>JAURVB010009066.1:0-380911 GCA_033002965.1 Piper betle
TCGCGCCTAGGCGGCGAGCTCCTACTCCGTACCTCACGTCGTCGGCAATCGGCGACGGTTAGGGTTCCGTCGCACGCCTCGAAGCTCGAATTTGGCGCTCCTCGGCGTCCGAAGCTCGATCGGGCTCCACCGGGTGAGCCCCGCGGAAGATCCGGTGAATTGCGGCGAATTCCAGAAATTCCGATTTCCGGCGGTTTCCCGGCAGTTGCGGGCGGTTTTCCGGCGACTTCCGGTGGTTTTCCGGCGACTATTGCCGGTGGCGTCTACTAGCCGGAAAGGGGTCGTGTTGGGTACCCTCGGAACCGGCTCGACGAGCCCGACTCATCTATGAGGTCGACGTGGTCGGCCGAGGCAGTGGCTCGCCGGAAAATCCCTAAAACAGAGCGGCGGCGTGGTGGTGTGGAGATCCGGCCGGGATGGGCGGCGCTGGCCACCGTTCCGGTCGGGGAGGGTCACTGGGTGGTCGCTCATGCTGAGGCGACCACCTGATCATGGCGGCGATGGTCGCCGGCGGCGAAATCGACGGCGCGACCAAAGTTGGCCACGGCGCTATGCACGACGATTCCGGCGTCACGGCGGCCCGATTGGGGCCGGACTTGGTCGGGGCAGCATGGCGACGGCGTCGCCGAGCTGGGCGGCGTCGATCGACGGCCGGGCGGCGCCGACAGCGGCGGCGGTGGCGCGCGAACGGGGGCGGCGCGGCACGAGGGTTTGGGCGTGAGGGAGAAAACGTCGGGGTTGTGTGTGGTGGCAAACTCGTAAATAATACTTGACTCGTCTCCGGCTCGAGTCAAGTATCATAACTAACTCGTATTAAATCCTAAAAAATTTCATAAAAATCGGGAAAAATCCCGTAAAATCAAACAACACCAAAAAAATTATAATGACATGCTCTAGAACTATCAACCCACCCAAACTGCCCGAACGCGTCCTAACGCGGTAAACGGCCTAATATTAATTCTACGATCCACTATATATAAAAGTAATAAAAAAAATGACTGGCATACTCTCATATATCTGATAACTCATTCTGTTCTGCTGTATTCATGACGTTATCATCATATATTTGGGTACGCATGACCCTCATAGCTCATACACGAGACCGGCATCGGCTCGGTACACGTGTCCTGAAACTGACTCAACTCGAAAAATAACGGTCGACCCGACCGGTTCTGAATATAAAACCCTAACTCGAATCGTGGGTTTTACAGCATGTGCTCGGAAGAGCGGGCTCTAGAGCTGGGGAGAACCCATTTCGTTCCCGAAGGATCTGGACAACTCCACCTTTGAGTTCCTCAAACCCGGAAAAGTGTGGAGGTTTACAGGTACTGCAATGCAGCGCATGTCTAGACTTGTGGTTCAAAGGGTACTGAAGGCGACTGCCTGAGAGTGCTCGGCCTTTGTGCTCAAGGCCAGGAGTAATATGGAAGGTGCAAAGGGCGGTAAGGAATGAAATTTGATGTTAGAAGCGGTAGAGAAATGGCCAAGGTATGAGAATGAGAAAGAAAGGGGGATGCTGTCGACCTGAGGGCGACGGCCCGACGGTGACGGCTCCCGTATGTGCCCTGATGAGAGTTCTTGAGGAAGTATAAGGTTTTGATTCAACATGAGAGTTTGGTCTCCTGTGCCAGATTGATATTAGTTATTTTCCGGGCCGGTAACACTCGTTACTGACGGTTTTTCTATATATATGTAGGTGAGGAATGCGAGCGATGAAAGCTGTCGGGACTGCGGAGGAGCAGCACGAAACCGCGCACACATGTACCTGCCGCGTGTAACGTATGTATAATGATGGTGTGTTATTGTTATGTAAATGGTAATTTTGATGTGTTTGCTTGATTGAATTACTTGTTATGAAACGAACTGATAAATATGAATGAGTAGGGAGCCTTGGAGTTCAGACTCGGCTCGGGTAAAAACGAATGAGATAATGATTTAATGTCAATGTAGATTGGTATGTGTTATCGTATTTTCATAAAATATTTATATACCCTTGTTGTGGATAGGTTGGCCCCTATTGCACTTTTAGGGGAAACTCTGTCCGTTTTTCTGTAATAGCATATATTTTCTTTTGGTTTCTCATTTATTGTTTTATCTTGTTTTTGCTTGTACATCATAACATGCATGTAGGACCGCATTAGAACCCAATTGTTCCCATTCATGCATTTCACATTTGTATCTCCATCTTGAGACGCTGAGAGTAGATCCGGGTCGGCTTAACCGAATCTAGCAGATTAGCGAACGGTTCGGTCGCCGATGACATTTCCGGGTCGGTTCACGGGTAAGCCGAAACGGGGTGTTACACTAAGTTTCTCGGTGATGGAGTATTGTGGCACTTCTTCGATAGGGAGTGGGCAGGTGGCTTCTTTTTCCAGCCTTAAACTCTGCTCGCTTACAACTGCTCTTCTTATCCTTCCTCTTCTTCAATGCAACACCAAGCCCCCTTTCGGACTTCACCAGCCAACAACAATGGAGTTGTGGGTTGTGGACTTCTCTCCTTGGCAAGATTCGGCTTTGGCGAGGCAGCCACGTAGGCAGGGTGTAACAAATCTCCAAGACAGCAATCGTGATGATTAGCAAGGCTTTGAATGAGCTAGGTTATGACTCTTGGCTTTGAAGCTAGGGTGCTAACCGTCCATGGTGGGGGACTTCGATCGAGTGTTGGCGAGGGTCATCGTAGTAGCATCTCTGGTGAGGGGCTCTCCCCTGGGCTTCTCTTCTTAGTTTCTTTTTTTCTGCTTCTTTCTTCTCTTCTTCTTCTCTTTTTTTTTAACATACGAGCCCCCTTCACTTCTCTTTTTCTCTATCATTTATAGAACCTTTAGCCATTTTTTGTTCTTCATTAAGCCTTTAAAATCCTCACCAACCCTTTTTATCATCTCATTCTTCTTGTCTTCTTCTTTTAATTTTAGAACCACCATGGACTATTTTTCAAGTGATGGTTAGCTATGGAAGCATGGGCTCGACCGGGGGATTTGATCACATAGTTCAGACGAACATTAGCCCTCTCATCGATTTTTTGCAAGTTCAAAAGAAGAATATGCAAAATACAATTTGCTTTTTTTCATTTTTTCATTCATTCATTTTTTTTGCGTAGCAACATATTCCTCTCAAATCTCCTAGGTTAATTTGTAGTAGCTGACCATCATGTTGATCTTGAGGAGTGATTTCTTTACTAGACCACCATGGTTTCCAAATCTAGACTTCTTTCATCTTGCTTTGAAAATTGTGATGATAGTGATAAAAATGCAAATTCGTTCCAACTCTCACTTGTAGCTTTCGAAAACTCTACTTTGGAATGCCAAGCTTCTTCGGTGACAAGCTTGTCTGGTGTCCTCTCTTGCTTCCATTGTATGAAAATAACCTTTTATTTTTACGGTGCTTCCTACTGTGTCTCATGTGATGGTTAACTGTGGATACATGGGCTCGACTAGGGAGTTCAATCACATGGTTTGAATGAACATTATATTAATAGTCCAACTCTTTTTTCATGATAAATAATAATAATAATAATTTTAAATTAAGTAAGTATTAAAAGACCTAAAAAATTATTATGGTACTAGAATCAACCCTAATGCAATAAAGATTACAACATAATAAAAGCAAAAAAAAAACTCAATACTTTAATATAAAGGATAGACATTCACTCTTTCTTATCTTTCAAATAATCAAACAAGTTTTTTGCATTCGTTGTCTGACAAAAGATGTGGAAGGTTATTCTTAGAAAATTGTGTTCTCCAACTTGAAGTTGGCATTGATAAAAGTTTGCACATCCTCAAGAAATAATAAATAGTATTTTGTATAAAAAGGGAATAAAAAAAAGGATATACTCAATTAATTAGAGACGCACTTGGAAAGAATGCGGGTGAAACAAACAGGTTTACTGTGCCAGCCCGGAATCAAAGCAGTCTGTACCGTGGCAAGGTACTATTAGAGCACTTGTGTTTTGAGCTTTCCGTTACAATATATTAAAATATTTATATCATTTTAATCTTTTATTTAAAACCATGATTTACATTATTACAATTGTATTACTACGGCTAATGTTTTTTGTGAAACATATGTCTTATTAAGAAGAAAGTTTTGTATGAGGTGAAAAGTAATGTTTGAAAAGGTCGGGGTAATAACTAGTAACCGTATCATTAACACAAGTGGTCATGCACCGTGGACAATGGTAATCAAAAAGCAGTGAGTTTATTTAGCGGTGCTAACAACTCGATTGTTCGTTGTTCGGCTCAATTTCATTCCGGTTAAAACTCTACTTGACTTGAAGTTTGATAATTTATATTTAATAAAGTAATTAATATAATATTTATACAATCATCTATATATTATATAAAAATTATTAAACATAACTACATGACATAACAATTTTATATGACAATATAATGATTTTATTTCTAAGCAAACTATTTAGCATAAAATTGAATTGAAACAAAATTATTTCAACTTTCATAATCAATTTTATTTCAAGTTATCTAGAAAATATATATACATGAATAACAATTAAGCTAGCTTATCTTCACATTGAACTTGACTCAATTCAATTCTTTTTGAGCTCATCTTGAAATTGAAATAAATGAGTCAGAATTTGAGCATGGATGAATATGACTCAACAGGCCATCTATCAAGGCATAATTTAACACAATCAAAAGTCGAGGTAGCCCATAGAAACCTCTGTCACTCCAAAAGCACCATAGGAAGCCCATCAAACCATAAGTAGCCCATGATCTTATAGTATAGGCCCAATTCAGTCGGAACTGTAAGCCCAATATCATGAACCGGCAAAACAATAAAATCCTCCCCTAAACCCTAACCCCTCCCAACTCCGCTGTTGCCGCCACCGCTCCACTGCAGCCTTCTGACCCTGCAAAGTTTGCTCAATCACTTTCTTCTCGATCCATTCATTTTTGCTTGACAAAAGATTTGATTTTTCGTCTTTTGTTTGTGGGTTTGTTTGGTTGATTGGATGGTGATGCGTGCTGATGCCAGAGTCTGTGCTTCGATGGGGAAGAAGAGGAAGCAGGCGGAGGTGGAACCGGCGGAAGACTCGAAGGTGGATGACTCCGCTCCTTCTCGGCCCAAACGGACGCTGCTGGGGTGGAAGGAGAAGCCGGCGGTTGGAGTGGAAAGGGGTTCGGGGGGTTCGATGGGGTTTCGGAATCGGGAGAAGGTGCTTGTTACATGCTCCCGGAGAATCGTTTATAGGTATTTTTCTGGTTTTTTTGATTGGCGATATCTGTTTGGAATGGGTAGAAATGGTTGATAGTATGTGTATTTTTTAATAGGTACCGGCATTTGATGTTGAACATTGTTTCTTTGTTGCCTCACTGCAAGAAGGACAATAAGGTTGAGTCAAAACAGACTAAAGGAGAGACATTGAATGAACTTGTGGAGCTCAGAGGCTGCTCTTCCTGCCTGTTCTTCGAGGTAAAGTTTTTTTTTCATAAAAAACAATCTATTTTGGATGTGAACCTTCATATTGCTTGCGGCTGTTTAATTAATTGTGATGGGAAGAGTTAAGTCTAAAGGCGGTACAAGCTGAAAGGAGTCTTGTGTAGTTAAACCATGTGTTGGGTTATTTTTTAACTGCCAAAGTTCCATGTTTTGAATTTTTTCTTTTCCTTTTCCAGTGCAGGAAGCAAAAAGATTTTTACCTTTGGATGGCAAAGTGTCCTAGTGGGCCTTCTGTCAAGTTCCTCGTGAAAGCTGGTAATAGGCGCATTTCTGAACGAAATTGTTATCTTTTGTTTTTGCTGGAGTTTTTTATTTTTCATTCTCTCCCCTCCTTACTTTGGTGTCAATATTTATGACAAAAGCCTGTTTTTCTCAAATACCTGCCTTGCAGTTGATACATTTTTTTTCATTTGCAGTGCATACAATGGAAGAGTTGAAGCTGACGGGCAATCATCTGAAAGGATCACGTCCAATTATCACGTTCTCTACCAATTTTGATAAGGATCCTCGGTGGATGATTTTGAAAGTTTTGATTATGCAGGTAATGTTATGTTCTTCGTTGACCCAAAAGAATACTTTTTCCTAACTTCCAATTGGATTTAGTCCAGTATATCATATTATATGCAGATATTTGGTACACCGAAGGACCATAGGAGAGCAAAACCATATCATGATCATGTATTTGTTTTCTCAATTGTTGATGATCATGTTTGGTTTCGGAATTACCAGGTAATTATCAGGTCATACTTTTTTACATTCTGGTTGGCCAGTTTCTACTCACATTTAATTTTTTCTTTTGGTTACGCTGTTGTCTTAATGAAGTTAGTGAGAAGAATACCTCGCTGGCAAAAGATTTTGGGTGGTGAATTTGCCAGTAACCTTGAGCTTATTAAGATAGTCATTTTCCTTCATGAAATTCTTTACTCGTGTGATGATCTTTGTTAACTCATTTTCTCCCTCACAAGCTCCCTTCTCTGAAGATTTCCTGCTATTTTTTGTATCGTTTCTGCTCATCATGTTTATTTTGAACATTCTTTGCATCATTTTTTTAGTCTATGTTATTGTCTTGCAATATGCCTACCTTCAATTGAGGAGTTTTAAATGCTTTCATTTACAGATATCTGTCCCTCATAATGAATCGGACAAAATAGAGCGTGGAGGGTTGGAGAAAATGACCCTTGTGGAGGTTGATAACATAATCTAAGATTTATGGTTTTTGTTAGGGAAAATGTTGTAGCTTCTCATAAGTTTTGTCACCAACAGGTTGGTCCAAGGTTCTGTCTACAACCGATCAAAATATTTGGTGGCAGTTTTGGCGGTCCAACATTATATGAAAATCCATTCTTTGTGTCTCCAAATCAGGTATGATACTGCTATGAAGTCACAAAATAGTTGACTAAAATTGCTTATAATTGATGAGTGGATATAAATAATGCACTTTTAGTATTAAATATTTTTGTTGGAAAGTGGAAGTCGTTTTTCTTCTTTGTGGCTACTATAAAGCCATCAGTAGAGGGGATTCTGGATTGCTACTCTATTTTGTTTGTACTACAGTAATTGCTTAATGCAATGATGACAATGTGATACCCAGCTCTATGAGATCTTCAAGATGTAGATCGGGGAAAAGATATGTCGCATTCATGTCTGAGCATGTCCTTGTTGATTTTTTGTGTGTGATACTTTACATATTAATGACTGGCATTATTTCTCCATTAGTTTTCTTTATGTGTCTTGAGGTTCTTTTTGCACTGCAAATGCTAATATTTGGAGTAGGGTGGGACTCGTTGACTTTGGTGGCTTATTGTGGCTGATTGGTATAAGCATTTGCCATCTCAGGTTCGAGCATTAGAGAAGAGGCAAAAAGCTGGGAAGTATGCGAAGAAAGTCAAAGCCAAAACTAAAAGAAAAATGCATGAATTATCAAATCAATTGGAACCCGATGAGTTTGCTGAATTGTGGAAATCTTGAAAAGTTGTATTACAAGTTTCAGTGCATGCAAGGAGGTTGGTCAGTATATTGATTGCACCTTTTATCCCCTCTATTCACTGAGCCAAATGGCAGTGCAGTATTTTGCTCAGCTCCAACATTATTTGAGGCTTGCCAGAGTCATTTATGCCCACAGCAAAACGAATTTGTTTAAATAGCAAACTAGCTACTGCCATACCATGGAATATGTACTTATGGCTAATGATGTTTTTCACATAGGTTATTGATAATCCTAATTATTTGAGTTAGTTATTTTCGCTACAAATAATAAAGATCTAACTCTAACTTCGCATGACTATCATCAAATCTCTTTAATTTCAGCATTAGGAAATGTCATTACTGTACTTTTATTGAATGTCTCCGAATAGATGACCGAGCCATGGTTGGTATAATTACGAATGCTCAGTGGCGATGACTGTAAATGGTTTTATGATTGTCTTTTGGCAATAGCTAGTTGAGTGTCCCAAATAGTTTTGGCAATCTCCTGTAAGAAATTTGAGGTGGGTTTTCCGCACACTATTTTTGGCAGGATGTGCGATCAATTAAACCCTATTGCCGATGAGCATTTAGCAAAGTGGAATGCATATGAGAATGAGATAATGCAATCGCGGGGCATGATTTAGCAAGAATTATCTCCTAACCGTGGGGTGTGAATTAAGTTGCTTGCCTTCAAAACTTATAATTGTAAACATCAAGGTTTTAATTATTGTGATCGTATCAATAACTTTTAGCTGTGACAGATGAAGCACACCCTTCACTTTGGGACTCGCCACCATAAAAAATATTAGACCCAACCAAATGCAGTTGTCATCGCATTGATTTTATTCGCGAAGATGCTGTGGCCTCGTGAACTTTGTGCCCCCAATCAGTCTACCGTAGAATTCAACTCCTTGTCTTATAGACGGGTGGGACTTTCACTCGATCCTTGTTCTATTCCATGGCTAATTATAAGTTATAAACTACTGAAAAAAGAGATTTTTATTCATATCTCATAAAATGGTTGTCAAATATTATAAATTGGCAACCATTGACATTTATTTACTGGAATTATGTGAGACAGGCGTGTAAACGGAGTTTGTTTTTACCCATCCTGGTAGAAATTTTTTTAGCGAGATAGTGCATGTCCTTATGACTAACATACGTACGTTCATGGTTTTTTAACTTGTTTTCAAAACGTTTGAATTATTACCGCAATGAGAAAAACAAGAGAGCTGTCTGCTTTTCTTGTCAGGTTCCTTGACATGGTGCACCAACCACATGGTTCTCGAAGACCCGATGCACAAAAGTTCCTTCTAAGACAGCGAAGCATACATATATGCACTCGTGAATATATCGATACAAAGAAGTTGGATACCGTCTACATGCACCATTTTAAAACCACAAAGTTGACCTGATTATAAGCTAAATACTTGATTACATGTGTGTCTTCCATAGTTTCATTGCTTAATAATTAGTCTACTAATTTAAATGTCAAGGACTTTGACTAAATGAAAGAATTATATAAGCAGCAAAAGCTCCATTCCACCAACCAAAACAAATACAACTATCGAGATCAGACACGAGAGAAAATCATCTACCTAATGCATGCGAATAAGGTGAAGGTAGCCAATCAAAGGCATTGCTGACCTTGAACCTCCCAGAACAATATTGAGTCACAAATCGATCTTGCATGCAGCTTCATCAGACCTCAATATTAAGCACAATATGATCACCCAGAACACTAGTTAGAAGAATAAAATACAGTCCATCCATTATTTATTAGCTAGGGGTTGATCTTCTCGTTGTCATCCTCATGGAATGGTCCAAAACATGCACGGTTTGAAGAGCCACATGGGAGGCTGACTCAAACACTCGTCCAATGCTTTTCATCTTCTTCACACAACCCCATTTGCCCAAAAAAGAGGAAATGATCATCAGACACTACAGGCATGAGTCTCCTCTCTCCTCCCCTTGTTTTTTGCCCTCTTTTTCCATCTTGATCAGAACACAATTTTATCGATCGGAATTGAAAAAGCACAGAAACCAAAAATGTGGCTTATAAGCTAATAATCTTGTCCGATATAAGAGAATGATCTAATCCATGAAAAGAAGAGAAGAGAAGAGAAGGAAACAACATCGCATATGTAGATCAGACATGTATATAAATCTAGACTACGCCTATGCAACATGCATCGCCTATAAAGAGTCGGGGGATAATTTTGGTCATCCCGTTCAATATGTGGAAATAAGATAAAAGAAGAAGGAAAAAAGATGTAGAGTACGTCGTTTCTTGCTCTTCTCTTTCGGGATGTTTGTATTCTGTGGTTACTCTTGATTTCTTCACAATATATGATCCAGCTGATTTGTACTATTCCTGTCTTGGGCGTCCAAGCCATAGAGTGCTAAGAGCACGGAGCCTATGGAAATACTCGGCAATGGCGAGGAAGCATCTTGCAGCCTGGCGTGTGGTTAGTATCTGGTGAAGCCGGTGGAGGGTTTGCTGCCTTAAGTTGTCTGCCTGTAAGTATGAACTCTGATCCTTAGAACACTAGCTCATTCATCTCTATTTATCCAAGCAATTATAATTGCAACTGTTTTTTTTAACATTATAACGTCGTTGATCATGATCAAATTGTATCACATAAATCATATTATTATTGGGTAGACTATGTTTATTGACTGGTGTGTGAATGCATATCAATAGCTTGGCGATGACAGAAAAGAAAATGAAGCCCTCTATATTGAAATGACGTATAACCCTTAATTGACTGTTTGTAAGCGAGTCGTATATAACGGTAAAATATAAAATCTGTACATTCAACAAATTATTGCAGAAACTATGACTCATGTGAAGAAAACAATATTGCCATAGAATGAGTACTGCTGCTATCTTCAAAATTTCAAGTAGTCAAGTAATATTATACAAAACAATACATGTAGCATAAATTTGGTTGTAGCTCTTATATATATTGAAGGGGAGGAAAATGTGCGTTTTTGCTCCTATATAAGCTAGCTCATGTTAAGTAAAAAAGTTATTAATCAAGGGAAGCAGCAAGACATTTGTATGCACTCTCACATGGAATGGATGAGCCAGGTTTGAACTGGTTGGTAGGAGTTGGTAGAAATGTATGTAATGCATGGTACCGTCTATTTTCTAATATCATGGTTCAACTCGACTTGTTATATGTACTACTATTTGGTAAATCAGCATGCTAATGTGTCTATAAGTCAAAGTTGTTCACCACCTGCAGTACTTAGGATCCAAGGTGAATTAAAGCTTCTATAAATTAACTAACAAGATATAATGATTTAACATAACATGGACAATGAGTCCTCGCACGAGGAAAGGGATGACAATGTGTGCAACTACATATGGACAATGGGTAGTGTTATGTATAGACAAACGGGTTTGGACTAGAAAAACTTGGTCCAACTTCACCTTGAGGTTTCCTAGCTAGTGAATTCAAACTAGAAAACATTAATAAGTATTATAATTATTATATTTAGCAACATATATAACTTTACACCTTGTTCTAGCTCTTCCAATAGCTGAATGACTATGTTTACATACCATGCATGGCAGCATAAATTATATACCTAGTAAAGTTTGGATGTTTATTTTCGTGTTTGATTTTAATGTCACTAATTCATTTATGGTATGATTTTATAATGTCATGATCATTAATGTATGCTACAGTAATATACCATATATATGCCTGTAATACCATGGTGATCACAAGATTAACAGTGTTTTTGTTTTAAAATAACACAAATAATAATTTATTTTGAAAAAATAGTGCATTTTGATAATTAATATGTAGGAATACTTCCCTGCCAACTTAGCAATCATATTATTCTCATAACAAACAATTAGCTAGTACGTCGTTACGTACGGTTGTCATTGTATGATCCTAGATACATAATATTATAACAGAAAAATAGATATTAACCAGTTAGAGAGAAATAAGAAGACGCACCTGTCTGACGAAGCTTTCAAGGGTGGAAAGCTTGTTAATGGCGACGGCCATCTGACCCATGTAGTTGGCCATGTCGGAAGGGTAAGATAGGGCGTCGGAGGCAATAGTGTCGGAGAGTGATTGGTATAGTGTTTCCAGCCCTTGGCTCAACGCCTCCTCCGCTTCCTGCGTCGACCGCTGCAACCCACATATCCCCAATATCTGCTGCTCGCTCAATGGCTCTATATGGCTCAACAACATCTACTCAAAGACAATCGTCACATATTGTACATTTGATTTCCATTTATATTTCACGATCAACGTCAATATCCCTATCGTAAAAAACTCAACTAACCAAAATATTTATTCACTTTTAATTAAACACATGTAGAGCACTTCACTAGAGCTAATAAAAGTTGCATGCATGATTGATTAGTTCACCACCTCATTTCTTTTGTTCTTATGCAAACATGGGTAGGTGTACACTTCATGTTACTGCATGCAAGTTAGGTTACGGCATGGTCTTGAATAAGTACTAGAGCTGCTCCTCCAGACGGGTAATCAGTACTCGTAACCTGCCTTTTCCGTGTAATCTCTCCTGTCAAATTAGTTCTTCCTTGTACGCCACCCACATATGATCGGGTGTACCTTACAAATCCTCACCCCATTCATATCATGATATTCGATGCAGCTTTTTCCAAATTCAATATATTGTTGAGAAAGGTATGTTAATTATCTGCTCTCTATTACTGTATATATCACAATCAAATTATGACAGTGCAACTATATATTGAATTAGTTTTCGTTCATTACGTGGTAGGCATTAGCAACCATATTATATAACTCAGTTATTATTAATATTGCAGTATTTGTTTAACGTTCCAATATTAAAGATGATGGAGCAGTTGGACGTACCTACATTCTTTTATACCTACACTACTGCTACAACTGAGATCATGCAATTATGTATTTACTATAGATTATGACTTTATTAACGAAAACCAAATCATAATCTAATACATGATTAAGAACCTTTTCTTTAGTAATCAAGAAGGGAAGTGATCAAATGGAGTTGGTCAGGCAGGAAAAGGCAAAATACGTACCTTGATGAGATCAGAAGGTCGGAAGTCGCCCATCCAAAGGAAGCAACGCTCCGCAGGGGTCTTCCACATGCCGGAGACGATGTGGAAGACGTCCGACTTGAGAACCATGCTCTTGAGGTTTATCAACTCGTCGTAGTGTCCGAGGCAGTTGTCCACGAACAGTCTCAACTCGTTTTCTGGTAGCTGCTCTTGCATAGCCGCCCTCAACTCGCACATTAGCCGGTGGTGCTCCTCTAGCCACCTACCATACTCCATGTCGAACACCGTCGCATCTGCTTCATAATTAATAACATAAATATTAGCAAAAAAATGATAAAATGGACCATTAATTACTGCAAAACACGTGGGTACGTACCTGAGGTGAGGCCATTGATTGCAGCGGCCAGGCCTTGCTCGGCAAGGAGTGCTCCCCCTCCAAAAAAAATACCCTGGCATTGATAAATTTAGTTAAAGATCTGGAGGAATACAATCAGATGCATTGATTAGTTGCATAATTGTTATCAAGTCAACTGTGCGTTACCAAACAGATGTTTAAACAAGCATCAGTGTTTTGATTTCTTTTTTTGGGGGTAGTAGGCAATGGGGGGTTTGTTAGAACATATAATAGTAGTGCGAAACCGGTGTAACGCATTATTCTTGTCTGTTAGATTCTTGGTTGACAAAGTTGCAGCAAAAACAATAAAAGAGAGGGGGGGGATGGGCTCTGACTTGGGTTCTGGCTCTTTGGAGCTCTTGTTCCAGTTGGGTAAGTTTGATCCTACTGTTTTCCAGTTGTTGAACATATGCCTGTGTAGAAGAAAAGTCATCAAGGAGTTTGAAAGAAAGCTAGCTCTTATCAAATAAAAATGAATCTTTGATGAAAATGGGTGCTATTTATTTTAAGTTATTTGTTTGACTGATCATCACCTTCTTCCTGAGCCTGCTTTTTCTCGCAGCTTCTCTGTTCTGGGCAAGCCTTCTCAATGTCTGACGATAACAAAGAAATCATCTGCGAGTGAGAGATTCTTGGGAAGAGTTTGAAGAAAGTAGTTAATGACTATCTTTTTCCACAATCTATCTTTTATGTAGATTTTATTATTAGGAACAAATTATAAAAGATGACTAGATACGGGCATCTTGTTGATGGATTAATGTACCTTCGGATCTGGTGTTTTTGGTCCATCATGCTCCGAACTTGATGTCGGGCCCTTTCTATTCCCTTCCCTCTGCAAATTACATGGCAAACAAGAAGATGAATAAAAAGGTGATCTCAGTAGATGGAGAAGAAAGAATTGTCCGCATTGTTGTTGTTAACCTTCACTGTAACTTTGGTATCTTTTCCTGAGTCATCAGGTGCAGTGGAAGGCTCATTCCTAGGGTTGGCCAGCTCCATGGTCGCTTCTGTCTCTCTCTTGGGGCCACTGCTCGACGAAGAAGCTAAACTTGCACTCTGCAAGAGCGTCAACACCATAATATACTTAAGCGATAAAGAAGTTGGTTACCAAGCAAGGTACAACAACCATTACGAATCAAACTTACAAATCTCCGTACCATTGACGAAGGCTCAACATGCATGGGCTGAGAAGGGAAAATGTTCAGAGTAGGAGGCCTGATCCCCGAGTTCTCTGCACAAATAAAACAACACCTCCAGACATTTAATAAACGCAGTCCCGTCCTCCCTAGTTTGTAATCAAGTGCAACCAAAGGTCCAAAACTACACATTAAAATGAAACACCACATGCACAGAAAAAATAGGATAATATTTTCCCCAAAATCACCCCCATGGCTTGATCATGACACCCGGACGGAAGAAGGGCGACAAGCGGCAAGAGTTTGTATCAGAAAAAAATTGAGGGAAGTGCGCACAGCTAGCGAACCAGCATGACCCACACCGGCGATGGTCGTCATGCATTTTGCTATCCCCATATATGTATGTGTAATATACTCTTTGCTTGCCATATATCCATTCTCATCCTCAGAATAAGACATGCAAAACTGAAACAATGAATGACGCTATCCCGGTACTAGCTTCTTGCTCAGTACACTGGGCTTTGGCAGAAAGAACATTAAGAGTTTGTTACATGTCACGGTCTTTTGCTGCAACTTCTCTGATCCTCTTCTGAGCTAGTCTTCTCCACGAGAAACTTTTCACTTGTACATGTTATTTTTTCCTTTGAATCTAAGATTGGTTCTTCTTGGAGAGGCTTGAAGGGAATTTGATGAAATAAGCGACTGTATCATCTGTTGTGCTTAATTGCATGAAAATTCTCAATAGCTCTCCAAATATCCCTATTATTCTCTGTGCCTTCTCTTTCACGATATCTTATTATAGTCGGTTAGCGTACAAAAAGAGGGATAACCAAAATTATGATGCAAAGGGTAAGAAGATGATGATGTTGATGATGTAGAGGAATATTACGTCTTTGCTCATGCACAGAAGAGGCCGGCTCCTGGTCCAAGTACAGAAAGAGGGCCTGATCAAGCTCTCCTAGATCGTAAGCACCACCCTCCTTGCCTCTGAAAGCAATCAAAAGTAAGAGAGACCATTAAAATGATGCAACAGTAGTAGTTTTGGGAATTGATTCTAATGTTAGATGCTTGTTGAGAAAGAATTACATGAAGCTGCTCCCAGGAGCATGGGAGGACGAGGACGACGGCTGCTGCATCATCATCCCATACGAAATCGCTTGTTGCTGCTGCAGTTGCTGTTGGTGTAGCTGCTGATGTAGGGCGATTTGATGCTGGTGGGGGCCGTGTCGATGATGATCCTTCTCGTTATTACTTGTATCCATAGCAACAAAAAGAATAACAATACCACACCACACCCCTCTCCCCAGCAAGCACTTTATCAAAAGTATACAGCTCGATGTGTGTTAGATGGTCAATCGTCTTCCGAACACAGCTAGCTAGTAGCAACCTCCTTATCTTGTAATTGTAAGCATGCCCATTAATGGCGAAACGGACTTCTGTTTCTCCCCCCACATGTGGTGGTGGGAGTCAGGTGCAGACTTCCATGGCCGGTTTCTGCTATAGCTAGGTGCTACCGCACACCAAGTCGGTTTCGATCGGATCCTCTGATCTCTCTCTCTCTCTCTCCGCACTTTTTAATTCCTTTTCCAAATGTAAACGGTGGGACAGAGGGGGAGGAGAGAAGAAGAGAGATGGCTGGGTAGGAAGAAGGGATCAGGAATGTGAATGCTAAGGTTGCAAAAGACAAGCTGCCTTTGAGCTTCCTCCTTGGTCGCTTGTTCTACGGCTTCATCAATTTTTGTTAAACATTAATTAATATATTAACTTTGTTGTTTTTAATATTTATTTACCAAATGTTGTATGTGTGTCTTTTAGGTTCCTTCTCTTTCTATACCAGAAAAAACTTTAATGACTTTGGTGTAACCATATGTCGGAGCCGGCAGCCTTCTCTCACCTAAACCGACCACGCCCAGCCCGGACCGGGTTGCCTAGGGTCCTAAACAGCGGCTTGTCCGGGTCAATTTTTTTTCTCTGGTTATTGAAGTTCGATTGACGAAAATGGCCTTTTAATGTGTTTTTTTTTTTTTAACATGCGGCCTTGTTAATGTTGCTCTTTAAGTCTTTTGTGTGTGTGTATTTCTTTTCTTTCTTTTTTTTGTTTTTGCTAAGTCTGCAGACAAGAAGTATTTTCCACCCTCGTGTGTGTGAGATTCATTCGTACGTATAATATTATTTGTTGTTGGTGTCTTGGATGGTTTTCAAGATGGGTGCCATGTCATTTAATATTTTTTCTATGTTTTCGGACATTTTAATTTTTTAGCATAGACAGATTATTCATACTCTATTATCAAGATATACAAATTAAATATTTAAAATAAGGTTGGTCAAGAGAGGGATTTACACGCTGAAAACCTATACTTATTAATTACTTATGAGAACAAAAATCCTCTAATGAGGGAATAATTTTTTATTTTTGACTTTGAAATTATATATATTTGATATTTCCACATCCCTTATATATTATATTAATATATATATATATATATATATAATATTTATAGATATAAAATGACTTTTCAAGAGAGTCACCTATTTTTGAAAATTTTTTTTTCCTTTTTTCATTTTTGAAGTCGCTGGGCAGGAAAACTAAGCAGGGTACTGTAGTCATTTTGGACGGGGTTCGGGTCGGTTCAAGAGTAGGGATCCGAATGATGACGTCATCGTGACGTAGAGGTGATCGAGGCGGGTACGTGTCGAGAGAAGTCTTCATGCCGGCTAGTTTGGGCCCACACGCAGCCTGGAAAGAAAGTTTGTCAATCGGACGGTTGGAAAACGAGGACAGCGATTTGACCCGTCAAAACATCTCGGCTTTGGGCCATAGGTGAATAAAACTTTACATGTCAACTGCTCTCTATCTAACTATGCGATAATAAGGATTTGAAGATTAATTGACACATGATTAATTTAATAAAAGCCAGTAGCGAACATGTATAATGACATGAAAGGCTCTCGTAATCTGACCATACACTTGTCGGACCATCGATGTCAAATATGAAGATATCTGTGGGACTTGTAAAATGTTGAGTAGAATTAAAATTGTGATCTAGGGAAATAATTAGCTGGAAACTAATCTAGAAACATTTTGGGGAATTAGGCAGAGAACAATATATTGGTTGATAACATAATATGGTCACGGATTTTGTGTCACGAGTCATGTTATATCTGAGAAGATAAGTATATAGAATTCTCAACTAGCAAATCATTAAAATTAAGGTCAATGGCCTAAGTGATTCTGAATTGATTACTGATTCTTGCTTTGGCATTTATGCCAATAAAACATTCCTTTTCACTAACTATAATGCTATCAGGGAGTTAATGTTTATTTGTTAGTTTATCCAGACCTTATTTAATTAATCATGGTTTTAAATCACACTTTTAATAATCACTAATTAATTATTCATTTATTTTGATATCACCAATTAACACTTCAAGAAAACAATGACAAAATCCGTCATTGAAAAAAGAAATCTTCGTATCAGTATTTTTTGTGACAAATCTAGAGGTTCAATTATAAATTTATCGTTATTGATGCCCTAAGACTATAAAAATGTATGAATATGGAACTTAGTGTTGCATTCTAGCTGTGTGTATCAGCGGGACATTCGGAAATCATTTTCAATTAACAACAAAAACCCACTTGATTAACTTAAAAGTTAATATGTAACAAAACAAAGGATTACACTAAAATTAATTATTCAAGATGACTTTTCAAGCTATTGCTTTGATTTTAATCAAGGATATATTGTGATTTTGTTGAAAAGTCGGCATGGTTTTAAGCGTGTTTAGCCATCAGTTTGACATAAAGATGTTATGATTATTATTTGTCAAGGGTTGGACAAGATATAGAAAGGAATTTTATGCCAATTTGTCCCTATTCCAAACCATTGACTCCCTGATGTTGCAGCATAAAACAACACTTAAATATATATAAAAGAAAAAACATAACATCAGCCTTTCATTGTCTGCTCATATTTCCATCTTCATTTGAAAATTAGTGTCAATGTCATAGCTAGACGTTTTAGTGTCTGCATTATTTCAGAAATATAAAGGCCATGGCATCATAATTTATGTTGCTTAATTAATTTGCCTGTAAACAATATCTGTTGATGAAAAAGCTTAATCACATTTTCATTAATGTTTTCTTTTAGTATAGACTTCTTCAACTAAAACACCCGAATATACTTTAAAAAATAGATTGATTTTTGTCTATTGTTGTTGTTAGATGCAATGAAATTAAAGGTTAAAAGAGAAAGAGAACAGTAACTAGTAGCCACAGCTAAGTAGGGATTAGAATTCAGAACACTTCGTTCTACATGTTAAATAAAAATTACTTAAGCTAACAAACTGCCCAATCAGATATTAAATATATATCCAAGAATCTTACCCACTCCCACTTCTCTTCATCCTAATCCATTTTCCCCATCCAATAATGAATGAATTATATAGTAACCAGTTGATCGAGATATATATATATAGCTGCTCTTTTAATTATTATAGCTGCTGATTTTCTTATTAGTGAACTGTATACTCATCTATATCTGCAAAAATTCATACTACCAAAATGAGATCAAACTAATTCTCCCAACTCATGATCAAGGATGGCATCTTTTCAGATAATGAAAATCGTACATTTCCTTCTTTAGATAGCTAGGCAAGTTCCAGACACGTATAGTACAATTGTACATGAAAGCATGATAGTTCTTCTAATATAATACATACTATCGTATATATGTGGTAATTTCTATATAACTTTATCTTATTGGTATTATTATACGTGCTAACATATTGTATATACCAATGCCAACCACATATTTTGGGAGGGAGCTGAATTGTGCAGAATTTCCAATATTAGGCCACCAAACTCTTCCTTGTGAGAATAATACTCATGGAAGATGTAGCAGCAGTGGTCCAGATCATAATTAGAAACAGTATATAGTATAACTCGGTGACGCCACCATAAAGAACTCAAGGCAGTTGACATTCGGATATTGAGAGGTATAGTGAAAGAGGAGATGTACATGAAGTGGTTATATGCTCACATAATCATATGCATATATATATATATATATCTATGTACAATCAACTTCTCCTATATTGGTAACCATGTAGGCCTGCGTTGGCACCAAAATGGCTCTTAGAAGCTTAAATTCGTACTTATTTACCACTATAGCTCATAAATTATAGTATTATACAGACAAACAGATATTAACAAGTTCCTAACCGGGTGGCATACTATCATAGTCAATACATGATTCAACAACCAGTAGACCACAGTGACATTGACATTTGGAGAGACGGAGAACTCATATATATATCTGTTAATATTATGAGATACACTTGATGATCATGTAATTACTTTTGACAACATCATGAGCAGCTAGTTACCAGAAGGTCTTGCTCAAATCAACTAGCCAGGTGTTTTGAATTTTCTTTATAATCTTTTATCAATAATATGGTACTCAATTAGCTAGTAGATTTACTCATAAGATCAGTAAAGGTGGTCTTACGTTAGAAACTCTAGGTGGCATCATTTGCATGAAAGACAACCGAGTCATATTAGCCATCGTCACCGACGTTGCATGTGTCATCTTTGCACTTTTTCTCCTCCGCCTACAAGTCGAGCATGCTCTGATCTGTAGACTCCATACCTTCCATCATGATTCATGAATATCATCCCTTTCTCACTTCAACTTCGCCTACCCATACCAGTTACATCACAGATGTCTCCAATACTTTTATTTGGATGCACTAATTTTTCATTAATTGCTAACACCATGAACATGAAGAGAAAGCACTGATTAACGCATATGTTCTGCTTATATGGTTTACGTAAACTATTATCTTCTACATATCGGCAAGGACATATATATAAATTAAATGCACCATATATGTAGCCAACTAATAGCAATGACCAAGTAATTAGATGAACTAATTGATGGTCGTCGTGGTATACTTTAACGTGCTTCGTTCGTTCAATAAATATTATGTTTTGAATACAGATGGGATATTTGTAAAGACTAAGTCGTGTGACAAATGAGATGATATTGCTAAGTCAAAGAATATCATGGTGCGGCCATAGTTTAGTTAGCGATTTTATTTGTAATTTTGTATAAGTTGGACAAGGAAATGAGCACTATTTATAATGACTTCATTTGGATTATTACATCTTACATTCTAGAATCACATCACATAAAAACAGTAGATATGGACATACTTTTATCATGTGTGAAAAAGAATAAGATATGAAGGCTTCTCAATTAATGCGATATGCTTACTGCAAGTGCTAAATATTTTTTTCCCTTTTATTTGAAGGCCATGTTGATCATATCCACTGAACCTCAAGAGGCCAGATGTTTGTATAATATACAGGGGCGTGTCCAGCGGCGTGTTTGCGGTGGCGACTAAAAAGCAATCCTTGTGGAAAATGCGTTTTAGAGTAAGATAATTTTGTTGCATTTTTTATTCGTTCATTAGTCTATAATGGCTGTCTTCAAATTGTAGAAATATTATTTGTTATAATATTGTTGTGAATAATAATAAGTTGATTGATGAAGTGTACAAGGGTGGGCATGTTTATTGATTGTAAGTAAGCATAAAATGCCCTAACTTGCTTGAGTAAGAGAAGGTGATACCAGTGATGTCACTGGGTGGCAGGCGACAATAAGAGCCTTCATAATTCCATGCCTGTCTTGAATGGGACTTGTGTACATGTGTATAGGTCATCACAGTGGGGTGGGGAAGAAAAGAGCCTGGGTACTGCTTAAAACGGAGAGCATTGATAGGCATGAGGTCGATTTTTTTTCAGGTTTTTCTGTTTCAACTTTTGGCCTCATTGATGGGTTGGTTTCCCTTTGTTGGCTCTCTTCCGGGGCCTTCGTTCGTGGACGAACCGCTCCCCATAAATAACGCCAGTGGGGACGCCAGCGTCATCATTCATTGACCGGCGGGAAGATCAACCGATGGGGATGCTGGAGTCCCCACTTGGGGGAGGAGCCAAAATTATTTCTCCCCATATGCTTCTGATTTCAGTGTATTAATTATCATGTTTTTGAGGCCCCACACACATAAAAAATCAATTCATAAAAAAATATATTCTATTTTTTTCTTTGGTTGAATACCTAAATTAAAAGAATATTAAGGTCCATTCAATTACAAATGATAAAATTTTAAACGGCTGAATGAATGTTCTTTTTTACACTAACCCTCTTCAAACCTAGCATTGATAGACTTAATTTATAGAAATAATTAATCATCAATTTTGAATTCAACACAAATAATTATCAATCTGAGCTCAAATAAGAAAAAGAGCAAATAACATGTGCATTTATCAAGATTTGACAATGTGCTTAATTAAATGAGAGATTTACAAACTGTCTCCAGACTGATATAAATCCTTCACATCCTCCCTATATGTTCAATAATGTTACTATATTTATGTCTATTTTAATCACAAAATTGTAATTACACAATAAATTAATCAACTCAAAGGCAAAATAACAAGATTATTCCACTCCAAGTGCATAACACAGTACCCACAACAATTATATCTCGACGGGGATTATTTGGGCTCACATCCAACGCCCTTCGGCCTTATCAGTGGAGGTGCAAGGGGCAAAAATGGTTTAAAATCCCCAACAGTCATGTAGCTGGGAAAGTCCTTGTCGTGAAGAGCGCTTTTGTATTTCAACCACCTCGATGACTAATACACCATTTCAATTTCACAAACTGTTAGCAGTCAAGGGGGAAGGTTTCAGATGGACTTTGCACCAGGCATATTGTTCTTAGACAAGAGTAGGACTGTATGAGGATTCTCTACTGAGTTTCCTGCAACTTTGATGGAGCCTAGGCCTTGACCTATATTGCATGGCAAGACACTTTTGTTTAACTTCCATTTGTCGCTGCTGTAATCCTTGTTAACACAATTGTTTTAGAAGTCAGCTATTAATGTCTAAATACCCACATAAGAGGTTGTGTCTGGTCAAGTGGTGCACAAAATCTGCACTCAATCAGCCACAGAAACAAGTTTTAACACTGCACAAGAGGCATTTAATCACAACAAGAGCTCTCAATTTACAATCGGATAAAAAAAGTACCAAATGGATTGATTGTGAGACAATATTCTGAACAAAACCATAGAAAAACAGCCAGAGAATGTCTTCCAATTACCCAAACAGTATGAACACGAATAACCGCTGAGATGGCAACGATCTTAACGCTCCCAATCATGATACTCCTGCACCAGCAAATGACAGATACGGACACAACATGGAAAAAAGGAATCTCAGTAAGAAGCAGACTAGGCTCAATAATAGCCAGATGAACATATTGAAGAAGACAGGCCACAGCCCCTGGTACAAATAAATTGGTAAACATACATCCCACGGGCAAACTAAAACTGAGCTTTCAAAATATTCTACCACTTGCAACTTTGGTTCATCTCACAGTATCTATCGTCAATAGCCAAAAGGACCCATCAGCTGCCTAACATGGTGATCTTTAAAAAGCTCAATCTTAGTATTAAGATGCTTTCAGTTGCAGTAGGAGCTGGGCCTAGGTGAGTTTTCAACAAGGATGTTCAGGTTTTATGGTGGTAATTATTAGTTAACAGGTATATAATTTGTAATGGAATATTGGCTCCCAGGAGATCCTTGCCCCTTAGATTGTTTTAGATGACAATGCATTAAACTAAAGTACACAAAATATATAAAAAAATTGTCCAAGCTACAGAAAGGAGTCAAATAATTAAGCTTTTCCTACCTTTGGTCGATTTAACACGTTGTCAACACCAATGAACTCTGATATAACATCACCATGTTCAATCTCTGCATCAGTGAAAGTTAAGGCCCTTTGAAGCTTCCTATGAGATAGGACTTCAACCTCAGCCATGAACGTGGCAGTAACGGGTCTGTGATCTGAAAGCCGCTGATCCACCCTTTTGTATCTCAATAACCTTATACCCCTCCCATAGGAAAGAATACGGTCACACCTGAACACATGATATACCAAAACCAATTTATAAAAACAACCTAACAGAAAAGACTCAATGCATGTTGAGGGTAATTATGAACGATTTGGATGACCAGAAACTTGGCAAAAAGAAAGAAAAAACATCTCACTTAAAATAAGAAAACTTCTTTGCCAAAATGATATTGAATGCTATTGCTTCATATTGTTCTTGCATACAATGGCATCGTTGAAAAAATGATAAACAATTGCAACAAGTTGCTGGAAGCATCTTGTCAGCTTAGAATAATTCTTTCTATGACAAGAACGCTTTGCACTATAACATGCAAGAAGGAAGGAAAAACTGAAATATTAGACTAAGTGATAAAAATGATACTTGAAGATTCCTTTGAATTAAGTTTGAAGGAATATACCACGCAGGTGTACGCCTTCCAGCCCTTGGATCATTTCCATAGTATGTATCTGAGTTCAGCTCGTATTTGTATGTAGGTGGGAAGTCCAAGGTGCCCTCTGACCATCCATCAAATGCACGACCTTTCTTGAATTCACGTACTAGCTGAAAGAGAATTTTCATATAATTACAGTTCAAAACATAGTAAGTTTGTCACTTGTAACCAAAAAATAGGACATAACTAGCCTATCACCACCACTCGTCAACATCTACACCTTATCCTAGCTAGCCAGAGATCGGTGAATTGGAATTTGTGATAATTGCATTATTTGTTCCTGTAGGTAAAGATTATTCACACACAAGAGGACCTCTATGAAGCCAATGCATACAAAATTATTAGAGACCACTGGAAATTTTCAATAGGACTAGCAGAAGTAAGAGTGGTAAATATGTTTAGAAAGTTTAGCTAGAAAAACAGTAAAACAAACTTTTTGTCATATCATAAAATTCATATGCATTCACATGGAAAAAAATGCAAGCTAAAATTTGGTGACCAAGTCAAATAGGAGAATTCACTAGAAAGGAATATTCAGGAATCACTGAGACAAATATCATTGCCCCAATCCACCAATCTCAAGTAATTGGGGATGGGTTATGCATTCCTTCCTTCTATATCATTTTACTGTAGATCACATGAATTCTCAAATCCAAAATCCACATGATCCTTCCTTTCATGTTATACATTGAGGACTCTATCTCTAATAGTTTTCCCATTTCCATCTTAACTAGGTAAAATATAGCTAACAGTAAATGTATTCAAACCTGGTCCTTCTCTGTCAATTCAGTCCATTGCTTCTTCGTGATATGCTCCCGTGCTTTTTCATATGGTAAATTTATACGGTAATTTAGGTCACCAAACCAGATGATTTGCCTAAGCAAAACATATGTCAGCACAGGCAAAAGTTTATAATATAGAAAAGCTGTGCATGGTTCAAAATTCATTAAGCATTGACATGCTGAAATCTATGATCATCTATTTCAATTGTGCAACCATCAAGTTCAAAGTACTTGATGAAAGTGCTATTTCCAGGCAAAAGATACATTCTCATTTTTTCAAAACATTTATGAATTTGACAATCAATTACCGGACAATTGCCTTAAAGCAGGTAATTTAATTTATATGTTTTAAATGCCTACTGAACTGCATTTTATTAGATGATTCTAAAGAGTTCAAATGATCAACATATTGTAATAGATTGCAAACAGTCACCTAACTGATATTTTATATCTGTCTAAGGTTTCATGAAGAGAAGCTAAGTTTATGTGTCCAGAGTGTGTCAAATAAGGTTATGTTTTTCAGCTTACTCGTGGTCACGAATGGATTTTGTGCCAAAGTGTGTTCGACGATGTATTTCTTGTACATCTGCATTTCTTCGAAGTTCATCCCCTTCCTTCTCACCCGATGTGAGATGAGTACAGACAAAGCAAAAAATGTCTGGTATATTGACATGCTAACTGATATTGATCCCTGGGAAAAGATGTATACAGTAAACTCATATGCAAACATTATATTTCAAACAATTGGATGATTATAAAATTTCAAACTAGCATCAAATGTAACAGACATAACAAAAATAACGGACAAACAAGAGTTATCATTTAAAATATCTGAAAAAAGAGCTCAATAATCATCATAAAACCTTATGGCTATATCTTCTACATTAACCACTTATACAATTTATTTCCAGCATTTGTATCAATAATAATCATAAACAAAAGAAACTAAATCACACAACTAGAAAGATACCCTTGTCCCAGATCCTTGTATTTATGGACTACATAACAAAATTTATTTAGCTTCTGAAAATCTTTGCTTTAATTCAATCTTTAGAAAGAAGAAAAACACTAGCTTATCATCTGAGGTTAGAAGATTTCTTACTTTGTTTCCAATGTATCCCATAACCCCAACGCCGACAGTAGAGATTTTCAAGTTCTGGATGTGCCTTCTCAAGCTTCTCCTTACCCATATTGAAATGAAAATACCAACCATTTGCTTACTTGCAATCCTTACATAAGCCGATCTTCTTTTTCTGGTCACAAGTGATTCAAGATCAAGTTCTTTCAACAAATACGTATTTGGCATTCCTCTATAATCCTCATTGGTATGCAGTGTGAATGACTTGGTTGCTCTAAAAGATTTATGTGATTTGAAGGAGTTAGGCCTCCCAAACACATGATGTGGAAGCAAGTCCAGTGGCTGCTCTGGCCAGCTTAACCCAATCCGTTCTGAATTGCTTAGTGTTCGAGTTAGAATAGCTTTTGACAGAGGCTGCAAAGATTCTTGTTTCAATTCCTTGCTACATATTGATTCATTTCTGCAAGAGCCACATACATCTGCGTCTGCAAAAAAGTCATCATCATCCTCTGCAGGACATATTGGATCTTCATTATCGCTGTTAGAGGAGGCATCCAATAATTCATCTACAATGAGTGGGTCATCATCAGCCGGCCTGAATCTTGATGGAGAAGGTGGATCGCTGAAACACTTATACTTTGGCTTCGCAGAATGGATTCTATTAAAAGCATCACGAATCAGATTTTCCCATTTTGAAACAGGGCGGTTGTCTTCAGCACCCAAAACGTTTCCCGCGTTTAGTGGAACAATTTCCTGCCAGCTGAAAAGTAATAAAAGAAGGAATGAAACAGCAAGACGAGCAGGATACAACATAGCTAAAGGATAATATACGCATGAACATGCTAGAGGTTTATCTAGGCAGGCTACATAAAGAATCACAACAATATCAAAGCAGAATAAAGTTTTTCAGGGAATATGTTGCCACCTCAATGTCAGTCAGATCTGCCTTCCACTTTTCATTGGATGGCGGAAATTGCAAATTTTTGGAGATACAGTATCAATTTCTCATAGATATTGAACTGAAAGCAGTTAATTGAACAGATAAAGTTCATGATAACGACCCAACCTAGCTGGGAAGATGACGAAAGTCAAATGGCAGATAAATTGCACATGGACTCACACGTAAGAATGCTGAATTACGACTGCAAACTGAAAGTCGTTAAACTTATCGCCCACTAAGAAGGAAAAGTTCTTAAAATGACGAGAAAATAAAATTGCATATTAAACAAACAAGTATCCAATGGAACACAAAGTCTTTTATAAACATAATTAAATGCACATATATAGATATAGATAAATTTGGTAAATGCCATAAATGAATGGTCGAGTTTCCTATTGCAATACAAATGTAGCACACTGTGAGGATAAGCTTTCCAATAACAAAGAATGGCTTTGCATCAAATGGTGACCAACAATTCAGGTACAACAAATTCAACAAAGTACTATTAGGAAAAAGTTATATCAAGATGAAATACCAATTTAAAGTAACATACCCAAATACGTATAAATCTGCAGGCTCACTGACATCTAGCAAATTATCAATATCTAAATTATCAGGTGGCATCCTCCCTCCGACATTCCAGGTGGTGACACAAATCCTATTGGTAGAGATATCAATAGAACCTGATTTACATAATTTAATCAACTTGAACCAAGCTGATGATCTGACAATAGGAATTTACCGGAGTTCTTTATTTTGAATGTACTGCGCCCTGAAAGTTTCTGATTTTCGTCTACGCAACTTCCACTGGGAAGACTCTAATATATTATCTACAGAATAGGCCATCATGTTAAATTCCAAAGCTTAGAAGTAGAAAGTAACAAACATTTGATACTTAGAAGTTAGGTTGACATTGAAGTTGTCTCCTAAACCAAGGTTGAAGAATGGTTTGACTAACATGTCCACATTGTAAAATCTGTGAAACTCAGCAGAATTTTTTCAAACACTGAGAAATCTTTACAGGAGTGGATTTTTATTTAAGAGTATGAATCAACCACAAATCATTAGAATAATACCTCCCATCCCACTGTCAAAATTACTATTCTCCTCTTCTCTGCCCTGATTGCGCGCTTTAGGTTCAGAGGAGCAAAAATCTGCATCCACCATTAACTCCCAGATTATTGTGTTATGTACCCAGTTAACAAATTCACAAATAAAATATCAGAAGTCACCATAGGTTTGAATCTCTCAAATGAACCAAACAATTAGTGGCCTTACACTACGAACATGATCAAATTTCCTAACCAAAGGATGTGTTGTGAGGCACTAAAAAAACATATATCATGAAGAATGTAGAATCCGAAAAGATCAAGTATGGCAAATAGTAGTACCATCATCCTCATCCTCGGTCTCGGTATCTCCCCGCTCATCTGCACTAAAATCCGAATCCCTTGTCTCCCTATTGAGCCATTTCCTTAGCACTAGCCTCGGCCATAAGAGCTGCAGGGATGTGCAACCCAAACAACATATATCAATCCAGTCTCTCTGCAATTACTCACAAAAAATAATAAGAAAGAAAACAAAATGGATAACTCAACAACCCCACATCACTCGAACAGACGAACAAACACAAAAGCACACAACCATTCTTCCTCAAAACAGATCTAAAGCACTCACATCCCTCTGCCGCCGTGGCTTCATTGTCCGCAGCAAAACGCCAGAAACACGAGGTCTAGAGCAGAAAGGCCCAAACTTGTATCGTGAGTCAATCTGAACTGCACCATCAAAACACTAGCCACAGAGCTCCCCTATATCTCAAGGCCATGGGATGGGGACAAAGCTGAGAAGGGGGACCCACATCATGTGTGTAAGAAACGGTGGAGGGCGGTGGGACAATGATTGACAAGAGCTTGACGTTTATTAAATAATGGAAGAATTGGGTACGGTCAAAGAAGAGAAGATTGCCGACTGGTTGGTTGGTTGGTGGAGCACTGAGGGAAAAAAACAATGTCCAAAGTTCTCTGTGCCATGTCCGGTCGGGAAGAAGAACATGCGGAACTGCGGGCCCATGCCCACTTCACGAATCTATGATAGCCACAGCAAATGAACCTCCTAATTTTTTTTACATGGACCACGCTCATATGATGTCGTCTGATAGCATTGTAACAAATCGACGAAGAACCTTACCTCTTGAATTATTTACACTTTGGAGTACTACTCTATTTCAAATGGTGATGGTACCAGATGTTTAATTGGAGGTGTTAACGATGAACTTTGAGAGATTTGTACTGCCAATTTCACAGGCAAGAATATGAGGAAGAAATTGGAGGTGTGTGCTAAGAAAAGGGTACCAGGATCATTTTTTACTGGGTTTGGTTCGAAACGGGCTTAGCTGGGAGGGCATAAAATCCCGGATGAGTCCAACGAAAGAACACGTGGACAAGAAGCAATCGAACTTCTATCAATACTGTTAAAGCCCATAGGCCTTCCTTAATTTAATGGGCCTTACTTGATCAATGGGCCAGTGCTCGGTCACGCTCGATACGGCCCAAATCAGGGCAGCATGGGCCTGGTAGCTAACAAATTGATTGTAGTATCAAATTGGGCATGTCTGCCTACAAACTTATCCCTGTTGCAATCCAAGGTTGGCATTTCCCGTAATTGTAATTTGTTAGCTCATTGTGCTGCAAATTGTCCTCCTAAGTATTTGATGCAGTATAATGACCACATTTTATGTCTGTCTTAGTTTCATTAATGGAAGTTATGTGGGGAAAAAAAGGCTAGGTAGCGTTGCCATTTGAACTGTCAAATTACAGAGTCTTTTATTGGGCGAGATGCAGCTGTAATACCTTAAAAACATACTTATTGGGGAGCAACTTTGAATTATCACCGTTCAATATAAATCGGATGGTTTGGTTAGCTTTTTTACACTCTCATAATAAGTTGATTTACCATATTCTCTATTTTATAGCATGCATGTTTTCCACATCTATCTGCTCTCCTCTGAACTCAGCACCCAATGTATCTGCAAATTCATATCTAATGCTTGAATAAGTATGATTTATGCCGACCCCCTTCCTCCCGATGCCCACCAATATTACACTTCCATGATTATTTGCTTATGAAGTTCGACCACGGCTTGCTGTGCTACCAGACGGACCGCCAATGAAGGTGGCTATCTATATAAAGTTTAGGACTTTGATGGAAGGCGACCTCAGTGTGGATGGCAAACAAAGCCACTCTCTCTAAATTGATGGATCGGTTAAACTGTTGGGTATGGGTGCACCATGATCTAGTTCTGCATAACCAAACTTTAAGCATAACATGTTATGCATATACAATTAATAGATGCAAGTGTACCCAGGATCTAGATTGACAATGTTACATACTCTAAGGTGCTCAATATCGAAGCAGAGATGATTACGTACAAAAATAAGATAGCAGATGTAACGAAGAAGATGAGAAAAAATTATGTGAGATCTTCCCCTATTATACAACAACCAATATTAGTACTGAATCTTGACACTACCCATTAAAGAAGAAGTGTACAGAATTTTGGGTATGGATGTTTGTCACAAACGATACAAAGGTAGAAGAAGATTTAAGCGACACCTGAAAGGTAGTACCGTGGTAGGGAAAAATTGAGAAAGTAAATATAACAGGACTTATTATCTAGTTCGATGTAATGTTGTAGATATAAATATAAATAAAACCAGCTCATATAAAATAAATAAGCTGTAGCTCATCTCAATTTTTACCTCCAATCGAATGCGCAAATTTGATCCTTCCCTTCCTCCATTATTATGGATTCATCTTGGAGCAAATACTCCCCAACCAGCCAACCAACACATGTATTTTAATTTCTTGCCGCCTATCCAGAGTTAAGGCACGTATGAATTGGGGTAGTACAAGTTTCTGTCTTGATTAATTGCCGGCAATATCTGGAGAGAGCAATGTTAAAGCAGCACAACATCTTTGACAGTCGATATGTTCATGACATTATCTTCAGATTGACCATGTAACCAATAGGAACGCAGGAATATCAATATGGTATTGTTAGATATGTCTCTACATTGGCCAAGTTGGATCAAGTACTATCCAGATGCCGACAATGAGGATTGATCTCGACTCCGAGGTTTTGCTATTGGCAATCCATTGTCTAAGCCAAAGAAGATTCATCAAGAAGTTATTGCAATAGATGTGAAATTGATTGGAAGCCTAGGTTCAAGTCCTAATCGCCCCCAAAAGAAAAAAATAAAAAAGAGTTTGCATTCCAGAACGCTAACCGATAGAAACATAACACGAAGATGTTAACAAGCAGGGTTAGCATCTACTTACAAGGCAACCGGAATTGTGGCAGACAGTTGTCATAAATAAATGAATTGCATGAAAGATTGCCTTCAATTTGTGCAATTCGTAAGTAGAATTTTGTATGATTGATCAGAAGATTCAGAACTCAGAAGCAAATCATATGTATAAATAAATACAATTTAGTCTGCCGCGCCTGCTATGTAGCCAAAATAAAAACTATGGATGCTTTGATAGTTTTCTCTGAAGACTATGGGACTTGAAGCAAGCTATCAATAAATTTTTGGGCACCATTTCAACTACTCGAGTTATATTAGTCTGGCCCCTTGGCCCTTCGCACACAAACAAACAGGCTTTTATAGAATCCGGTCCACAACTGACATCCTGTCCCTCTACCTCCAGTGAGAGCTAACGCAAATGAAAACAAGTTGCATCTAACCACTAGAAGGGTCTGGTTGGAAGTGACTTGAAGAGGAATTGCGAACTATCTGATAGAGAAGCAAACGTAAAAATATACCTAATACTTACTCTATCAAGGAGGAAATAATTCAGATTCTAGCTCCTTGTCATTGTAAATATTTGGAGTTGGTTAAGGGGGATGACCATCAAAATCTTTGATGAAAATTTCATCGACACTTTATCAATTTATATTCACATTTACAGCAGAGCAGTAGAAACTGGTAAGTGCAACAAGCAGACTACGTAGTATGTATACATCAGATGCAAACAAGAGACAAAACTCTCTTCTAAGCATTTTAAAGCATGTAGAATTTGGTATGCTGTTCAATCTCCATCGGCCCCAGAAAACCAATTGGAGCCTGGAGGGACATGACTTGTATAATGTGCAGCGTGCAATGCCTCTTCTTCCTCCAAGAACCATCACCATCTAATATTGTTGAAGATGTGCCAGCTAATGGCATGCCGGTATACACATATCTACCATTCAATGCAATCCGGGCCCATCAATTTAACGATGTAGAGGAATCCAAAAATGTAGCTACGAGCTCGCTTGAGGTAGTATTTAATTTCTTCCATTGTATATTGTAAATCAAACACAATAATTGGTTCATCCGCACCGCTTTTTGAGAAATAAAAAGAAAAACAGAGCAAACAAAAATTGACGCCAAAATACTTGTGAAATAGGAAGAAACCAAGGAAAACTGAACTGTGGATTACGTGATCTATCAGCTATCTTACTGATGATCATCGAGACTTAACATGAGAGACACCTCCTTCTATCTTCTCCACACTTGCAGTCACAGATAGAAGGAGCAGAGTATATATAGTTTTAACCAACCACAGTCCCACCATTTGCCATATAGAGGACTATTGCTGCATGCAAGTGTGTGCAGTAGCTAGCAAGCAAGAGTTTGATTAATCTCTCCCCTGCTCATCTTCTTCCCTTCTTATTGATCATTATAATTATAATCTAACTTGAGATCCCCATAGTGTTTCGAAGATCATCGATCACCATGCTTTTAGAGGGTATCTGTGGATGCTATCGTTCCAAGGATTATCTGGGCTCTGCTCCGAATCGTTGATGGCCTTGAACACGAGGCTACAGACCTTGAAACCAGTCCCGAAGGCCAGCATCCACATCTTGTCCCCCTTCTTGATCCGGCGCTTGGCGTCGAAGTAGGCGAGCTCGTAGAAGACCAAGCTGCTGGACGTGTTGCCGAACCGGTGCAGGCACATCCGGGCCGGTTCCGTCACCTCCTCCGGCAGCCGCATGAGCTTGGCCATCCTCTCGATCACCGCCTTCCCGCCGGTGTGGATGCAGATGTGGTCGAAGGCGGCGGTGAAGTCGGGGACCTCGGCCGGCTTGCCGGCTGCGAGGAAGGCGAGGGCGGCGGAGTAGGCGTAGGAGAGGAGGTGGGAGAGGGGGAGGACGCGGGGGGCCAGGGTGCGGATGTGGGAGCGGAGGTTCTCGCCGGCGACGCGGAGGAGGTCCTTGGTGAGGGCGACGCCGACGTTGCCTTGGGCGTCCTCCTCTTGGAATGCCGCTCGGTAGGAGGGGTCGTCGGCGCCGTGGTGGGTGCGGAGGGTGTGCCTCAGCTCCATCCTCGCCGTCCTCCGGCGGGACGGGTCGTTGGTGAGGAGGCCGGCGGCGGTGCCCACTCGGAAGATGCAGTTCGTCACCAACATCGATCGGTTGTCACCAAAATACCTATGCATTATTATTAAAACATTTATTATATATGAACGCTGCCTAATTAGGTTAGCTTTTAGTATAAATAAATAAATAAAAGACTGCAAGGATTAACTCGGCCAATTGTCACATACAACAGATTTAAAACTACTCAGGTAAATGATTGATGAAGGTAAAATATATAAATATCTTTAATTTTTTGTTGATTTAGTTTGGAGTGATTAATGTTGTTAGAGACAAGTTGAAAACTACTCACATAGAACATATTAAAAACTACTCAGGCAAATATTTATGTAATAAAAATTGATACGAATTTAAAAATACTTTTACAGTCGAATGAGTAGTTTTTCCAGGCCAGGGGAAAAATAAAAAAGAAAAAGTTCATGTAATAATGACAATTTTTAACAATTTTGACCTGAGATAACTTTCTCATGAACTTGTTAATTAATTGTGCATTTCACAGCAATTTGAAAAGTAGTTTATTTATACTATTTTAATTGATGTAGCTAGTCTTTTTTAAAAAAATGGTCTTTTCGTGATATGCAATTATTTTATAGAATAATTTTGAATATAAATATATTGGATTGAGACCTTTTTTTATTTACTTAACAGTGGTTAATTATAGTTAAAAGTACTGATTAAACATCCACATCTAAATAATTAGATCTACACCACTAGTGTGTACCAGTTGAGGCTGATGCTCTCAGTGACCACCACCAGGGCGTATCGGACGGAGTGGTCGCGGCGGAGGAGGCGGGCGGCGAGGTCGATGGAGGCGATGCCGGAGCTGCATCCCATTCCACTGAGGTTAAACGTTTGTACGTCTGGCCGGAACTTGAAGCGGTTGACGAGGACAGAGGATAGGGAAGGGCAAGGAGTGAACATGCCGCAGGAGACGATGACGATGTCCACCATTGAAGGGTCGACATGGGCCTTTTCCAAGACGTTGGCGGTGGCGGTGAACATGCCGTCCTCCGCCTCCTGCACCGCCGACAGGAGCTTGGCCTCGTAGTCGGTCTGGAAGATGAAGGGCGGCGCGTACGTCTCGTCGCCGAGGCCGGACTTGAGGTAGATCCCCCGCATGAACTCCTCGCTCACGGTGGTGAAGCGGGCGGAGCGCCGGACGAAGTACTCGCACACCTCGTAGCTGCACTTGCGCTCCGGCGGCGGCTGGTAGCATGAGTAGTCGAGGAGGAGCACCGGCCGTCGCCGGCGCGAGAGGACGAAGAAGGCGGACAGGGCAGTGCACCACCCCGCGGCGAGGACGGCCGCGGGGTGGACAGAGAGGTGGTGGAGGTTGAGGGTGGCGTTGGTGGAGAGTAGGCATCGGAGAAGGAGAGTTAAGGCCAAGAGCATGGCCAAGCTAGCTTGCATGAACTGCCCATTTGTTAAAAACATCTGACCTCCTTCTTGAACTAATATACTAAGTAGTATCTATTATCTCCTTTAATCTTCTGCTCCTCCTTGTTTGCCTTTTATGATGAACTCTTTTTATTCTCCCTGCACCTTTGTTATATATAATAACTTACAGTGTGGGGAGAAGAGGAGGGAGAGCTAGGAGAGGTGACATTAGTGTAGTGCATATATATACGAGGGTGCAGTTGAATTTGTCTTTCCGTGCTTCGCCCTCTTTGATTAATCGACCTACCTCCACGACTAAACTAGTGTGCATGGTGTGTTTTCGGTATCAGAAGTTAATGAGACTTAGCAACTACTGTTTTAGGAGACAGAAATGTATACATATGAGGTTTATATACTCTCATGTGTTGTATTATAAGCAAGGGATTATGTGGTTGGCAGGCATCACACACTTGCTTAACAAGTCAAACTCCATTATACTTCACTGTTACCATAGTCCACCTGACTGATTAAAGAGAGTAAATCAACTATGTATATATATATATAAATATAAAAGAATCTTGGGAAAGGAAGTGGAGACGTTGGGAAGTAGAGTTGAATTGGCATGTGGGGAGGAGGAAATGAAGGTTCGAAACGTGGTTGGATTGTTGGAACCTGGGAACTTACAACGGTGAGAAAGAAATTTTGTAAGCTGGTAAGGCGTAAAGGCAGCCAGCATTTTCTTCAATGGGTGTCATTTAGTACAGCGTGTCCTCTTGGTAGGACTTTCCGCCGGTGCAATAAAAGCTTCCACATTAGGCACTAACTATTCATTATCTGGGAGACTTGGGCCAGGGCTTGACACGTTGTTCAATAGTTGCTCCGCAATTGGCATACTTTTCTCAATCCATCGACACCGATCACAAGCGAAAACACCTTTGTTGTTTTAAATTTGCAAGGTCTAGTTTTTACTAAGCTCTGTATTGTTCTTCGGCATTATCATCACGAATTCACCAACTTCTCTGTAAGAAAGCACCTCTTCCCATTTTCATCATGTCTTCGTGCTTGTGTATCCATGTTCATCATTTACTATTATCAACGAGCCTCGCTTATGTGAAAGTGTTTTTGTTTTTTACTGAGTAGCTTAATGGTGAGATTGCTGACCAGAAGTTACGAACAATGGGATGTTCCTCCATCTTTACACGTACAGTGAGACTAGGTTCACTTCACTAAACCGGTAGGGACTCAAAAACACAAGTTGAGAGTTGGGAGTTGAAGCATCGCATCCCCATCCTTCTCTCCTTCTTCCTTCTTCTTCTTATATATTATATCGGCATTGAATGCTTGGAGGAAACCAAAATATTGATATAGGTATTGCGATGAGCTGTAGTTAAGTGGGTTATATACCAAATGGTAACAGCTTGCCGACGTTAATCCATTCTTTGTGTTCGGTGGAGACTACGGCCAGAGCTTGAATGGGTGTAAGGCTGGCTACGTTGAAATTGCAATATCTCTTGACCAATTCATTTCAAGTTCTACACTTCCACTTCCTCTGAATATTGGATTCTGCATATATATATATTCTACATTTCAAGTTTGAAGCCTTCCATATTTTGTTCTGATCTGAGTTCCAAATTCATCACAATTCATAAATTCATGGTCAAGACGCTAACGGTGTTTCTGATGTTTAGGGAGTACGTCGCCATGAAATGGCATGTTGCATGTGTTTGGTTACTCATTCAAATCAATTAGGTGGTTTGATACCGGGAACACCGATGATTGGGGGCAAGCAATTAGTACCACATGAGATCTATTAGTTCTGGATTGAAGCATGCCGTTGGAACAGGACAATGAAGAGTATGTCATTCAAGAGACTACTAGGTAACAATTTATATCTTCTTGGACTTTCATAGGAGCAATTATCAGATGATTTTATTCTACGTACATCTTTCATCAAGTCTGCAAAGTAATATGTAAGACGACGAAACGGTCTGAACTGAAAGGCAGCTTTGAAAGATGCAAAATTAAGAATCAACAAAGAGGTGGAACAAAAAAAAAGAGTAGTAACTTGAAAGACGAGCATAGTTTTTTTAACCAATTCTAGAAGACCTGCACCCAGCTGTACAAAGGCCAAACCATTTTGGCGCATTGGCGTAACCATCACACAAGGAGAGCCAACTAGTGGGTCAACTAAAATACTGAACAGGGATGTACATATATGAATGCCGAATATGAATGGCCGGAGTTAATAATGCAATAAGAGCTGCTTTCATTGCTTGCATTTCTTTGTCAAGTTGGGCAATATATTTGCGAAGGACCAGGAAAGAGAGGGTGGTTTATGCGCTCACTTTGCGCATATAGAATGCTAACAGATTTATCACATTTTGAGCAAATGAAAGCACACATATTTAATGAGGCCCACTAATTAGCTGCCATAGTTGCTCCTCGTCAATAGAATTGGATACAACATAATACCACTTTCATCAATATCACTCTCCTTGCTGCCCCCAATTGTATAAGTTAGGCAGTATTTATGGGGTGGTTAGACAAAGGAGCTTTTCAACTTCATAGAGCCTTGCCAAATTTTCTTCACTCCAAGTTTAGATAATAGGTTGACTTTGATGTGAGTTAGGACAGCAGAATAATGCTCCAAAATTTTTCCTCCACCACCCCCATCGGCGAATGTGATTGGAGCAGGTATTGACCTGACACGCAAGGCCATGCAGATCCACGTCCGTTAATAGGTGAAGTTGAGTTTGAGCCCCACCTTCTATCAGCAATCAGAGACAATATCTGGTGGAGAACTTGTGGGTTGTTTACGCTAGATCGCCAGTGCTCTGTGCTGAAAAAATCATAGTTGTATGAAATGTACTGATGTAGATAGAACAAAATTGCATAGGTTTCAGAAGTGTTCTAAAAAAGAATGCATCATGGAGCATTGCCACATTCCTAATGGCAAATATCAAGTCAACCTTTTTTTCTCACAACAAGAACTGTATCTAATGGAGATAAGATAATGAAGAGTAAATTTACTCCTGCTTCATAAGCCAAAAAAGAGCGAAAATGGTATCATTTATATATGTTAAATAGACGAAATTAAAGAGACATAACAATGTTTTGTCCAGTCATAAACATCTAGAAGTAAGGTTAGATCTAACCATCTAATTTGTACTGGAGAGGCTAAGATTGGCTCTGGTAGTGAATCAGCTCTTGCAATCTGATATAAAAAACCAAGCATTTGGATTCCAGACAGAGATATAGGTGAGTCTGCCATGAACACCAATAAGTTCTGAGAGTTCTGGGTTTTGACCACTAAGGAAGTAAATCATTCTTCCAGACAACACAACTCCATCCCATCCAATTGCTGCCAAGGACATGGCTGCCATCAAGGTGAATAATAAGGGCACATGGTCAGGATCCAAGAGGACGTGTGGAACTTAGACGAGCGAGCTGAGTTGAGTTTGAGTTTGAAATAGTTCAGTTCACACTTGAGCATTATTTAGACAACCTAAGCAAGGCAGAACTCAGATGGGCATGAGCTGGCTTGACTTGTTAGCAGTTCCACCAGAAAGGATAATGGCATAGCTCATCTCATTGGGGTGATACTCAAGATAACGAAATAATTCTAACGCACTATAGCTATAAACATTCTGCGTAAACCCAGATAGCATACAATTCCATGTGCACAAGTTTTTCTCAGGATAAGTGAAAAAACTTTTTCAGCTATGTCTACTTTTCCACATCGACAGTCTGCAGTTATCAATGCATTCCTCACTCTCACTTCGTCATCCATCAACATTTTGTGCGCACAAGAATGGACAAGTTTAACATTGAAGCCAAATTTCAGACTCCCAGAGGCCGACAAGATGCTTATAAGCATGATTGAGTCAGGAAAAATGTCTAAACTACTACGCATAAGATTGAAAACTTCAAGTGCTTCATGGTGATTTTCATTTTGTGAGCAGCTTACTATCATGCTGTTCCACAAAACCACATCCGCAAAAAGTGAGATACACTTATAACAAAGAAAGAGAAGTTTCCAAGTCCCCACAGTTTACATGTGTGCATATTAGCGCATTAACCACTGACAAATGCTGTAAATAACCTGACTTGATCATCCAGCTATGCAGAAAATTTTGAAACCAAATCGATTCTCTTGAGTTGCAAGAAGGGAAGATTGCTAAAGCAGTAGGTAGACTACACTGAAGACCACACTGAAGCAATTCGCAGAGTAAGATCTTTGCTTCAATTAATCTTCCTTGATGTGAGTATCCATTTATCATGGTATTCTAAGAGACCAAATCTTTACTAACTATACAACGGAACAAAACTTCCGCAGTCCTTATCCAACCACACTTGACATACATATCCAAGATGGTATTTTTCACCAACAGAGGAGAAACAAGAGCCCGACGAACAGCAAATCCATGTAGGGCTCTTCCTTCCCTCAACAAGTTAAAAGCCCCACAAAGTGGAAGAATGGAAACTAGCTTTGCAGAATCAAGATGAACGCCTTCGGTGTATAGCATGGCACTCAAAAAATGAAAAGCATTAGAAACCTGCCTGGCTTCTGCCAATCCACCCATCATTGAATTCCATGATATCACATCCTTACATTCAACTTCCCTGAAGACTGTCTCTGCCGACTCAACAAAGTATCATTTTGCTTAGAATGAGATAAGCGCATTGTCAACTGAAATACATGAGGATCCATTGTAACCCAGTTTGTTTGCAAAACTGAGCAGAGACATGCCAGCATCCAGGGCTAGCAGGGAAGAGCAGGCCGCTATGCTGCACGAGATACCAACATTATCAGGTCGTAAGTTTGACAAGTTCATCTTCCTAAAATACAACAGTGCATGCTCAGGAAAAACCATTATGAAGGAAACCTGCAATCATCGGATGTCAAGAAATGACATCCATGGTCTCCCTCCCCATAAACACACAACATGCAGAATCTAACTCCCCACATTTACAGTACATGTCTAGTATAGTATTGGTCAGATTTGGATTACCAGAGCCATCCTCCAACTTCAAGCTCATACAATTTATCATTTCACCAAGTTTTAAGTCGTGCAAAGATGAGGAAACTGGCAAGAGAGTTGCCTAAGTGGTAGAGTCAAAATCTGCTAGTGGAATTAGCATCCTCCCTAACAAGGCCATTCCAGTATTAAAATGGTTACTATAAACACAAGCACTGATCATAGCATTCCAACAAATCACATCTTTGGCAACAACATCATTGAACAGAGACCGCGACGCTCCCAAATGGCCAGCTCGGGCATACAGATTGAGTAAAGACGTAGACAACGAAACATCCGAAAGATCAGCATTCTTGAGCGCAAAAGCGTGAAGTGGGCTAATACCCGAAGCGTCGTCGGTCTCAGAACAGCAATGATGGAGTGTACTCGAGTGCACGACGCAGCAAGCTGCTCGGCTTACGTTCACCTCTCTCCTGCATTTCATGAAACACGAGCGCGCATGATGCCATGCACGAGCTCGGACAGCATGGGGATGGAGATGTTGAGCCAAGACGAGATCTCTGCAAGTGGGTCGATCAGAAATGCGTCCGAATCTGAGGGTGAATGGTCTCAACATTCTCAATATGAAATCCAGAGATCACCATGACATAGGAACTAGGAAGGAATAGAATGGACCGGCTCGAGTTTGACAAGTCCATGTAATTATCGTCGATTGGATTCGGCTTGAACACACTTTGCGCGAGCCAGTTAAATATATTATTCTTAAAAACTCAATCTTTAGTTATATTTAATTTATATAAATATATAAATAAAAATAAAATATTTATATTTTATGTACTAAGATAGTTGTTCGTTCGTGATCAAACCTATGTGATCTAATTGAGTCTATGCCTTCACACTTAATCATCAAAAATAATCTATGGTGGTTCCAGAATTTAAAGAAAAGATTAAAAAAGAAAAAAAGGATAAGAAAGGTTGGTAAGGATTATAGAGATTTGAACAGGGGAACCAAAAATAGTTGGGCAGGTGAGTATTTAATAGTCGTAATCAAGTACTCTGCAAGTAGTGAGAGTTCTATAAAAATGTCATATTAACATGAGAAAGAGGGGGCTCGTTACATTGAAGAAAATTAAAGAAAAAAGAAGTAAATATGAAGAGAGGAGAATGAGAGGAACCCCTTACCGGAAAACCATTCTAGCGACCCCCTAACCAATTGTTACTACTTACCAAGGAAAGAAGGACTACAGCTCTTTGCCCACATACTAAAGAGCTTTTGAGGAGTTATAGAAATATTTATTTTAAGACAATGAAATTCTCTATTTTGTGTAAAGTATAAAATTAAAGATGAAATAGTGGATTAGGAGTATCAATCTCATTGTGGATTAATTTCGGGATTCAAGTTGAACCCTAAGAAACCATGTAAAAAATTTCTGTCTTTCCTCGCTCGTGACGTTTTATTTATTTTCTATCTTGTACAATTTCTTTACGTGACCTAGAGCCTTTAGTCCCATAAACCCACTCATTCGACAACAATGTGAAAACTAAATCGCGGGTGTGGCAATCCCGCACCCAAACAATAGTTATATTAGAATTGTGTAGTATGCTCATCAATTTTATTTGCTTTTATAAAGTTAATTATGTTGATTTTGGAAACTCAATTTTTTGGTCTATAAATAGATACAAGTGCCCAATTTGGTAGATGAATAAATGTAAGTGCTGATCATTTTGTTTTATTCTTTATAATAAAAATACAATAGGCCTAAATTGGCTTGCTCGACTTTGGTATGGATTGATTAATTACATGACCTTGAGCTTATTTTCCTTGTAACATTATTTTTACGCAAATGAAACAGGAACCAGTTCATCTAATGCATACGAATCTCTGGGTCGGACATCCGGGTAAAATGATTATTCATGTCTAATGAAGGATGATTTTACAAGACAATTTAACTCAATTAATTAACTTTACAAGTCTGAGTTCAAATGGAGTTAAATGATCAAGCACTAAAATAAGCAACTTTCAAGTTTCTCTTCTATTGAAGCACAAAATCAACAATTTAATTAACTAGTGATCGATATTTATTCACTCATCATCGATATTTATTCACTCAACAATTTAGCGTTCGAGAGCTCAAGTTTTTTTATAATGTATTGGAGTTCTCTTAATTATTTTATTCAAATGCAACAAAATCAGACCACATTGTGTCCTCCATCCTTCTCCAAACAATCACGACCATGATATGATCGAACAGAAATGATATATTTACTTTGCAGGTTTTCAGCTAACTAGCTGCAGGTTGGATGACTAGATTTGAAGTCCCTGATTCCCTAGGTATATATTGAAGGTCCTGCAAAAATAATATTCAATTAATATACGTACATGTCAAAGACTCAAAATACATGAACCGCGTGCATGAAACCTGCACATACTATTTTCTCGTCCTTAAAATATATCAATTCTTGTCCAGCACAAGTCCAGATATTCTGAATTCTTCTCTGACTAGTAATATAAAACGGGAAAAATCACCCAGTACTAAAGACCGAAGAAAGTAGCATTGGTGGACATAGGAATAATAAAAGCTTGTATATGACGAGTGCTCGAACTGGGAAAGAAGCAGTGCAATTTGACAGCATTGAATATAAGTTAGAAGACGATAAACAAAGTGTGTATTAATTAAGCGGCGTTAACACTGAGTAAAGCTGCAGGCCAAGGGGGAAGATGACAACATGGGGTTTGGGGCTCTATGAACAAACATCAAATATAAATATATATATACTTGGAAACAAAAACATCATCTAGCTATAGTGAGCTATGTATCCATCATATTATGATAGACATGCACTCCTTGTGATGAGCCGCTCCTCGCCCGTTTATATATCCAGTCTATTGGTAACACTCACAAGGTTAGCCATTAGGATAGGACGTTTGGTGGTTTCTTTTGTCCAATATCGCCATTTGTCCAGGATAAAAAGTTTGTGTTCCATTTGATCACTGAATTAGCTTAGACCAACATATATTATCCTCTACCTAGCTTAGCATATAAGTATATACGAATAAAGTATGGGATTTGTGGCCATAATTGTTGCTTACTCAACTTCTATGTCAAGCATGAAATAATACCAAAAAGGATTTTGGAGTGTAAAAATGTCAACAGATCTGTAGCCTTGATTCCTTGGCATTCACTGTTTGATTAGAATGGATGATCAAATGATTCTACTACTTCCTTGCTCATTACTTATCAAGCGGGTCGGGCACCTTTGGCTGTCTCTGGGCTCCGGTTTGCAGAAATGGGTCAACCGATGCATTTGGATATGCTTATCTTATTTGTCCATTCATCTAGCTCAAGCCGGCTTCTGCTTTTCTGGGTGACCCGGTCTATTAGAGTAAATAAAGCAAGGGAACTGGGCCTTCGGTTTAGTTTGGTCCAATTCCTTAATCATGGGTTAGAATTAGATAGAGCCCTAGATAGTAGAGTCCAAGCTACACTCTTGTGATATACTTACCCCATGCTTTTGCTAACATTTAAAAAGAAAAACTAATGCTAAGTGCATTGTTAACTTGGAAATTAGTCTTGAACATGCGCTAATTACTTGTACTTTGTTTGACGAGAACCGAAAGACTACATATATTTGCTAACTCCGTTGCGATTCCTCTCGGGATGGACCCACCCACCGTCACCACCTTCTATGCCCCCTGCCATTTCTAGCTACCAATCCCGCTATGCTGTTTGGTGGGGCCCAAACTCCAACCATGTGGGGTCCTGCCAAATCTTGGAGCCCACATCAAAGATGCCAATCAGTAAACCAAAAATAAATCACAGCCATTCGATGCGAGATGGCCCACGTCCTGAAAGCCCTAGACCCTTGAACATTGCCCAGGTCTGGACAACTTGGAATTTGCACTTGGTCCGATTTGGAGGAGATTAAAAATGTGTTGTAATCCCGGCCCCCAAAGCTCTATCACGATCTCTTCCTCGTAAACTTCATCAACTTGGTTTTAGTTAATCCAAACCCCTCTTCCCTACTAATTAAATGTCATTGCCCAAATCTTTTTGTATGTCAATTGCCCCTCTTCTCCGCCTCTATCCTCACGCTTCCTCTCACACCTTGTCCACTAAAAAGCCCGAGTCTGAATGAGCTTAATAAAAACATTGAAATGGGGCGCTTTTCACTTTCACAGCCTCCCAAGGTGACTCACCACACTCTTATTATCGCCAAATCCCCTCTTCCCAATGCCTCCCTCCCTCCCTCTAACCCTAATCCTCTTCCCCGCAGGTACCTTTTCTCACCGCCGGCGAGGTGGCTCACATCAATATCCACATGGGCTTTGAGCCTTTGACCATAGTGTCCTCTGAGTAAGCGGCTCATTTTCTCATAGCTAGTTAATTATTGGTTAATGATTTAATTATTTGGATGTACTGAAGCTTTTGCTAGTACATGAGTAACATGATTCACGAGTATTTAATCAATACATTACTTATAATTCTTCCTTCAGCAAAGAAAAAAGAAGAGAGCACTCCATGAAGTAAGAACTACACACAAGCAGCCAGTTCCTTCCAATGATTAAACGTGGATTTGATTCGTTTATAAGGTTTATATGCATCCCAGTACTATGATTATCAATATGTGCAACCAACATAGCTTACCTTAATTAAACCAAAACTTTTTTTTAATCGAAGAATATAATTAGACCAAAGTTATTAGTTCACGTAGAAGAATGTCCATGTCAAGAGACAACATATAATTGTGAGAAATGTATACGGAATTACAATAGCGAAGGACGTTGTGGTCATTGGGCAGTTTGGAGCCAAAGAGCCTCAGAGGCCACAGCGTTCCTTCCCCTCCCTGTTTAAAAAAACACCTACAAATGGTGGAAACACATTCATATCAGCAGAGCTGGAGCTAGAGAGCTTTCAACCTCAGAGGCCACAGCGTTCCTTCCCCCTCCCTGTTTAAAATAAAACACCTACAAATGGTGGAAACACATTCATATCAGCAGAGTTGGAAGCAGTGCTTCAAAGTTCAAACCTTGTTCTCCGTCTTCCTCACCGCCTCCCTTTCTTCCTCCCCTATCTTCTTCTTCCTCCACTCCATTTCATGCACTAATGTCTGTTTGTTTATCATGTTCTAGTGTATAAACTCCCAACCATCCACTTTTCATCAGTTCATCACCCAGCAAAGTTGAGAGAGTACAAGCAGTGCATGGTGATCACACACTCGGAAGGAGCAGTGACCATTTGAGTTGGTTTTGCTCTTGTTATAGCTTATCCTCCCCTCCCCAGCCATGGATCATCTCCCCGCTGATCTCCACCATCTCATTTCTCACATGCATGCATTCAAGCTTTTGTGTGCACTTTAAGCATCCTCTCCTCCCCCTTAACCTTCACTCTCGATCACATGTACAATGTCGCTTTGACTGCCCTTCCCTTAGCGAGCCCAGAAGCCGCCTCTCTTCCTTCTCCAATATCCCACCTGTAGCTTGTTGCAGAGACAAAGAAGAGGTGTGCAAGGTACGTAGGTGGAAGACACGGACCAGGCCAGATGAGGAGTGCCACCATCACCACCCTGGTATTGAGCGTCTTCTTGTTCTTCTCATTGTTTAGCTATGGCTATTCTTTGTCTTCTGATGGCGAGGCTCTGCTATCCCTGCTCAAAGCATCAGACCTCCCGTCTCCTGCTTCTTCTCCACTCTCCACTTGGGACCCTTCCCACCCAACTCCATGCCAGTGGAAGGGAGTGACGTGCTCCCCGCAGAACAGAGTCGTCTCCCTCTCCCTCCCCAACACCTTTCTTAACCTTACCACCCTCCCCTCCTCCATCTCCTCCCTAACCTACTTACAACTCCTCAACCTCTCCGCTGCCAACATCTCCGGTTCCATTCCTCCCTCCCTCGGCCAGCTCACCCACCTCCGCCTCCTCGACCTCTCCTCCAACTCCCTCTCCGGCCCACTTCCATCCCAGCTCGGCTCCCTCTCGTTCCTCCAATTCCTCCTCCTCAACTCCAACCGCCTTAGCGGCCAGATACCACCCCAGCTCTCCAACCTCTCCTCCCTCCAAGTGCTCTGCCTCCAAGACAACCTCTTCAATGGTTCCATCCCTCCCCAGCTGGGCTCTCTGCTCTCCCTCCAGCAGCTTCGCATTGGCGGGAACCCTTACCTCGCCGGCGAAATTCCACACCAGCTGGGTCTGCTCACCAACCTCACCACCTTCGGAGCAGCCGTCACTGGCCTCTCCGGTGCAATCCCTCCAACTTTCGGCAACCTTGTCAGTCTCCAGATGTTGGCGCTGTATGACACTGACGTCTCTGGTTCCATTCCCGCCGAGCTCGGTGCCTGCTCGGAGCTCAGGAACCTCTTCCTTCACATGAACAAGCTCACCGGCTCTGTGCCTCCCGAGCTGGGCAAGCTGCTGAAGTTAACAAGTATCTTCCTTTGGGGGAACTCCATCACCGGGACTCTTCCTCTGGAGCTTTCCAACTGTTCTTCACTCGTCATACTCGATGTCTCTGCTAATAAGATGTCCGGTGAAATTCCCGGTGAGTTGGGGAGATTGAGTGTGTTAGAGCAACTTCACCTTTCGGACAACTCCTTCACGGGTACCATTCCATGGCAGTTGAGCAATTGTTCTAGCCTAACCATTCTTCAACTGGACAAGAATCAACTATCTGGTAGTATCCCACCGCAGATTTGTGAGTTGAAGTTCTTGCAGACCTTCTTCCTCTGGGAAAATTCCATAACAGGAACCATTCCTCCCAGCATTGGCAACTGTAGTGACCTGTACGCATTGGATCTTTCACAGAACAAGCTCACCGGGTCCATTCCAGAGGAGATATTTGGATTGAAGAAGCTAAGCAAGCTCCTGCTCTTAGGGAACTCTCTTTCTGGTGGACTGCCCAAGAGTGTCGCCAATTGCCAATCTTTGGTGAGACTTAGGCTGGGGGAGAACCAGCTCTCTGGTCCAATACCAAAAGAGATTGGCCAGCTGCAGAACCTCCTCTTCTTGGACCTGTACACAAACCGCTTCGCTGATGAATTGCCAGTTGAGATAGCGAACATCACAGTTCTGGAGCTTCTGGATGTGCACAATAACCACATCACTGGAGAAATCCCTGCCCAGTTGGGTGAGCTGGTAAATTTGGAGCAACTTGACCTCAGCCACAATAGCTTCACGGGCGAAATCCCTTCTAGCTTTGGCAATTTCAGTTACTTGAACAAGCTCATCCTCAACAACAACCTCTTGACTGGGCCATTGCCAAGGTCTATCAAGTACCTGCAAAAGCTTACCTTGCTTGACTTGAGCTACAACAGTCTATCTGGTCCACTTCCTACGGAGATTGGTGCGGTTACCAGCTTGACAATCAGTTTGGACTTGAGCTCAAATGGGTTCACCGGTGAACTTCCTGATACAATGTCTGCTTTGACACAGCTACAATCCCTTGATCTTTCGCACAACTCCTTGCATGGAAGAATTAAGGTTCTGGGTCTTCTTACTAGTCTCACTTACCTCAACATTTCCTACAACAATTTTTCTGGAGCAATACCTGTTTCTCCGTTCTTCCGAATTCTTTCGGCAAATTCGTATATAAACAACCAGAACCTGTGCCAGTCTCTAGACGGCTTGACATGTTCTTCTGAGCTAGCCCATAGAGCAGGGATTAAATCAGCGAAGACAGTGGCTCTCATTTGCGCTATGTTAGGCTCGGTTGTTATGGCACTTTTTGCAACTTGGGTATTGTTGAACAGGAACAGGAGGTCTTTGTGTGAGAAATCCTCTGCTTGTTCGCCATCATCTTTAGGAAATGATGATTTCTCCTACCCCTGGACTTTCATTCCATTCCAGAAGTTAAACTTCTCCATTGATAATATCTTAGATTGCTTGAGAGAAGAGAATGTAATTGGAAAGGGGTTCTCGGGCATAGTCTACAAGGCTGAGATGCCCAATGGTGAACTAATTGCCGTGAAGAAGCTCTGGAAAACTAAAAGAGAAGAAGATCCAGTTGATTCATTTGCTTCCGAAATTCAGATTCTCGGTCATATTCGTCATAGGAACATTGTGAAGCTTCTTGGGTACTGCTCAAACAAGTCCATTAAACTGCTTCTCTACAACTACATTCCCAATGGCAACTTGCAACAACTGTTGCATGGAAACAGAAATTTGGACTGGGAGATGCGATACAAGATTGCCGTTGGGTGCGCTCAGGGATTAGCTTATCTCCACCAAGATTGTGTCCCAGCAATTCTTCACCGAGATGTCAAGTGCAACAACATTTTGTTAGACTCCAAATATGAAGCATATTTGGCTGACTTTGGTCTTGCAAAGCTTATGACTTCGTCTAATTTTCATCATGCCATGTCTAGAGTTGCTGGTTCTTATGGATACATAGCACCAGGCAAGTCCTTGAAGTTTTATGTATGAAATTACAATCTTCGAGCACTTAGTTCGTAAAATTTTATTGAATGTTATTGCTTTTCTATATTTCTTTTGTGCAGAATATGGTTACACAATGAACATAACTGAGAAGAGTGATGTCTACAGTTATGGAGTGGTTCTTTTGGAGATTCTGAGTGGCCGCAGTGCTGTTGAGCCACAAGTTGGAGATGGTCTCCATATAGTAGAATGGGTGAAGAAGAAGATGGGAAGCTTTGAGCCTGCAGTTAATGTGTTGGACGCAAAACTCCAGGGCTTGCCAAACCAGATGGTACAAGAGATGCTTCAAACACTAGGCATTGCTATGTTCTGTGTCAACTCATCCCCCTCTGAGAGACCAACCATGAAGGAAGTGGTGGCATTGCTGATGGAGGTGAAAAGCCCACCTGAAGAGCAGGGGAAAACTTCACAACCTCTCATAAAATCAGTAAATCAAACTTGAAAGGTTTGGCCTGTTCCAGTACTCTTCTTCTCTTCACGAGGAAAACATATCACGTTATTTCCTCTCAATTTTAGCAAGGTCATTAGAGAGTAAAGTTGGAGAGAGTGAGAACGAAATGCAACGTAGAAGGCAGGTGTTGGGGTTTGTTGTTGTGCAGTTGAATGTAATTGGTTTCGAGAATATTTCATTTACCGCACGTGTTTCGTTTCATCACCGATCTTCAAGTTCAAGGATGCTGATGTTTCAGAATCAACGTAATAAAAAAATATTGCTTCTTCATCAATAGAAGCAGGACCCAGTAAACCTGAACGGTGAGAGCCAGAGTGTATGCATTATTTCTGCTTATGGCTACTCTAGCCAATAATAAAGTGTTAATTGACGACAACGTTTCCAAAGCAGAGACAGAGAGGTCATGTGCTATTAGCTCAATGGGGTGCAGTGCTAAATTGTAGCAATGAACAACCATTACCAACAACGTAAGGCATGATCAATCAACTGAAAATCTGTGGTCGATGTTCATTGACAACAAATACCTTTGACCAGGGCAAGAAAAAAACATCGCATGAACCACGCCTGTAACAGTGACAGAAAGTGGCGAGAGGCCCGCTGCTTCATGAGACAAGGAGACAGAGAAACGGGTCCCATGTATCGCTTCCATCCCTTCACATGTATAACAAAAACAACACCCTGTCTCCCATTCTCAAGGTAGTTCTAAAAATCTCAAATATGAACCTCAGATTACAATGGCCCTTCCCCACATCGATACACCAATGAGAAATGGATTGACCACACTCGAAATCTCACAAAGATATTAATTCCATCAAACAACTGTTGTTTTCCCGCATTTTCCTGCTTTAATTTCTCTAGGAAGACATGGTCGATGCAATAATGTCAATAGGAGGGAAGACTAATGCAGAGAGCTAAGATCTAGCTTTTCGCCTGCAATATATTGAGCTTGTGTTGCAGTCAATTCCAGAGAAGATGAGGTTGATGAAACACGCAAGGGAAGAAATTATGCATAAAGCTACCAACTAGCGTGAGCCCAAAACAGGAGCAAACAAAGAGGTATCGTGCAGGTCTGATCAACACAATGACAGAACTGCGTTTGGCCACATCGCCTCCTTTGAGCTCGTTGGAAAATACACACTCATTTTGTCAGCTTTGAACGTGGAGCTGTCACTGATAATCCAACTTACCAAAATTTCCGGTATGGACATGAATACGATGGCAGTTATGAGAAACCAAAGCAGATGGCTAAATTGTCTTGTGATAGAGATATTTGAGAGTAATACGCTTGACCCACACATGTTCCCCATTTCTAGGTGCATCACGTTGTCTCAAAGTCGATTTTTATAGTAGAATTGTAGCAATATGCTCGTGGTTACGTATTGATGTGGTGGATTGAGATCCTTAATCTCCAAACTGAAGATGATGAATAGTGGCGTCAACCTTCGAGTGTTTCCTCTCGCCTTCATGGAACACGGAACGTGCAGGGACAAGGAATACGACATATCCTCAAGATGCAAAAATGGTTTAATCTCAATATATGCACGAAGGTAAAATTTCAAGTTCGCCTCCATAACCGAAATATTTTGGACGTACACATAATAAGTTAAAGCTCACATATAATCTGACATCGGCCAGCCACGTGATATGCTTTGCCGTTTGTAGATTTATCAGCTAAAAGAAATACCCGGCAAGTAAACTACTCAATTCGTTACGCTGTTGAGTCAAAATTTCCAGTAAGAATTCAGGTACAACAAAAAATAAAAGAGGTTTGGAATCATATGGGTGAGTTCTTGTTTCAAGTCGAACCAGAAGTCCATCTTTCGTCCTAAGAAGGTTACTTTTGTGCTCTACCTCCTCCCGTCAAAACCCTCAACAGAACTCCATGACAGAAAAATCCCATGATCGTCACTCTGTATGGTCATAGATTGTGATGTTCGAAAAGTGGGGCTAAGATCCATCACAATTGCGCAAATCAATGATAAAACTGATTTCATGATAATGCATTCAAAAACATGCAGATCATCAGTAAAATTATTGAAAGTAGAAGAGATTCATGGCATGTCTGTTAGAAATATTCTGGCTTCGGCTGTTAGCATGTTCAGACTATGGTCAAACTTCAGGATCTTGCTTCAAAGTCAACCCACCATGAACGGTTGCCATTACTTCCTGCAGGCTGCAGATACTAACATCCGCAACCAATTAATGTGATTTCCTTTTTATTGAATCGATTAGAGAAACAATGTTCTTTCGATGATTCCTGTACATTAATAGAGTCCACATTAAAAACGGTCATGATATCAGAAATTTCAAGATGAAGACACGTTTCAGCTAGAAGAAAAAGGAGGTTGGATGATCAGCTCAAGTTTTGCGCCTAAAAGATCAAAGATCGGCACTGATTGTTCGGAAATGACAGGAAAGAGTAGGGATTGTACCACGTGAAAGTTCAGGTTTATAACGGCGAGCACTATGTGATCATCTAAGATCGATGCTAAAATAAAGTTTAGCAGCTGAGATCGAATGTCATAAATGGCATGGAAATGTTGAACCCTAGCTACACTAGCCATACATCTAAAACCCCCTTTATGATCCTATAGATTATAACAGAAGTACTACCATCGCGTTAACCTTTCTCCCTGAACAAATATAATAACCTAAACTTAAGACTGATCACATCTAGAATCCTATATCCCTTACAGAAACTAGTCATCAAATTTCCAGAATGAACACCCATTACCACAACTCGGCCACTCCGACTAAAAGGGGGAGGATTTTACGTATCCGGCCATAAAAAATTTGGCAAATTGCATGGATCCTAGTGTAGGTTCATGCCCCAACACCCTTCAGATAGCAGATAGCGGGTGGAAGAACAATTAAGAAGAAGAACACCCATTACCACACAATAAAAAACAACACGAAAGGCGCAAAGCAACTAAAACGGCTATTTTTGAGTCGTCATCAAGTAAGAAGCCATCAATAATCCAAAGGAAAAAAAACTGCTTGCATTTTGCTCGGCAAAAAATTTCTAACAATCTATCGAGCACCATCTCCAATCGCACAAAGTCTATTATTCATGCTTAGAAGTTAGAACACAGATATTCTGAAAAGTGGGGGGACGTAGGCATACCAGAAAATGGCAACCGCGGCAAGCAAAAAAGAAAAAAGATCAATCATCCAGCTGCCCAATCTCCGCCTTCAACTGCTCAATCTTCAAACCCATCGACCTCTGCAACGCCGTCTTCTCACCCTCGGGCAGCTTCGCCAGCAGCGAATCGTACATACCAAAAACGACGCCGGCGGCCTCCCTCGCACACTCCGCCTCGTCATCGAAGTACACCGTCTCCTTCGACTCCATGGCCGTCTCGATCTCCTCCCGGGCCTCGGCAAACTTCATGTTGATCTTGTCCACCTCCTCGTCGTAGTCCAGCCCCTCGCCGCTTCGGCCGCAGAAAGGCCTCGCCTCTACCCCGCTCCGGGGAAGAACCGAACCGTAGTGATCGGAGAGAGTACGATTGGAGGTAGGATTCGGCGATTGCAGACGAAATTGGGGTGGGGGTTGCGAAGGCCGTCGAAAATGGCGGGCGTAGAACAATCGGCGAAGGCATGGGTATCGGAGTGGGGGCATTTTGGGATGATGCCAATCGGAGTTAGGGTTTTGCAGGGCTTCCAAAGGTAGGAGGAGTTAGGAGGAGGTGACGAGTTTCAATCGGACACAAACGACCCGTATAAAGTCTGATGCGGACAATGCCACGTTTCGGCATTCTGACCACTTGTGTGGATTAAAAGAATTGGACTGTTTTTTAATACATATTGATCGGGCCAGACTTTTCCACCTCTAATTTTTTTTATATCGAGCCGACTCCATGAAACCCTAATTTCTAGACCAGGCCCATTTTAAACCCAAGCCCATTAGAGAGATTCTATGAGTGGGGCCCACTTAACGAAATAATTGATTTAAGTGAAACGCACGTAATTGAGAATAGAGTGAATAATTTTGACGGGTCCACATGATAGATAGGGTGAACGATGGAGTATTAAGCGTCAAAGTCGAGAGAATGATAGAATTAGTGGACAGCATTGTGGGACTCACTTGGTGGTATGTGGGACCCATACACATGGAAGTTTTTCATGAGAAAAATGTGAACAAATAGTTCTCATTCTATTATTCTATGAATACACCCTCCCATCTCTCTCCAAGATACAACTAAGAAGCTAAAAAAACTTGTTCTCCCTCTCTCTGCCTTCTCCTCTACATTTTTTTTCCAACTTCACGGCGAAGTTAGGGGTAATTGACATTGCCCTTTGTAACACCTCAAATTCAGTTAATTTTCAAACCGAATTAGAGTGAATAATCTCTTATTTTAATTAAGTCAGCCGACCCAAACCCAATCATAAAGGACTTAGACCCTCTCAAAATTTCAAGATGGAAAAATGTCACTACATTAGGCAACCAATGCATGCATGAAATGCACATCTTAAGACGATGTTACGTAGATGTCATGACAAATGATTACACTCAAAAATTAATTAAATTATAGTAAATTATAAAAAACTTTAAATTAAAATAGATAAAGTTTTCCCTAAAAGTACAATAAGGGGCTCACCTTTCAAAATAATAATATATAAATATATATAAACATCACACCATCTAAAATTCTTTATTTTATAACACATCATAGTTTTCGTAATAACAACATCAAAGATATGAATTAGGTCTTGACCCATCTGTTCATCATAACTATCAGAGTCATTGTATCAATTTTACAAACATTAGTGTCATTTCAAGATGAACCAACATGTTATAACATAATACATTGTAATCAAAAACACCCAACAATCCAACCATATATCACGCCAGGCTTGTATGAGCACCTAGCAGTCACTATTCCTTCGTCAAAGCTGATATATCATACTTGTATTCCTCATCTACATAAATAATAGAAAAATGTTAATAGCGATTGTCACTAGTTCAGAAATAACTAAATATCAAGTTGGCAAATAAGAGATGACTCTCATATAAAAGAAATCCATTATATACTTCCATTGAACTGTCAAAAAGGGCAACTACTTAGGAATCATCTAGTTGTAGACCGAATAACGTCGTGAACTAAGTGACATTATGTTTCTCTCAGCATTTTCTCATTTTAAAGTCCCACTCTTAAAAACTAGTATCCTAAGTCCTCTCTAATCTTCCATATTTCTTTTGGTCTAGAGCACAAAAATCGAGTACACGAAGGCTATCACCTTCATTACCATTTGATACCACACGCCCAAGCATGCATTGTACACAACAATACTCGTGTCCTCCACGTTTTTGGGTGTGAGGAAACTCAAGACGCGGAGTTATCAAGATCCTTTGGGAATAGAACAACCTTCTCACTGATCTAGAGCCTATTATAACTCACATATGTTCCCTCTCACGGTATGTGTAAGTCAGTTCCTCTATCTCTTGGTTCATAAGAAAATCTGATAAAAATTATATTATATAGATGGGAAGGGAAGTACGTGCATAAGCTTGAATGCAACTTGTTGTGAATCTGAGTTTAAAAATAGCTCGAAGGATTTCATCCTCGAGGGTTTTTAATTCCGAAAAACATAACATTTAAATGGTCAGTGTTAAGTAGGATCTAATAAAACAACCACATAACACGTCTTGCGGTTGTAAAATAAAACAATGATGGAATAGAAATCAAGAGGCGAGTCCCAACGGACGTGGTAAAAGTTTCAAGTGACGGCGAGCTCCTACTCGGTACCTACACAAATAAAACTACACATTAATGCCAATGCTAACTATATGATGTCTGTATGAAATGGGTGCATAAAAATCATTATATCATTGTGAATATTATAAATACTAACATCACTATTAGACAATCAATAATGATTTAGATGAATCTATCATTACTTTTAATTAGGTGACTAGGTCAAAATTTTTAAACTTATCATCATCTCATTCTAAATTAACTTTCTAATCAAATAATTAATTAACTTACACAATTATAAAATTAATACATACTCCACAATGTTAAACATCATCTAGAACATATTTAATTTCATAATCAAATAATTTAAATCATCATTGATTCCTATCAATCGTTAAATTACTTAAGAAATTTATTAGTCACAAATAATTATCATGAATTACAAGATTAATATATTAACAAAAATTATGAACAATTCATAAAAATTATGAATGATGTGAACAATGAGTAGATTGAATCAAAAATCTAAAATTATAGAAGCAAAGAGCATCTCACAGTGGTTTGGTGTATAATTGGTGACGACAACGGCGGCCACCGTGGTTGCCGAGTAGGACAGCGGCCATTGGCCGCAATTGGGTCAGCGGCCGTGATGCTGCCGGCAACCAAGAAAAAGGGGACAAGGGAGACTGGGGTAGAGGAGAGGGAAGGGGGAAAGAGGGGGAAAGGAAGGAAGCAAGGGTTGGTGAGGGAGGGCTTGGGCGACCAGTGGCAGTGCTGCAATAAAACAGGGGAGAAGGTCGGCAGTGAGCAGGGGAAGTGTGGAGGAAGGAGGGAAAAGGGAAGAAGCAGGGGAGGCCAGTTGACAGCAGTGCAGTGGCCGGTGGCGGTGGCATGTTAAGAATAGGGGAGTTGTTGGTTGGGGAGAAATAGAGGAAAGGGTTGAGGCTGAGTAAGTTCGGGTTTTTTTCTTTCTAAGTCCTCACTTGGCTAGGGCCAAATCAATCAAGTGTAAAGTAGGTTCTAAAGGCTCCAAAAAACTATCTAAGGGCTGTCAAAACTAGTCAAACACATCATGAATGCGTGCCAAAAATAAAAATAGAGTAAAATGAGCTCAACATCCATCAAATGACATGCTACCAACTAAAAAATCCTAACCAATGCTTCCTAATAAAATCAACGACCTAAATCTAATTTCTACGATCCACTGAACAAAATAGAATAATTATAACTTACTTTCGTATTTACTAATAACTCAGTTTGCTGTTGTATATCTAATGCTATCATCATATACTCGGGTATACATAAACCTTCATAGTGTAAAACCCGCGACTTAAGTCAGGGTTTTATAGTCGTTAGCCGGTCGGTTTGACCGTGGTTTGAGTCAGTTTAACTTTCAGAACACGTGTGCGGGGCCGAGGCCGACCGTGTGCACGTGATATGAGGGTTTATGTATACCCAAGTATCGATGATAACATCAGATACGCATTAGCAGACTGAGTTATCAGTAGATATGAGAGTATACAGTTGATGATTTTTATTTTTTCATGCTGTGACCGTAGAATTAGTTTAAGTTGAATAACGTATTAGGACGCGTTAGATGGTATTCAAGTAGGTTATTAGTTATACCGCATGTCATTTGGATGTTGTGGTGTTTATTTGATTTTATGAGATTTTTCCCAATTTTTCTAAATTTTTCTAGGATTTATTCCGAGTCAGTTATCATTCTTGACTCGAGACGGTGTCGAGTCAAGTCTTATTTACAACTTTGCCACCACCCTATACTTCTCATCCTCTTCCCCGACACTTTCCCTTCACCGCCCAAACCCTAGCCGCCGCCCTGAGATTTTGCCACCGCCGTCGACCCCACCTCGCCGCCGATCGACGCCGCCTCGCCGCCGATCGACCCCGCCCAGCCCGGCCGTGCCATCGCCTTGCCGCCTCGACCACGCCCAGCCACCGTCCAGCCGTCGCGACGCTTGAAATCGCCACGATTTCACGACTGCTCCCGACGCGATTCCGCCGCCGTCTACGCCGGACCGCCACCACCGTGACATCGAAGCTTCTCCCCTTGACTTCTCTTACCTTTCCCCCTTGCCTAGTGCCGCTGTCGAGGCCGGCCGTGGGTCTGATCGGAGCGATCGACCGCCCCGACCGCACTCGATGCCGCCGCCGATGGCCATCACCGCCGTGGCCGCCCTTGTCGTCACCACCATTGGGTCAAGCTCGCCGAGATGGTGCTGACCCCTACCTCGGATTGCCCCGCTGGAGCAGTCACCAGAAAACCACCGGAACTGCCGGAAAATCGCCGGCGCGCCTTCACCGCCTTTGTCCCTCGGCACTGATTTCAACGCCGATCGCGAGGTGTTCTTCCTTCTTTTTTTAGAATTATTACATACATGTTGTGGTCATGGTAGCATATTGGAATTAATTTTATTAATTTCATGATTTTAGTTTAATTAATTGTGAATTATGATAAACATGTGATGATTAGCGTAGATTGTGTTGCGTGATGTAAATGCTTGCTAATGAAATTGTTAGTAAACCATGGGATAGTTAATTAAATGCTTGTTAACGAGTTAATTATGAATTTGTTTGAATTAGGTTTTTGCATGCTAGTATTAAGCTAAATGGATTAAATTGATTACACCATTGTCACCTAATTAGAATAGGTATGCTTTGAAATTGGAATTAAAAGTGCTAGATGCTTTGAAATTGGAATTAAAAGTGCTAGGTAATAAGTAACATATGAAATCATAAAATTATTAACTTTCTTGATAATTAGAGATTTAGTGTGATTGTTGAGATGATTATCATGTTTGATTAGATTCATGTATGCATGTGGATATATTAGTTATATAGGCGTGCATTGTATATGTATGGGCGTTAGTAAATAGTTTTGTTCATGTAGGTTCGTTGCGAGAGCTCGCCGTCTAGGCACGAGACTGCGCTTGGAGCTTCTGACAAGTCCGTTAAGACACGCTTCTCAGGTTTTATCGCTCTACTCTATCGGTGATTTGATTTATTGATTGTAGGACGTGTTAGGTGGATGATTTATTGGACCCCACCTAACACGTGTCATCTGGTTGATTGTTTTTGGAATTAATAACCCTCGAGGATGAGATCCCTCGAGCTTGTTTTCGAAAATAAGATCCACCACAAGTTGCCTTCAGGCCTATTATAATAAATCCCGACCTAGCCCTATAAATAGTTTTATCGAGTTTTCAGTGAGACAAGAGAAAATGAGTCGACTTGCACGTGCCATGAGCGGATGTTGTGCCAGTCAAAGTGGGCTCTGCATTAGTGCCAACGGACTGTTCCATTCCCGAGGGATCCTGACAACTCCGCATTTGAGTTCCTCACACCCGGAGAATGTGGAGGTTTACGGGTACTGTTTAGTACAATGTATGTCCGGACTTGTGGTTCAAAGGGTACTAAAGGCGACTGCCTGAGAGTGCTCGGCCTTCGTGTTCAAGGCCAGGAGTAATATGGAGGTTCGAAGAGGGCTTAGGATAAAGTTTTACGTGAAGTACTAAAAAAGAAGTGCCGTGAGTGGCACAGTATCAGATAGATTAGGATGCTGTTGAGTAAGCTGCTCAACGGCTCCTTTGTAGTTGCCCTTATGAGAATTCTTGAGGAAGATATATGATTATTTGCTTTCCATGAGAATTTGCTCTCATGTTCCAGTTTGATACTAGCTATTTCCGAACCAGTGACACCCGTTGCTGATGTTTTTCTACTATATGTAGGTGAGGACGATGAATGGTGTATGCCGGCCTTGACGAAAGATTAGCGTTTGCATTGCACACACATACCTGGTGCCACGCCGACTTTTGCGTAAGATGTGATATGATTGGCCGTTGTATTAGATTTACATATTTTTGTACAGATGCATGAGCTACGAGACTTGTAGGTCTTTTTCTTAGAAATGTATGAATTTTCTTAGAAATGTTTTGGAATGTTCAAATGTCCAAGAATGATTCGCTACGTTGAGTTGAAAATGAACAAAAACATGATGAGCATGGATTGCAAGTGGGCGAGATGCCAATTACAATATGTGTGTATGATTTGAATTCTATTGCGATATAAATTATTATTTTATATATATACTATATTGTGTCATATTTTAATAGGTCGTCCCCTTATTGCACTTTTAGGGGAGACTTTGTCCGTTTTATTCCAGGATTTTTATGAATTTTGTTGTCATTTTAATTATTTTAGTGTATGGCTATTATCATAACATTAACGTAGTATCCTGTTAGGGTTTTACATCTCATTCATACATTGTTTGCGCATTAGCGGTGTACTCCATCTTGAGACGTCGAGAGGGTTATGTCGTAGCCGTTTAGGTTTTGGGTCAGCCAACTTAATCGGTTTACGAGTAGTTCGATCCTTTGTAACAGTTCTGGTCTGGGTTGAGAATAAACCGGATTGGGGTGTTACACATAGCACATACACACGGCCGGCCTCAGCCCTGCACACATGTTCTGAAAGCTAAACCAACCCAAATAAATAGTCAAACCGACCAGTTAGCAATCATAAAACCCTACCTCGAGTCATGGGTTTTACACCCTCGACCAGTCTATCACCACCTCCATCCTCCAGTCTTATCTTGTCCCTCTCAGACCGCCTCCTTGCCGAAAATTTTTGGGAAGACTACCAAGTTGGAAATATTATACTTCAACTTCTTGTACTCTATTTTATGTACAACTTTAGTTTTCACATTTTGAACTCATCAAGGAATTAAACTTTGCATTCGGAGATTGAGCTCACGAATAAGCTGAGTTTGAGCTCAGAAAAATTAAACAGTTTAAGTGTATTCGAGTTCGAGTCAATCTCAAACACATAAAAGATATTCGAGTCGAACTCGAGCATGTATATTCAAAATTCGTTCGATCTCAAGTCGAGTTCAAACTATTCGAACCAAATTCGAAGGCAACTTGAACTCAACTCACTTGCTCGTTTAAAAACCTTGGGTCAACCTAATTTCGAGCGCTTCAGCCTTTCATCATGGAAAGACGCGCAAATCTACGCCCATACAATTGGCTGCTCCACTAGGGACCTTTCAAGAGGTTACAGTGCTGCTAAAATTGTTCGACGGCTCTTTCTATCAACAACGGCACCACCAACAACAACAAGCGTGACAATGAAGGCAATCAGTCCCGCAGTTGAAGACCCTGCCACATCGACTTCCATAGAAGTCGACTTCTCGAAGATGACAGACGTGTCAGTCTAGCAACCCTGAAGGAATCCAAGCACTTGAAGATGTGCTCAAGCAAAAGGATGACCAAAATCGTGAACTTCAAGATTCACTCAAGCAAGTCCTTTCTCTCCTCACTCAAAACAACAAACATCCCTTCTTATAACGCACCTAGAACACATGGATCCACCCCAGGTACAAGCGGATGAGGCCAAACACACACCTCTCCAAGTTCTTACACGTCCTACTCCCCTCCAGGAACAAACTCGAAGGCCTTTGCCGAGGACCCTGCGCCGGTCAACAACCCAAGTGCGAGCACTTCAGCATCCCCAGCTACCCAAATGCCGCCCCAAAGTGTGTCACCCATCCAACCAGCCTTTGGCCCATTTTGGCCTCCACCATATTCACCCCCGCAAGGAGTTACCCCTAGTGGTGTCTCCCAGCAAAGCCAACCTCATCAACAACCACAGTTTCCATGCCCACCGCCCTACTTCTATCCTTGGGCCGGGAACTCTTACCAACCTTACCCAAGCACATTGCCATCCACCTCAACTCCGACACCCTCAGCCGGTCCATTTACAAATTCTACACCTCCACCTCGAAACCTAAACCTGGCACCGGTCCTTCCGTCTGAGGATCATTCCAAGAAGATCGAAGATATTATGGCCTTTCTAGCCAAGAAGAAGGAGCCAAAGAAGTTATGTCATAAAATGACTCCAACCTCTTACAGAAGAAGTCTACAATGACGTGTTGCTAGACAACTACAAAAGGCTACCTTTTACTAAGTTTGATGGCAATGGCAACACATGGGATCACATATGATCTTTCAGATTGAGAGTGTATCTATTGCCTCAAACAACAACCTGAAAATTCAACAATTTCCTCCATCTCTCACAAAGAATGCGATGCAGTGGTTCAACAACCGGCCTCCTAATTCTATCTCGATATGATCTTTCAAATTGAGAGTGTATCTATTGCCTCAAACAACAACTTGAAAATACAACAATTTCCTTCATCTCTCACAGAGAATGCGATGCGGTGGTTCAACAACCGGCCTCCTAATTCTATCTCGACTTGTGAGGAGATAGTCGAGAGGTTTACTGCCCACTTCCAAACTCAGGAGGTGCCTATGAAGCTGGAACATTTGAAGCTTTGGAGAAGGAAGGAAGATGAATCCTTTGTCAGCTTTCGAACCATGTCGTCTCAGTGAAGGAGACACCGAACATGAAGGAGATAATTAAAATTTGTTCCATGAGTGTGGGATCAGCGTCTTGGCTCCTAAGTAGCTCCTCAAGCAACAACTTTGAGGAACACCATGAGAAGGTATTGGTGTATGAAGAGTTGCAGAACAATGCCACCGCCGCCAAGATCTCAAGAGCCTCAGTCAATGCGGTCACTGACTAAATTTCAAAAGAAGGCCGCAAGAAGCAAGATGACCGAGACAAGGGGACTCCCCAAATCACCAACCCCGTAAATGGCACAAATTGGAAGACTACACCTTCGACAGTAATGTTACAGAACGGTGGTTCGAGCTCCTAGTTTGGGAAGAGTAGATGGCACCGACAGACGCACCTAAACCATTGACGCCTAAAGATGAGAAGGACAAATTCTTTTGATATCATCAGCAAGCGAACCATGCTACCTGTCACAGACGTGATTCATGGGCGTGCCGGGAACTGGGGTTTGGGTGTTGTCCCTAGGTGTCCCGCGTCCATGATGGGGTAGCGGTGGCTATCCGAGTGGTGGAAACAACATGCGGAGGCTAACCCGTGTCGAGTTGCAGGTTGCAAACCGAGGTGCACGAGCGGCTGTGTGATCGAGCATGGCTATGGAGCATGGCGTCGAGTTACAGCAGTGGTGTCGGCACATGGGTCGGTATTTGGTGTACCGAGCATGTGGCCGAGTCCAGGAGGAAACCTCAGGTGGTTGCTAATCGCTGTTTGGGTCGGTAGAGTGAGGTTCTCGTGCAACCGTGGACCGAGCAAGCTACCGAGCCGAGTACCGAGCACTGTAGCGGGCGAGCGCGCAGTTGTGCGCGCTGGTGTGCGCGCAAGGAGCGACAGGCGCGTTGTGCGCGAGCGCGCTGCTGCGCGGGTGCGCGAGCGTGCGGGCGCGTGCGGGCGCGCGATGACGCACGCTGTGTTCGCGCGAGCAGATGCTGGTGGCGCGACAGTGCATGGGCATGCACGAACGGTGGTGCTGGTTCAGGGCGATGGTGGTGGACCATTGCTGGCAGTTGGTCGGTGAATTGCTGAGGGAGGTTGAACCATGTCTGGACGGTGCTGGAGTCGAGCCGGTGGGCGCGACGGGAGGACCAGCGGTGCAGCCAAGGCGGTTTGTGATAAACATCCATGGACGTTGCTGGGGGTGTATCTTGGTGGAAGATATGATCCATATCCAGACGTGGATGCTGCAACAAACTTCTGATGATAACCACAAGGCCGTTGGGAAGAACCTGGACGTGAGGTGCTGCTAGGTTGCTGGATACGGTGGATATTGCATATCATTGTGGATGAGGATGCAAGGATCCGGTGTTATCTGAAATCAGAAGGACGTGGTGCATATATAAGTGCATAGGGGTTATGCTGGAAAAGAGGTCGGCAGGTAGGCTGATCAAGAGGTCGGCAGTTTTGCAGATCAGGAGGCTGGTGATTCAGGAGGAGTCAGGCCGGATCCAAAGGAGAGACGTGGGACTGAATCAAGAGTGGAATCGAGTCCGGTGAGGAGGAGAGTTCCTGCGATTCCAGTCGTCTTCCTTTGTGAGGAAAGCAGCGGGGTGCGGCTGGTGAGAAAGAAGCGTGGAGTTGCTGCAGCCGGTGTTCGTGGTGAGCGCTGGAACTCCATCGGCTTGCTGGAAATCAGGTACACGTTGTTAGGTTGCTTGTGTTGGCAATCGGGATAGAGTTACTCGGGAGTAATTCTTGTGCGCCATTGTATTTGGGTACATTGGGGCGAGGCTGTGGGGGCTGTCCACGAGCCGAGCAAGTGCTTGAGAGGAGAGTTCGAGTGCTTGTAAAATCCTTATGATCGAGTGAATGATATAAGGTTGGGAAGTGTTTTCCCGCAATCTGTGTTTTGCTTGTTGGCTGGCGTTTTAGGCAGGGAACTTCTGTAGTCGAGGTCGAGGTCGCGGTCGAAGTTTACAAGGCACGCAGTTGCGGGGACTGGTGCTGAGACGAGCAAGGGCAGACGGCACGAACCCAGGGCGTGTTGCTGGCTGGGCGATCGGGCAGTGCTGTGTGGGGTGCTGTTTGACTTCTGGAACAGCCTATCGGCAAGGCGTGTCGGTAGCCAGAAGTGCTGTGTTGGTATTTGGTGCGATACCAATACGCGGGGTGATCGAGCGAAGGGTTGAAGGCAGCAACCTCGGGGTGTTGAGGTTGGCCGAACACAGGTTGGTGTTGGCGCTGTTAGGCTTCCGTGTTTGCTTTATATTGCATTCTTGGTGTTAAGCTGGTGTTCTCGGGTCGAGAATACGCCGCGCGGACTGGTTAAGGGCGGAAAATTTGGTCCTAGAATCAGGCCCGTGACACTACCCACCGATGCCGAGATATCATGGGGACAATTCAAAACTTGCTAGACAAAAGTAAGATTGTCTACAAGAAGGCCAATGATGTCCGAAACCTGCTGTCATGATGGTATCTCACAATTCCAGCAAGGATACACCAACCGTCGAAGATAATCACCAGAGGAGACTGATAAGATAGAAGACTAGAGTGATTCTGGTGTGGTGGTGGTCAACTCATCCTCTCAAGAAGCCTCAACGTCAACACTTAATTCATGGGTGATATTTCCACTACCAAAGTTTAGCATTTATTATTATTATTGACTCTTGGTATCCAATGTTGCATCTAAGGATATATCTTTGTATATATCGCGAGGTATATAGAATACACAATTGATAATGTCTTATTTAATTATGAATAGAGAATTCTTAATTGTAGTATTCCTAATTGCAGATTGTGAGTTGTTTTTCAATTTGAGAGTGTGTGAGTATTTTCCAAATGCGAATGAATTGATACTCATTATATTTTATAATGGATGGTTTATAATTTCTTTTTATTTTAGAGGTTCCACGTTAAATTTTTTGTGTATTCATTATCTCTTGATTTTACCTTGTCAAAGCATAAAAAACTTAGAGATTTTTTCTATTAAAATCCAGATATATATAAGACCATTTATAACAAAGTCTTTTGTATGTTCCTAACAACATCAGCTATTGATGCTTGCTAGTTTATTTATTTATAACTAAATACATGAAAAAAACTATCAATTTCTTTCTATTTATTTTTAATTTTGTTTTCATATTCTATCAAAACAAAAGGACCTTAAAATTGGGTTGAATTGTGAAAAAAAAAGGTTAAAAATGTTTTTTCAAACTTATTTTTGATTGATTTGCAAAAGAAATATAAGAAAAAATAAAATATTTATCATAATAAAAAAAATTCTATCACAACTATTTTTCAAAAATAAGAGGCATGGAATAATGTTGAATACTTTTTTTCCTAACTAAACAGATAAATAATTAAAGTTTTAAGTTTTGTTTTTTTCATGTCAATAATTTTCACTTTTTTAGTATCTAAACAAAATCTAATTATAGAGCATTTGGTTGTAATAAAAAATTTTATCTTGAAATCTTTAAAAAATGATGCCACATATAACATTTTTTTTGAAAGGGAATGAAGATAGAGATGAGCGTTAAAAAAATAATAATAACATTTTGTTAAGTTTGTTTTGTCACTTTATATTTTGCCAACATTTTGGCAAACTCTTTTTATTCTTTATCATTGCCATTTTATATTTCAACAATTAATAAACTCCAAACAACAACCAAACGCAGTATAAACTTCATGTGTGTTACGTTGCCGCCATTAGGGTTGGGCATGAGCTGAATTAAGTATAATTTTGTCCAACTTAAATTTGGCTTATTTGATAAATAAATTGAGTTTCAAGTTAAAATGTTTGAGTTGAGTTATTTTAGTTCCTGTTCTAAGTCGAGCTTGTTTGAGTTCTAATCAATCATTGATTCTATACGAGTTTCATCGTTATAAGTTTGAAGACCTATTTTGCTCTCTATAATAAAAGATAATTACAAAATCAATTTTTTTTAATGATATTTCAAGAATATCACTTTCCAACTTAGATCAATTTTTGGTTTATACATGTAATATATTTTAAATAGTTTTTATTGTAAGAATATAAATATGTATTTGCCTTAATTGATGGTCATATAATAATTATTAAATTATTTTGACTTAATTATTTTATAGCAAATTATTATTTATGATATTATATTATCCATATAATGTTTAAGTAAAAAAATACTAAAAAATTTATATTACATCAAATCGGTTCGAGCCAAGTTTTAAATTCAATTAAATTTTTTTATTTAAATTAATTTAACTTTAATATAATTTAAAATTAACTGTATCGTGATCAAGCCAAGTCAATTTTATTAATATTAAAATAAATCAATTTGAAGTGGAGTCCTAAAAACTAGCGACCCAGCCCTACTTATGCCCGGTCCCAGCTACCATGCAATGTACTTAATCTAGGAAGGGCTGCTGGCTTCGACTCCAGTTAGGTTGAGGAGTCCTCATCCCCGCCGCGGCTGATTCCCACATTGAAGTCGACAACGACTGATCATCGAGCGTTGGCAGCAAGAGGATCGGCTTCAATGTCGGCACCTGATGCCGGCAAGGCATTCGGTGGCTGGAGATGATCCCAATTAGGAAACTCTCTCCATCATTGTGGCTGCAGATGCCCCGACGATGCTCGTTCATCTGAGCCGTGGCGGCAAGGCTTCAATACCTCCCCTCGATGCTCAATACCCATTCCCCGGAAATGCTTCAAAGGGTGCTCCAGTGAGTGACGACGGCGAACACACCAGCAGCTCCTCGCAGAGACATAGCAATCGGAAAGGACTCTTCCATGGCCCGGGAAACAAGGGGATTTGACTTAAATATTAAAAGAAATATATATGACAACGAAAATTTTATATCTCAATTTATTAAAAATAGTATATATATATCATATTTTAAGAATAATTAATATTTTTACCAATGCGTTATATATCTAAATTAACCGTAATTATCTTGTGTGACTTACAGGATGTTCTCTAATGAGCAAATAAAAATTTCTTCTTTTTTTATCAATTCGTTTAAGAGTACATAAGTAAGCCATATAATATAATTATAATTACTTTGTGCTTCTATTACTATAATTATATTTAATTTATATACAAAATAATTAACTTAATATTACTTTTTATAAAAAAATATTGCATCTGCCTATTTTGGTAAAGTTGCCTATTTCAAAATTTTCATGACATCTGTACTATTTTCATCCCAATATTCAAAGAAAATTTGACCTCTCCAAAGAAAATCAGTCCATCGTCTACCATTAATAGATAAAACAAAGATGGATTATATTACTCAAAAGTGAAGTTCAACGAAAAAGACTGGCAACTTGCAAGAATGCACAAGAAAAGAGCCAGTATCTAGGCGAATCTCTTCTATTTCCTATATGAAAATTCATCCGTGAATTCCTTCTGCAGCTGCCTTATAGATTCTGTTTTTGCTGTTATTACAACATCATCGAGAAATCCTCTATTTGGAAATTCTTCGGGAACAAAACTTCGGTAGTTTTCAAACTGCTCCTCTGCTTCCTTCTTTTTGTCTTGTAAGCTATAGATTATTCCCTGTAATTGTCAAGGATGAAACACGACTTAGTTGGCCTAACAAGAGTATACGGAAAGTAAAAAGAAGATGCACTAGGTAAAGCTAGAATCTATGAATGAATCATCATATCAGAAATCAACTTTCATATGACCCTGCACTATTCATGTCAATCAATTCATCATCATCATTAAAACTTACTTCAGCTAAGTTGGGACAGGCAACATAAGTTTTTTATCAAAATTTGAATATATTCGAGAAATATGAGTAGCTCTTTAAGAGATAAAAGCTTGAAAATTCAATTGCTACTTGCTCGATATGTAAAAAATAAAGCTAAAATCCAGTCCACTTCAGAAAATAATAATCCACATTTCCCACCTCATAAATAAAAAAATTGAAAGAAACATTATTTAGACTTGATAGAAATGACTGATACAGGTTGAGAAACAAAATCTGATTCATTATCTTTATCCTCACCTGACAAAGGTATGGCCTAAAATCTCGCGGGTCCTCGTTAACCAGATCCTGAAACTGCTTTAAAGCCTCGTCTAATTCACCCTGCATGATGTGGGCAAGGTTCTGTTGGCATCCGTCTAAATATATTTCCAAACGTAATAACATCTAACTTTACAAAAATTACAAAAATCAAGGTTATGATAAAATAATATAAGTAGTCTGCATGACTGGAAGAAAATCTTCAGCTTGGTTGCACCTGTACAAGATGCATTTGCCCAATTAAGATTTTTATATTGCGCTCCTCAGTCACTCTTTGCTCACGGCAAGCCAACTCCAAAGCTCCATTCAGCATATCAAAAACAGCTGGTCCCTCATGGTTTTTATGCATGACCATCGATAATCCCTGCAAAAAAGAACGAATTCAGGATTCCAGCGTATGGCAGATATAAACAACACCACAAGTAGAACATACAAATTAATTATGAAGTATAGATCTTTTCTATCAATATATATATTCACAACTTAAGCTTGTACTTTTGGGTCCTAAATTATATGAATCATTCGTAAGAAGCATATGATCAAACAGATAGAAGGCATAAAAACTTACATGCAAAGCCTTGATTAGGAGCGGCCTCTCCTTCAATATCTCAGTAAACAGCCTCTTGGCTTTAGTGAGATGCCCCATGAGCTCATAACACACAGCTTGCAATAGCCTCCACTCCACTTCATCCGCCTCAACTTCAATCAACTTCTCCACGTACTCCACCGCCTCCTTCGTCCTCCCGGATCTCATCTTCCCATAAAGCACCATTTTCAGAGCCTCGACGTCCCTTGGATTCCTCTTCAACACCCTCAAGTACCCATCCACGACCTCATCCTCATCCCGCCTCTCCGAAGCCGGCGAAGGCGTAGTCTTTGCCGGTTTATCGGACCAAAAAACAGGTTTCCCAGACAATCCCGCAAACAATAATACCAGCGACCCAACAAGCACAACAGTCACCTTTCCGGCATGCCGCTTGAGGAAATGAGCGTCACTCTTACCACCCTCCGACTCTCGTTTAGCTTTGACAAGCCGCCGAATCGGTAAAGAAGACGAAGCTATTGAGAACGACGAAGAGGTTGTCGTCGGAAAAGGAGAGCCTTGAAGGAAAAGGGAAGGGCCCAAGAGGAGCTTGCCGGAGAAGTGGATGACGCCGGCGGAAGTCGTGCGAAAAGATGATACCTTAATGGGAGTAAAGACATGCTTATCCGGGAAGAAGGAGGTGAACGGTGGGTGGGAAGGTGGAAGGGGTCGGAGAAGGGAGTCCGTATACATATGTAGCACCGAGTTAGAGCTCTGCAACAACGAAGAGTCCCATGGCCGACGACGGCGACGAGGAGAAGACTAAATCGTATACCACCCTAACCGGACATGCACATATGAACGATTTTGAACGGACGCTGTTCGGATTTGACCAACCTTTCTTCTGAGATTATGTCCGAAAGTTCTGTCCGTCGATAGGGCAGCGCATTCTGTGCCGAGGTTTCGAACCGGACCGAATCGAATTTCCTAAATAAGATCGGACGGCTGAAATTTCACACCGGAGCCGAATCCGAACTTCTCTCAAAATCAAATGGAGCCTCAATTACGTGGGCATGAATGAACGTGAGTGAAGGTTTGATAGTGCCGAGTTTGTATTATAAACAGTGCATAACTTGCATGATTAAGTACAAATAATGTGCTGTTTCCTTCTCTCAACAATTGAACGAGTTGTACTGTGGCATGGTAAATTGCCCATAATCCGACCCCATTTATTTCAATGGCATCCCGTCCAGCCTCATTGTATTGTATAGTAATGAAGATGTCTCATTATCAGCTGCGTCACCGGGAGCTTGCTATTGTTCAATCTGCATGGCTATTTCTTTCTACGAGGTATGAGATACAAGTTTACACAGTATGAACTGTCAGGGATTTTGTTAGGCCGTGAAAAACATTGTTCAACCACAAGAGCACACATTCACCTTATGGGGGAGATCTGTAAGTGCAGTAAAAAGGTCAGCAGTGAAGATAACAGTTGGAGAGACAGATCTCCTATAGTACTTACATCAACTAATATAGCATAAGTACAGACTACAAACTGTAAAAAGTATGATTCTTTACTAATGTACCTCGAAATTTCGAATAGTACTTTCATGCACTTACACTTACATTTATAAACCTCTGGGTGCGTAGAGAAGAATCTGAAGTCAACTAGAAAATATAATAGAAAGTTAAGAAGCAATAGGCAACAAAAATGGATAAACAATGTTTATACAGTCGTGCGGATCATTTGATAAAAACGATCATAACTGCCTCGAGTACTTTTGAAGGCCCAAAATCTCAGGACAACTTTATCAGAAGACAAAACGCTTCACTATCTACCACTAATAGGGATAAATAAGAACTATATTACTCAAAAGTGAATATATCCACAAAAAGACTTGCAAGATGCATAGTTACATGAGTAATTATTATAATAGATCCTCCATGTATATAAACTCCATGAATCCACTCTACTCACAGTTTGTGTTTCTCAACACATATCAAAAGAGTTTTACCAAGTTAGCTTTGTTGACCACAGAAATATCTCAGAGATCAAGGCAGCTTTGTAATAAGGGCTTGTAAATACATTCCCAAACTAACATTATAAAAACCTCTAAGTTTTTATTTAGTTTTTGCTGTTTGAAGTGAATCATTATATGTATTATTATGTTGTATTTGTGTTATGTTCGATCATTCTTATTGATTATGAATCTTAGTTCGTTTGCATTATATTTGTATTTGTAGCTACTAGTAGACCCTATAGCGAGAAGTAACATTAGATTGCAGGTGGTGTCGTAGGAAATTTCGTATTAGACAAATTGATTTTTTTAGTGTTGTATGAATTGAAGTAGTTTGTGGTAATGGGTAGGTTGAGGAGATTGTAGACACTGGGCATACTTTGTCGTGTCTCATCCCATACTTGGAAAAGAGAGGGGCTGGCTCTGTCTCGGTGTGCTCTTTGCTTGACAAGTCTCGCAGGCGAAAAGTGCATTTTGAGTTGTTTGGAGGAGGGAAGTTCTACAATTTTTTCGTTTAAGATTTTTTGTTTTTTGTTCAAATGGTTGCATCCTGCTTGCCAGAGTTTCATAATTTGATCCATTGTAATTGCACAATAAAGAATGGTATAGAATAGGCGGAAAATGGCTACTTGTACAAATTTTTGGTCTGAAAATTTGCTTTTCCGCTTACCCTACTTGCTGCAACAAATGGATCTTATTTCTATTAATGTATGATTGTCCTTCATTCTCTTCATAACTTTAGTTGCAGTAAATAGTCACAAAATATGCACACTTAATGATTTCAGCAGATCACTTATACGTTGCTTGTTTTTTTGATACGTTGCATATTTTGATGGTAGACAAAGGACTCTCAAAAGATCAAGTGAAAATGCCCCTTTTTTTCAGTTTCTTGCTTCTAATTGTTCATATCAAACTGTATTAGACACAAATCTATTCCAATTCTTTTTTGGCCGACCCAATGTGTTCCTGGTTTTTTATTGCAGTAGACGGGTACATTGTGGGCTCTGCTCGTGAAGTCATCTAATTGCATGTCAATCAGTTCTAGTGTCATTGTTATTTCTTCAGTGGCCTGATTATTTTGTTGTGGGCTACGGTCTGGATTTTGCTGAGTTATATCGTAATTTGCCATACATCGGGATCCTGAAGCGGGAAGCATACGAAAAATTTGAAGGGAAGTAATGTAGTCAAAATCAGTCATTTGTTTATTTCAGCTTTTCATTTTCGGTTGCAAAAAGCATTTTTGCCAGTTCTGACGGTAATGCTTTTATTTGTATCACAGTTTTTGTCCCAATGTTTTATTGCCTGCAGAAGAAATGCGGTGTAGTTTATCTCCCAAAATTTGCTTAGCTTTCAGAGAGAAAGCCAAACGAGGATCTTGGGTTTTTTACATTGTCTGATGTACGTGGTTAAAACAAACTTGTTGCATTGTTTTTCTGGTTCTGAGTCAATTATTTTCCTTGGAGAAGTAAGATCTCTATAGCGAGCTCTCAAGCAGATACTTTTATGACCAAATTGTAGCTTGGGTTCTTCAAGGTCGACAACACATTTATTTTGCACTGGTTTACTGTAGTGTGTTTCTTCTCCGAGTATAGCGTATAATCTACATGCTTTGTAAGTATCTCAGTGCTTGGGGTTTGAGATCCAACATTTTATATCTATGCTTGATTTAAACAGGATCTAATTGATGGTTTGCAATTAATGAAATTGTAATATGAGTATATGTATGACTAAACTACTTACAACTTCGAACTCATTTGTCCCCCTTAAGCAGCACAGTTGGCGGAGACTCCCTTCTAAATGCCTGGGGGTTCCTTTGCTCCAACAGCACCGATTTCTAATCTTGTAAATTAAATTGAGAAAGTTGTTTGATTAAAAGTAAACGTACGAGCTCATTTCACCTATGATAAATTGATTAGCTTACCAAACGCACCCTTTTTTTAAAGAAAAAAATATCAGTTTTGTGAATATTAATAGACTTAACCTCAATGACGTCGATGAACTAATTTGAGCCGACAATTCGACTGAACTCCTTTGATGACAACCCTATATGGGCTTATCTTCTCCATTCAAAATTTCAAACTACTTCAGAAAAATGGATTTTGTTGCCCAATTAAAGTAAAAAATAATTAGCCATCCTCAAAAAATCAAACATTATTTTATAATCATTTTAGGGTCGTTTGTTTGTTTGACATAAAAATAATATAAAAAAATATAAGAAATAGAAATATAATGAAATAAAATAGTACAAAATTTTAAAAAATTTACCTTGACAAGAAAATGAGATGGAAATAAATTTTTCTTTTTCTGTGTATCATCAGAAAATTTTTTCTATATATATATTTTTAATTTTACAAGAAAATATTGCTTTATAAAATTTTTAAATGACCTTATTTTGATCAAAAATAATTTTTTTGTTGAATAAATTTTGGGATATCTAAACGCAAGAGTTCTTAACTTTTACATTTGTATTATACAATTTCTACTCAAATATATTATTTTACGTAATAAGATAAAAAATAATTAATTAATTAATTAATCATCTTTAAAAATCTAAATCATCATTTGCTTTGTATGGTTAACTTATTTGCCAAAAGTAAAAAACCGTCGTCTCCGAAGATAAGAGGCTTAAATTCTGAAGCTTGGAGAAGAGCAAAGATGGCCGCCGGAGGTGGAACGGCGAAGGCACTCCTTACCCTCTCCATCTCCTCCACCCTCATCACTCGCTCCTTCCTCCCCTTTCGATGTCCACTTGTCAAAATCCCACCTTTCACCCATCTCCGCCGGCCATGCGCCGCCGCCGCCGCCACCCGCTGCTTCTCTTCCTCCGTCGCCGCCGAGCCGGAGCAGCACTTGCAACCCCTCCGGCACTCCATCTTGCTCGAAAAGCTCCGAGTTCGGCACCTCAAGGACTCTGCTAAAACCCCTCCCCACGGCAGGCCGCCGATGAAGCCCGGAGGCCGGTCTGGCGTGGGGGAGAGGAGTGGGTCGGGTTCGAAGCGGAAGGTCGCGGCTTCGAGCTTCGAGGAGCTGGGTCTGAATGATGAGGTGATGGCGGCGTTGGAAGAGACGGGGATATCCGCGCCGACGGAGATACAGTCGATTGGGATCCCGGCGGTGTTGGACGGGAAGAGTGTGGTTTTGGGGTCTCATACTGGCTCTGGGAAGACCTTGGCTTATATGTTGCCTTTGGTGCAGGTTAGCATCTTATCGAAATATCTTAGCTTTACACCATCTCCTCTTTTCGGTTTCTGATTCTGTCTTTTTGTTTCTGTAAATTTATTTGCTTGGCATTTTAAGATTGAAGTTGTATGTTAGTTATATGATATTCACTACTAGTTCATTATGATGTTATTATACTTTAGATGTGCTCGAGTAGCTTACTGTACCTGCTTCATCACTATCTGCTTGTATTCTACATGTTTGTGAAAATGCATATGCTTAATTTCTTGTTTCTTTTGCTGTTCGATTCTATATTTTTGTGGCTTCTGTGTCAGGTACCCAAAGCCAAAAAGCTTGATACTCTTTTTTATTATTATTACTTTGTATGAAAAGATCATTCTTACAAATGTGAGCTTAATTGAACTTTGGAATTTTGAAAGAAATTCTTTTGTCTTGTCCATCTTTTTGGCCATTGTAACTGTCTATATGGCCGTACATTTCATTCGTTTCGTCTTCTTTTGTTTCCTTCGTGCTAATTTTGGCTACGCTATGTAGCTGCTGAGATATGACGAAGCAACACAGGGTATGCTAATGAAACCTAGGCGTCCTCGAGCTGTCATTCTCTGTCCAACTCGGGAGCTTTCTGAGCAGGTTTTTTATATTTTAACATCCTGCGGAATACTAATGTCCGTTTTTTCCCGCTCAATTTTTTGTTTAGCTTTGTGTTAAGCCAAGACTAACTGAATGTCAACATTCAAAGGTGTTTCGTGTTGCCAAATCTATCGGCCATCATGCACGATTCCGATCAATCATGGTATCTGGAGGTGTACGCCTGCGGCCTCAGGAGGATTCCTTAAATGTTCCAGTTGACATGGTGGTTGGAACTCCAGGAAGGGTTCTTCAACATATTGAAGATGGCAATATGGTTTATGGTGATATTAACTATTTGGTTAGTTTCATCCAAGGAACTACATACATATTGATGTCATTCAGGCATTGCTTCCAATTTTGAGACTGTTATTCAAAACTGATAGGTGCTGGATGAAGCCGATACCATGTTTGATCGTGGGTTTGGGCCCGACATTCGCAAATTCCTTGCTCCTCTAAAGAACCGTGCATCAAAACCCAATGACCCAGGGTTTCAAACCATTCTAGTTTCTGCGACAATGACAAAGGTAGAAATGCTTTATGGGAAAGAAACATTGACATGCTAGTTGGTTTCCTTTACAGTTTGTTCTATGATGTATAATGGGCTGTTATCCTTTTTAAGGCTGTGCAAAAGCTAGTTGATGAAGAATTCCAAGGGATAGTTCATTTGCGAACATCCACGTTGCACAAGAAGATTGCATCTGCACGGCATGATTTCATTAAACTTTCTGGTTCTGAGAATAAGTTAGAATCTCTTCTACAGGTAACTTTCATTTATTTTTTAAAGAACATGCCGTTAAAATGAGTACACTGTTTGGAAAAACTATGATGGCATTTAACGTGTGTATGCTTATTTATTTTGTTTCTTTAAATTTATTGTAAGTTTTATGATTAAGAGCCGCATTTTTAGCCAGGCAGTATGCATCTTGACTAACCTGTAAGTATATGTATGAATGCCATGCCCCTTGATGCAATGAAGAACTACCAACAAGGTTTGTATTGGAAGATGTAGTATTCTAATTGCTAAGTATGTTGGAGTACTGACGTTCATTATGTCAAACTATTTTCTCTACTTCTAGTTAGTTGGATGCTGGATTTATACACTTAATCCTCTCTTGAAAACTTCGTATTATTTTTGAAGAACTTCACTGAATCTTGTTCCAGGTTCTCGAGCCAAGCCTAGCAAAGGGAAACCGAGTGATGGTCTTTTGTAATACACTGAATTCCAGTCGTGCTGTTGATCACTTTCTGACTGAAAATCAAATCTCAACTGTAAACTACCACGGGGAGGTGCCTGCTGAACAAAGGTGCGTTATACAGCTGTATTTGTACAAGTTCATTATCTCGGATACGCATGGTTCTGTAAGTCTAAAGTAATATAGAAAACATTGGTGATAGGTAATGTTTTATTTAAATGCATTTTCCCCAAATACACCCAGAACTTGTCGTCTAAGAAGACTTTTAGATCTAAGAAATGGTAACCGGATAACTTTTTGTAAACCATCAAGATCAATGTTTTTCCTTTCTCTTAAAAAAATCTATGGAGGTTAATGTTTAGCTGAGCGCTCTTTTGAAATTTAGTGCTGTTCTGAATTGAGGATCATAATTGACCATTTATAAAGCTAGGTTTTCCTTTTTGACTTCCATTGAGTTAAATTTCAATTAATTTTGTTTGCCTGATCTTGGTAAATTTTGGCTGAAAAGGGATTCAGTATATTTTTAGTATTTTTAATATTTCACTCTTTTTAATGGTAGAGTTGAGAACCTTAATAAATTCAAGAGTGATAGTGGGGAGTGCCCCACCTTGGTCTGCACTGACTTGGCTGCTCGTGGGCTGGACTTGGTTGTTGATCATGTTATCATGTTTGATTTCCCGTCAACCTCTGTATGTTTTATTTATGGTTATGTTTACGCTTCTGTTAGCAAATTAAATGTTTATAACTTTCTGATTCTTTTTATTTGTTTTAAGATTGACTACCTCCATCGCACTGGAAGAACAGCTCGCATGGGAGCAAAAGGTGCATAGTTTATTTGGCTATGCTTCGATTTTGTTGCTGAGGAAGTTAATAATATTTTGAACTTGGTTGTTAGAGTTATGTTTGATGCTCTTATACCTACCTTATTTCTTGATTTGGAGACATTTAAATTCCCTTAATAATACAGGCAAAGTGACAAGTCTTGTTGGAAAGAAAGATCTCATTTTGGGCGAACGAATTGAAGAAGCTATAAGGAAGAACGAAAGTTTGGAATCACTAACAGCTGATAGTGTCAGAAGGGATGCTGCCAAACCATATCAGGGAATTCCGAGAAAGAACGCTATGTCGGCAAAATTTTCAAACCAAAAGAAAACAAGCAAAGCTGCAGGAAAGGTAGCTCAACCTATTAGTCGAAAAGCTGTAGAATCAAAATTCGGAAGCACATCAGTTGCCTCCAAAACTAAAAACCTGTGACTCTCTCAAAAGCCAAAAGCTCAGGTAGTCAACCAGTCAGTCGAAAGTCTGTAGGATCAAAAGCGGGAAGAACATCGGTTGCCACCAAAACTAAAAGACCTATAACTCTCTCAAAAGCCAAAAGCTTGGGTAGAGATAATAAAGTGGTAGTAGCAAGCAGGAAGTCTGGTCTGGGGAAAACGGTAGCTGCCAAGCTGCGTGTGGTTGGTTTCCGTGGTCGCAGTACATCATCCAAAAAGAAACCTCGCGGCACGGCTAATCTGAGTAGGAGCTATCTTTGTAGCTTGGAGAGTCTATGGTATGTTGGATCAACGCCAATGAACATTCATTCTCGATCTTCATGGAGCCTTAGCATAATGAGGATATTATCAATTGCTAGAGATATTGATCGAATGATGTAAATACAACCTTTATATCTAGTCAATCCATTCTGCTCGAGATATTTTTTATTTCTCCATGTATGTTTTGAGTCGTCCCTACTCTACAAAATTGACCTTCAGTTTAATTCTTATTTACCTGGAAAGATACCTGTTTTATGTACCATTTTAATTTTTTGCTCTAGTCTAACTTTAATAAGAAGTTCGCCCAATTTGTAATTTTTTAAGTCAATTGTAGTGGATAGCTCTATTATGAGCCTTTGTTATTCTTTGAATCAAGTATTGAAAACTCCTGGAACTAGAATTAAGTCATAATGTGCCGAAAATTGCATGATTCCCAAGTTATTCAAAGTCAAACTAGACTATCAATTAAGGAATTATTATGTCTATTTTTGACATATATCATAGTCTTACACATGATTCATATATTTCCGGCAATATTTATAATATATTAGCAAGTCAAAAGGCAATTAAATGTGGAATTAATGTTGTTTTTCGTACTCCAAGGCCAGGAAAACAGAGAGCATTGCAGCAGAACAACACAACTTACAAGCAGACATATTTTCCAATGCACTAATGGCTCCTTTGAAGTCATATCTTTCCAAGAATCTTCTGGTCACCTAAAGCAAAAGAACACGTACAAAACTGCTCTCCATGAATTTATATTTTTGTAATTGCAGGGAAAAAAATAACTCAAGGCGTGGGGAGGACGGGGCAGCGAGGGCGGCGCTGGGGGAGGCAACGACAGAGGTGGGCAACGACGTGGGGGGTAACGATAGTAGGGGGCGGGGCGGGTGGTGTGGGGAACAGGCGGGGCCAGCAGGGTGGATTGGGCAAGGACAATGATTAACGGCAATACGGCAGTTGGAGGCGGCGTAGTTAGGGGTGAAGGAGGGGCTATGCATCAGTGATCGGGTTTTGTAATTAAAAGTTGGCTCGTCTTGACGCGTGTTAAAAATAATAATTAATTTTAAATAACTTTAAAAAAATATAAAAAATATTATAAAATATATTACGTACTATAACATCAAAATACCATATTTTATAACTAATAATCTATTAATTTTATCTAATTCAAATAAACCGATTCTTGTCCGATTTTTTATGAATTAGTCATATTTAATGATTCTCTTCCAATCCGATTCAATGACTCCCTTTCCAATCCGATTCAATGACTCCCTTTCAATACAAGTCAATGTCAAATTCTAAACTTTTGCAACTATGAGTTCAACAAATGATAAAATATAATTAATTTTTAGAATGGGTCCCAATTTATACAACTTTAGACGTAATTTTTTAATACATAATTGATTGTTTACTGTTGGTAAAAGAATGAAGCTATAGTCAGAATAATTGATTTTTAAAGTATATTAGATTGTTATTTCATATATATATATATATATATATATATATATATTGTTAAAAGTTAGAAGTATATACTTTTTGAAGCTACCGAAGGCCATAACGATCGATACCAAATGTTACCGACTACTAAAATGATTTATTTTATTTGAATCAGATGTTGAAGTTCTTCTGTATATACTATTTTCAGGATCTTCATGATCGAGCCTATCGCACTTTTCCTGTCGACCATTCGATGCCTAAAAGACCAATCTCTGAAGCATTTGAAACGACAACGTAACCAACTTCATTATTTATTTGTACACAAACAAAATATGGTCTGATGTTTGTCAAACAAATTTTTCTTCCTTTTGATCAAATATTTACAACAGCTTCAACATTGAGTGATGTGGGCAAGCCCAGCTGTTAGGTGTCAGTATCTGTGAAACAAGCGTCGGCGGCATCCGTTTTTGTTCCCACGCCAATAACGGCATTGCCATATGATTGTATTTTGTTGGCTTCTTTGCTTTAGAATCATGCACATCTCTCTCTATCCCCTTGTTAAACGCCTACCTTTTCTTCCCTTCTTTATGCCCCCCTAGCTAGCTTGTCACAACTAGCTCAATTATACTAGCAGTAATTAATCCTCTTGCATATGACGTTGATATCGAACTCCGGTAACAACAGCGATGGGAAGTCGGAGATGAAGCCGCCGGAAACTGGGTCGAATAGTCCCACCACCGTCTCCGCCGTTGCTGTAATTACCAAACGGAGTAAGCGAGGTCGGGCCTTAGTTTTGAAGGATGGTAAGGTTGGTGAGATGAGGGAAAGCAAAGGGAGTGAGTCGGAGCATGAGGTACATATATGGACCGAGAGGGAAAGGAGGAAGAAGATGAGGAATATGTTCTCTGGTCTTCATGCCCTGCTCCCACAACTCCCTGCCAAGGTTTGCTCTGACCAACATCATATATTTATTAAGCGCACCATCTTCATCTAATATTAGGAAGAACACGCCCTGTAATTGTTGATCTTCCAATATGTGCAGTGGATCAGAATTAGCAATACTTGAGCCTGGAACATGATTTATAATTTGCTAGTTTCAGAAAAATCATATGTTTATTTGTTGCACTATGTATTAAACGTTCTTCATAGCATGCTTTGCATGCTAATTCGTAACTGTCTATCGTAATATTTATGAAAACATAGAGTGTATGATTTCTTCTGCTTTGGTGGATTACTCTCTCTATCGATCAGTACTTCCTTGCATATCATAGAAAGTAGGTTAAGAAATATATATATATGCACTACATGCGTGGAACATATATTGATAAGCTATTGTCGGATATATTTACCATGCATTGTCTGGTTAAAAAACTTGATTGATTACTAGGCTGATAAATCGACCATAGTCGATGAAGCAGTGAACTACATCAAGACCCTTCAAACCACACTTCAGATGCTGCAAAAGAAAAAGCTAGAGATGCTCCGCGCTGGTGCTTCCATGGGATACAACCCTTCTCAGATGTTGATGGCCAGTACCCAAGTACGCTTCCTTGAACACAGAGAAGCTTACATGGCTAATCAAGAGGCTGCTTCAAAGGACTCAACCATGGAAGATCCATTGGATCCTTCCGTCAGAGTACTTGCCCAACAGTTTCCCCCTTGTTTCCAGTCATGGTCTTCACCCAATGTCATCTTGAGTGTTAATGGTCTTGATGCACATATCAGTGTATGCGCCCCAAGGAAGCCAGGGCTGCTTGTGGCAATTTTATTCATTTTGGAGAAATACATGCTGGATGTTGTCACCCTACAGATATACACTCATCGTTGTAGAAGCATGTATATGATCCATGCCCATGTAAGTTATCTCAAAAGCGGTTCATGATGTTTTGAAATTTTAGACTAATTACATTGGGCTCTCACTAAACTGTTATTTTTCTATAAATTTGTTCAGGCAAAGGGGACAGCATCTGATGAACAATTCCAAGAGGCAATGGTTGTGGAAGAAGTATTCAAGCTAGCAGTGGGAGACATTATCGTGTGGCTTTCTTCATGATATATCTAGCCAGTTTTCATGCGTGATAAAAATCCAAGCAAAGTTGTGAAGTTTTTTTTTATTTCAGTTCAGAGCTTTGTAGCTAGAGGCTCACATATAGATACGATAGTTTTTGTTTACCAACATATATAGATATGATCGTTTGAGATGAAAGGATACTAAAAATGTAATGGTCTGAGATTGTGGAATACCTACTATGGGAATTTTATTGGCCTCCTAGATCCATCTTATGACCACCCATGAGGCAGGAGTACTACTTTCTGCATTAGCCATTGAGACATTCTTGTGGTACTTAGAACATGTAGAACTTCATCTGCTTCCTTGTTATCATCAATTTCTACTTCTGCAATTCGCTTTTTATATCCATGTTTTTGGAGGAAATTATACGCATTATCTCCTCGCATCAGAGTTTGTTGGATGAAAAAGCATGCTTTATAATACAAAACAATTAGAATGGTAGAATGATCTTGGCAGCCAGAGCAGCTAGAATGATAATTTATAGCAGTATAGAACTTATCTCACTTTTAGGACTCTATTAAACAGAGCTGCCTAACTTCTCTCCTCTCTGGTTTAGTAGCCTATATATACAGTTTTATTATCATTCTCTCTTTTAGTCCTCCATGGAAGTCACCATAGGTGGGGGCCGGCGTCTTAAATACCTTACTCAAATTGTTTCCTCTCAACACCTTTGGCATGATCCATAGAGGACCGACATTGTTACCCTTTCATGAGTGGTACTTCAAATTTTGAGGAAGCTCTATGAGGCAATTTGATTGATGCCCTCATGAGAATTTGGCTACTCTCTGTAGCAACGAACATGTACACTGGTTACAAAAAACTCACATGTACCGTAATGCATTTTCAGACTTAGTCACATAACTAAATAATTTATATGGATCGCCAGATCACTAAGCAACCATTGGTTTCATCGAACTAACAAACGAGGTTTCATATATGAAGGCCTCTTCTACCCATCCGGGAATAAACCAAAAAGGATGCGGAAAAACGTTCAATCGATCCATTTAATGGTGGCATCTATTCTGGATTTTGACACAAATGTCTGTAGAGATATTTCCTTTTCCTGTTTAATCAAGAACTAGCGCCTCTGGTCGAAGGGTAAAGGTGCATGCGTAATTCCTCAAAGCAACACATCAAGTTAATATTGTAGCACTCGCTAATCACTTATTAATACAAAATAGTTGGTAGGAAAAGCGGACCAACCTATCCTGTTTTACTCAATTACCTGAACAATATCTTCGCCATTGCCGATGATTTAGTAAAAAAATTGATGTCACCAGCAATCAATCATTAGCGTTGCCAGGTTCCTCAGAGCTCGTGTTCCCACCATCTGCAAGGAAAAAGTACTGCATAAGTCAATGGCTTCAAGAGGTAATACGAATGTTTTATTAGACAATCAAAAGCCAGCACAACCGACAAAACAACTGATTTAAATCATTATTCAAAACAAATTTTAAAGAACATTATACTAAATAAAAGGAAGCACAACCAAGAAAACAACTACAGATTAAGACACAAGAGAACAAGGTTTTCTTTCCGCCTAATAACATCTTTATTGCTACAGTTACAGTAAAGATAATGTGCACTCCGGGAGAGACCAAGAATCCCAGTAAGCACGTTATGATATTTGGAGAAAGCACATTGTGACAATAAACAATCTATAAATATCATCATGTAATTTAAATTACCTTCACCCTCTGTTGGAGCATATGCAGATCGCCTGGAACGCACTTGTTGTTGTGGTGTTGGCTACCAACCAGAAACAACAGAATAAATATGCCTTTTTCAAATTAAAATGAACAAATTATCAAAAGAAACTTCATGACAGTAAGTGGGATGACAAATGAGAGAGGAAAAGAAAGAAGATCAGCACTTATTAGGCCATACACAACTTACAGTAGACAGAACAGACAGCATTTCTTGCCATCACTTAAGACAACCCAATGAAACAATGTGCACAAATATTCAAACCAAATTAACCCTTCTCACTATTTGAGTGAAAGTGAAACAAACAATATCACATACAAAATCTAGTCAAATAATAGGTAAGGAATAAGATCAATGATGAGATAATAATACCTGTAACTTTGGTCGAAGTGCCTCAAGTGGCCCTTTAGGTTTTGCGCCAACAGGTGCACCTTGCTGATTTCAGGCCAAGGTATGACTCAAAGTTGTTTGCATGAACCATAGAAAGCATAAATTCTACTGTAAAATTTACACACCTTTCCTAGCGCCCAATCGGCAGAATCAAAGAAAGCACGCTCATGATCCTGACCAAGGAAAAAGTGCATGTCTAAGTTTAACTGGCAAACTTATTCATCTGTAGGGCATTGCACTGCAACATAGGAGATTCTGAATTGAATTGCAATTGTAGATTAAAAGTATAACCTATCCATATCTACCTTGGATATAAGTGGCTTTTTCTTCGGCAGCATTCCTCCATACTTCTTCTTCAGCATTTCCTCCTACAAAACTACCATGTTAATGTCACAAAGAATCAAATCAAAAACCCTAACGAGACTAATCAGATAAAAGGGAAATTTTATGCACACTGCAACGCTGTACTTAGGCAACTACAGTTTTATTGACTTATTCCATGGCGAACAAAGACAATACTCTCACCTCCTGCTGAACGAGGCTTTCGTCAGTAACATCTGAGGGCTGTATATCCTCCATATGAGAATCTGTATCAACTTGCTCATGAGTGGCCTCCACATGCTCTGGCTCTAAAGCCTCCCTCGCATCATCGATCTTCTTGTCTGACATATTCTTCAACTAATATGGAACAAACAACAAAGGACAGAAGCACAAGCAGGAATCAACGACTTGGTAACACAAAATCACATCCAAAGTACCCAAAAAGAAAAAGCCCTTAAGATCCAAAATGCCAAATCAAGCAGATTTTATACGCCTGATCAAATAGACAAGTTTTTCTACTGCAATCAATCTTCAAATCCTCCAAAAAAATATCACTCCTAAAAAGCCCTTATAATCCAAAATGCAAAACCAAGCACATTTTGGGCACCGCCCCAGATCAAATAGACAAGTTTGTCAACCGCCATCAATCATCAAATCTTCCAATAACATACAACTACTATTTCAGCAGAAAATTAAGACAAACTAGAAAACAGAAGATATCTAACAAAACAATGGTTCCCATCAATTAACAAACAGTTAAGCTATACAGGATCATTAACTCCCATCTAAAACACTAAAAAATCAGCTAACCCAGGTAATAACTATGAGCTTCCTAATTAAAATCAAATGCAGTAAAGCCAATGATTGCTGCGGAATTCTCATTTTCTATAATCGCAAACCAAACCACAAAGATAACTCCCATACCATGCCCAACAACACATTCCGCAAATCCCGCAAAACAACAAACACGAATCTCGCCATCATTTCGCTACACCACGATCCTTACACCAATAGAACACATTTCAGATTTCACAACGTCACCAGATTCAAATTATATATAAATATATATAAAAATGACAAAAAAAATAGTCACGCAACCTAAACCGCATCACAACGAATCTCGCTCAAACAAGTCCAGATCCAAACCAAACAATTCTGACACACATCCATTTGTCCTCCTCACAAACAAACGCCGCCCATCAACGCAAGCCGCTGTCCGATTCAACCGAAACGAAACACCAACCTCAAAAATCCTCCAGATCTTACCAAAATGAGAGAAAAAAAATACTAGAGATTGAGAAAGAGAGGGAGAAAAATACATGATTGGAGTCGGCGAATCCCTCGGCAAAAGGGATTGAGCTAGAACAAGAGAGGATCGATCGATCGATCGATCCAGAGGACGAAGGAGATGGCTGATTGGGGACGAGCGAATCCAAGCCCAACCTCGATGGCGCCCAAACGAGGACGAAAAAATTAGAGTACGCCGGGGGAATGACTAACACGATAAGCATGCCGACACAATAAGTAATATTTTAGTTATTCAAATGATTAGGATTAGATGAGGGATTATTGGAACTTTTTTTACTCCTTGAAATTATGTCAAATTATTGAGATTTTTTGTTGTTGCAAGTTTTGTAAATCTGGAATGTAAATATGTTAATTTTCAAATAATTGGGATGATATTTGGATCATTTTAGAACTTTTTTACTCTTTGAAATTATTTTTTTACATTAGCTTAAGTTAATACAAGACAGTTTATCGAAATTGAAAAATTATCATTATGTAATTCGAAGATATGTTATATATATAATAAATGATATACTAACAATCTCTTAAAATTTTTAAATTTAAAGGAACCAAAAGGCTCTGAATCAAGAAACTTAGAATTTTAATCAGGAATTAGACCCTTTGTCCAATTTAAAAAATTTAATTGTGTAATTCGAAGATATGTTATATATATAATAAATGCTATAACGAATTTATCGTAATACAGGTTTTTGAACAAATACTAACAATTTCTTAAAATTTCCAAATTTGAAGGAACCGAAAGGCTTTGAATTAAGAAACTTAGAATTTTAATCAGGAATTATGAGGTCAAAATCATTGGCTGCGGAGTTTCTCTTTTTTCACATATCAATACGTAGTAACTCGTAAATTTCGTTGATGTTCAAATTTGCACGCGAAATTCCTCTTCGTAATGATATATCAATTGCTGTCGTCCACATTAACCTCGTGACAATAACGAGCAGAGCCGAAAATAGTTTATGATATCAATTTTCCAATTTAGGAAAAAATAACAATGGTTTATTCTAATCTGTGGTCATACAATGATACAAGCTTCCCAAATCAAAGCAGTGGGAACCATCATACATTCCAAGGCAAGTTACCGCCATTATATACACCATTTTGCACTCCCCGATGGACTCTGAACAACAAAAAATAACGGTCGACGAACGTGGTCGATCAATTTGATCAGTGTGCAACTTTGCACGGATCAAACATTTGGAGACGTTTCAACTTGTTATCTGTAAATTCATTCACCCAATGTCTGTGATATCTTCGGTCATTGACAAATAATCATCCAGGCCCTTAATAACATCCGGATCATATTTGCTAAAAACTGTTTCTATACGTTCTTCCATGTCAAGCAACTCCTCCATGGGTAAAGTAGGCAGTTCATTATTGGCGACAGATGAAGTAAAATATGATGTTTCAGCATCGTCCGAGGATGTCCTTCGGAGCAGTGCAGTTGTTTCTTCAATCGGTTCCGAGATTTTGAGAAGCTTTGATTTTGAGGGCTTTGCCAACTCTGATGAAGCCTTGTGCTTGCCTAGCTGAGATTTACCACAAGATCTAGCCAAGTCTGGAGAGACAATAAAAGACGACGAAGCCCAGCTATGAACTTCCCCTTCACAACAAATTGAAGATGCCAGCCTGCAGAACAAACAAAGCTAAGAACCACATGGTGCAAACAACGACATATATTACTCATATTACGTACCCAAAAGAAGAGGAATGCTTGTAGTACACCTTATTTTCCATTCATATTAATATGATAGGCAAATTATGAGGCAGACAAAGACAAAAATACAGTCCAATAGAAGGTGTTTTCTCACTAGAAACTAGGACAGCAAAAAAGATGAGGTTATCATTCAGACTACGAGATGTAAAATATTGTAAAAGCCTTTTAAAAAAAGACCATAAAGATGACAATGACAACAGTGCGGATAATAACAGAAAATAAAGAAACGGCCTTCACTTGCCTGAAACGATTCTCAGCCAATTTGCAGGACAACTCTGGTTGAAGCCCCTCTCCGCAGGATTTGTCAAGAGGTGGATTCAGATTCGTGTCATGTAAAGTCAAATTAATTAATGACGGCATTGATTCTCTCACTTCATTACATGCATCTAAGAACTCCAGAGTTATGTTCAAGAGTTCAGATTCAAGGCCAACTTCTAGTGGACCAACAGAAGGCTCCTCAACCTGTTCATTGGAACTTCCTTCAAGAGCTTGTGCCACGAGTTTCCTGTTCTGGGGAAATACTGTCAGGTGTTTTCCAGTTCTTTGGACCTTGATGCCCTATCAGATATGGAGAGACCAGAACTGGAACTAGAGTTTAGCTCACTGCGCATTGAAAACAAGCATCTGCGACGTTCAGATCGAAATTGCAACCTCCATACAGAAGTAAGAATAGCAGTGAAGTGCTTCTGGAGAAGTAATTCATTGTCCGGAACCTCAGCAGTTGCATCAAGGAGAGTAGAAACATGTTCCTGAAAGTAAAAGTTCCCAATGAAATACAACACTCACAACAATTAATCACATGAAAAATATCTCAAAAGAAAACAAGTACAACTTGCATCAAATTGCTTGCCATGAACTCTCACTTAATGATCCATCAACTCTGGGATCACGTCTTCACGTCTCTACCCTTGGGAATTATTAGTTTGTAAATTGTACGGTTTAACAGCTCAAATCTAAATGCTGGAGCAATTAGGATAGGAAACCTTTTAATATTTATTTTAATGCTCATAAATACTTGGCAGAGTGATTTATCACTGTTATCTAATGTTTTAATAGGATAATGAGGGTCACTATGGTGTTATTATTTCTGCCTGGTATTATGTAACTTGCGTCTCTGCCCTTGTGACTCATATTAGTTGATGAATAAATACTTGGCGTGGTGATGTGCCACTGTATGCCGTGATTGATCCAATCACATGATCCGCATAAGTTTCTTCATTATCAGGAATCCAAGGCACTTCAACACATGTTACACATCTTAACACAACCACACACAATATCATCAAAGAATTGCATACATGGGTTGTATAAGCCTATTGCATAAAATAAAGGTCCACATGTATCCTCTATCTTCATGGACAACTCGACAACTACTCTTAGGTGCATCAACTTACTCTGCAAATAATTCACCATACTCTACATTCATAGGCACTTATCATAACTGTCAAGCAATAAGAGTACAGGTCCATCTTCTCAAAACGTGTAAAAAAAAATGCTATATTCCTGAAAGAAGATTTTGGCAAAAAAAGTGTTTTCAATATGTATATGCCTGAAATGACCAAAATGCATTACCTCTGTTACTTTCAGGAGAGCCTTCCCAGAGCCAGTGGAGCCAGCCTTTTCATTATTAGGGTTTTCAGTTGTGGAAAGGACATACTTCAAGCACAGTTCTCTAAATCTCTCACAACAATGCAAAGGATGGCGAAATCTTCCCCGATAGAATCCACCAGCTGTCATTCCATAAATTACATCACTGGCTAAGGCCCAGTGCGTACTGTATTCATGCACAACAGCGCATAATATGGCATCTTCTTGTGAAGACCAAGCATCTGGAGGTGGTATGCAGTCCTTTGACCAAATACTCACCTTTTTCTTTTGCTTCTCAGACTTGATCAGTAAAACCCGCTTTATTGGCATTGTGGTGATTGAGATTTTCCCACCCATTTTACTTCTGCCAACTGGTTTTGGATCAAGATCGTTCATTGTCTCTCCATATTTTTGTTTTTTGCCATCCGAATGTTTTTTGCAAATATTGTTGGAGTCGAAACCAACGAGACTTGGGACTACTTTCACGAGCCTTTTTAAATTTGTTTGAACCCTTCTTTAACATCTTTTCCTCATTTGCAGAAAAAGATTTCTTCCTTTTCTTTGGAGCCGAGGAAAAGGAAGGTGAATGCACTTCTTCATCTGAACTTGAACCAGTTTGGTCATCTGTTGACATGGGTTCGAAAGGCAATTCTTCTTGTATGAAATCCAAACCAGGTGTCCTATTTTCTAGAGCATCTATTTTCAGCGACTTGAACTTGGCCTTCTTTGCCTTCTTCTTATACTTGCGCTTGCGGGCAGCAAGAGCTTCCCTCCTGCGGATAGAAAATATGAAACAGATGCCAATCGATAGTGAACAAAACTCTATCCATGCCAGACTTATTTTAAAGGAAAACAAAATCTAACAAGACAAAACATTCAATTAGCATGTAGCGTCATCATTCTCCATTTCCCTAGCAACCGAGGTTGAAGGCACTGACCTTATTTCTCCATTTTGTTAGATCATAAACTTGAACGTATAAAAAATAAAACTAAAATTAAAAACAAGCTGCAAGTTTTTATAAAAGATAAACAGGCAAATCTGGCACTGAAAACAGCAAATTAGTATGAGAAACAATTGTAACCTTGCAGCTTCATCTTCATCATCAGCAGTTTCCATCTCTTTAGCTTCTTCTAGTTCTTCCATCAACTGGTACAATACAGAAAATAAAGAAGCAAGCAGTAAATATAAGTATAATGTCATGACTACCTTATTTACTATCAGAAGCAGAATTTAACATCTCAAGTAAATGCCAACCTTGCGCTGAGCTAAGGCCTCAACCTGTTGACGGTATGCTTCAGTTGCAAAATCAGTATCCCATTCTGCAGTTTGAGATTTCCACAAATAAGATATACCAAAGTAACAGAAAATGGTGCTTGTGTGGTAGCTGGCATAGCAAGCCAATAACAGCAGCCACATTTTGAGTAAATAAGCATGGGGCAATGAGGAATAGGTAAAGGTGAAAACAAAACAAACTTTCATAAAGGCACAAACAACATTTTCCTAATAAGAATCAGTGAAAGGTAAGTGAAAATGCAGATACGAACTGCAAAGTAACAATAATTGTTTGGTACAAAATGAGAGCAAAAAGACACAAAATGACAAAAAACCTCTTCTTACTTTCATAGATAAAAGGTTCTTCATCTTCATCAATTTCAGCTTCAAGGTCCTCCTTCATTTTCTCGATTCGCTCCAGTTCCCAATCCTCCTCCTCAAATGTGACTTGAGTTTCTATTGCTGATTTGTCCACTATTGGGTCCCACAAATCTAAAAAGCGCATAGCATATCTATCCAATGGACGAAGTTGACTTTCAAAGGAAGAGCTGGCTTCCCCAGCAGCAGCGGCAGCTGCTGCCATTTGCTTCACATGAGCAATTATGTCAAGATCTTCCTCCTTCCTACTCAAAGTAAGTGCTCTGTCATTATTAGTGTAAGATTCATTTAAGCATGCATCATTGTCATCTGCATTTTTGTCTTCCAGCCTCAAGTCATCATCATTCACATAGTCATCATCATCTAGTCTGCCAACAGCTTCTTCAGTAAACTCCTGATTGTCCACAGCTTCTTCCTCCTCAGCCTTCTTCAAGGCCATATAGTCCGCTTCATCCTCAGCATTCTTTAAAGCTGCTTCCATATCTGCACTAGAGAAATCTCCTAATCGGACATCTGAATTTTCCTCAGTAGTAGCTTCATCTTTTTGAAGCTTCTCAGCAGAGAACGACCTATGTCCTGAAAACAGCTCCATTGGATCAAGCTTCTTAAAAAATTCAGTGTTGTAGCTACCGCTCTGTATGACTAGATCATCCAGGGCTCGCTTCTGGTTTGCCTTCTTCAAGATGTTCTCCTCAATCGTACTTTCACTAACTAACCGGTAAATATGAACTTCTCGTGTCTGACCAATTCTGTGGCATCGATCTTGTGCTTGCTGATCCATTGCAGGATTCCAATCACTATCATAAAAGATCACTGTATCTGCTCCAACTAAATTAATCCCAACACCCCCACTTCGAGTAGACAATATAAATAGAAATATCTTCGAATTTGTATTAAATCTCTGCATCAAAGTCTGTCTTTGTTCCGGCTGAGTGGACCCATCTAAACGCATATATGTGTAACCATACAAATTAATGAAAGCTTCTAAAATGTCAAGCATTTTCGTCATCTGTGTAAATATTAATGCCCGGTGGCCCTCTGACTTCAAACGCCTAAGCAGAACTGCTAATTGTTGCAGTTTGCCACAATCAAATTGAATCAGCCTCCTGTCAGGAAAGTAAACTTGATGTCGGACAATAGCAGGTCGAATAGGTGATAAGAGTGGAAGAAGTGCTTCGCTATATTTATCCTCAACTGACTGATGCAGAAATACCGGAGCACTGCTCTTGCTACACCAACATATTGGGTACGGGGCACGTGCAGCAGGAATTGCAAACATGAAAGACTCAATCATGTCAACCATCTTCTGAAATCGCTCAATTGGTGTCAGGACTGCATCAGCCAACTTTGACGAAAAGCTCATGTAGCAGGAAGGATTTCTTTTTTGTTCATGAATATCAAAGACAGGATGTCTTATAGTCACAAATTTCCTGAGATTTGGTCCATAAACAGGCTTCTTTTGGCAACGTAATGAATTCCACCATGCAATGGATGCTGCTCTGTCCCTTGCCTGGTTGACTCTCTCCTCCCAAATAGCCTTCCTTATCTCTTCAAATATATTAGATCCATGAGCTTGTCTTTTTGTTATCATCACCTCTATAAAAGGAAGTCAAAACAAGGGTTTCATGGAGAAGACTTGCAGGGGTCACAATCTCCTGCAGAACATCTGCTTCCCAAGAATTCATACCGAACTCTAGAGGGGTAAACACAAATGACAAACCATCAAGATCAACTTCCAGAAAAGGGCCTTTTGAGAGAGCCAGACAAACTGACGAACTAACTTGCAGGTCTACACCAGTCATGTCAAAAGAGCTGATAATTGGACGACCTTCAAAGAGATCTGGGTGATTGCACACCTTGCGAAGTTGCATTATGACACTAATCATCCCAAAAAAGTTAGCACTAGCCAAAGTTGCTTGGGTTTCAGAACTAGCAATAAAATCTTCATACAAATTCCTCTGGCGTTTAGACAATCGACAGTATATTACATGTTCATGCTTCTTTGGAAGTTGCTTTTCTACATCCCTTTTTAATCGCCTCAATATGAAAGGTCGAAGCACGTTGTGTAACCTATCCACCACTTCTTTGTTCACTTTCTCCTGCCCCTCAACCATCCCAGATATAGGATTGCTGAACCAATCCTTGAATTCTTGATGAGACTGAAAAACATGTGGCATCAAAAAATGCATGAGAGACCAAAGTTCCATAAGATCATTCTGAAGAGGAGTGCCTGTCAACAAAATTCGGCGTTTGGAATTGAAATTTAACAAAGTTTGCCACCTCTGTGATTTCCAATTTTTTATCAGATGAGCTTCATCCAGAATGAGATATTTCCATTTTTTTCTCTTGAAAACTTTTGAGTCTTGTATAACAAGTCTATATGTTGTGATGCACACATGGAAAGAATTAGGTTTCAACCATCCTTGTCTCTTTGATCTTCTTTCTTTTGCACTTCCAAAGTAGGTAAGAATCTTGAAAGCTGGACACCACTTGAGAAATTCTGTCTCCCAGTTGAGCATGACACTGGTGGGAACAACTATCAGGTGAGGTCCCCATATACCCTTTTCACAGGCTAAATGTGCCAAAAGGGCAATGGTCATTATGGTTTTGCCAAGGCCCATTTCATCAGCTAATATACCATTTAACCTCTTCTCGTACATAGTGACAAGCCAATCCAAACCAATGTGTTGATATTCACGAAGAGGAAATTTTAAGAGAAATGGGAACTTTGTACGCACTTTGGTAGTAGAGAATGTGTTACCAGTTGGCTGAGCTGATCTTGCAGCAGCAGCTGCATCAGCAATTATATTGTCACTTTCATTTCCTTCTTGAGTTACATTTCCAGGTTGCACCACCGTATCAGCAGTCATGTGTGAACTCTTGTCAACTCCATCCTCCACACAATCTGCCTTAGAAAATGGTGCATCACCATTTGTGCCTGTTTCTTCACCCGCATCATTGTCCTGTTAAATTGCACCACTATCCATATGAATAAGGCTTCCAAACAGCAGATACAAATCGATACAGAAGAAAAAGTATACATGTCATGCCTTCTGATATCTAGCAAGAAGGTCTTCCACAGGCAATTCACTCTCTTGCTGCAGTAGTCTGAGCTGAAATATACCCAAAAAGGGTCAAGCAAAGTGAGGCCAACTGCTTTATTGGGTATATTTTGGCAAGCAAAATTATGGACAACGCAGAGCGCAACTAGATTTCAAGAAAAGGAAAATAAATTTGTGATAGACCATAATCAAACACATAAAATACCTGCTAAGAAAGGTAGAAGCATCCCTACATACTGAAGCAAAAGGAGCCAATGACAAGGTCTATACGATACAAATGTCGAGATTATAAAAATATATAAAGAATGCTAATTCATGTAAGAAGAATTGGCAAAACTTAGATCAAAGACCAACTTAATGCCTACCAGTTTTCACCACTAGAAAATAAGAAAAATAAGAATATAACTACAGTATGCTTCTAGTAATACAGTTGGTCCACAATACTATATACAAAGTCAACCACTGAAGATAAGTGAAGCTTTACAAAATTAAAAGCCTTTAAAATATGCAAAAGCAAACATAAATAAATAAATAACATATGATCCAAGGGAAAGGACAAGGAGGCAAGCCTTCTTTTAGTTAGTCAATAAAGCATGACCCTAGAAAATTGTTCCAAATATTTCAAACTATTAATTATAGAAGTTGTAGATCAACAGAAGTCACAGAACAAATTGGATCATTTGTTTACTCGCATATTTATACAGAACAAACTCAATAGACCAGAATAAACAGATGGCAAGTTGAACAGAAACAGTGCTAAAATATATTGCTGAAGAGGATCTGTCTCCCCAGTTTTTTAATTTGGCTGACAGACAACTAAAATTACATCAAGAAGGTGCTCACCTTCCCATTGACAATAAACAAAAAGACTAAGTAAGTCAGGGTCTAGCACTGAACTGATAATTACCTCATCAGAAGGGTCATAATGTTCTTCCTTTGCCAGTTTCTCTTCCTCAGATAAAGTTGTTTCATCATCCTGAGAATGGAAAAGCAAAGATGAAGGGCCACCATACCAAAAAAAAAATAGTATAATTAACCTGCTTACCTTTTCATCTTCAGTAGCAGTCAAATAATCACTATCACTCTGCAAAATAAAGGTTACTAATAATCAAGAAATATGGAAGATATGATGTGCAAAAAAGTGAACATGTATTGTACCAGATTATCTATGCTATAGCAAAATTGAAGGTGTACAATATGAATTTAGATATTTACAAAAGAGGTGCACTCAACAAATAAGCAATCTCACCATCTCATTAATTGAATCTGTGGAGTTGATTTCTGAGCTATCCTCTGACAGACTTGCAGATGCTTCTGACATCTCATTCTCAAGTTTTGAAACCTCACCATTCCTTCGTCCCTAGATAAGAAATTTTTTTAAATTTTTTACAAATTAAAAAAATGCATCCAATAGATTGAGTATAACACAATTCTACTGCAGATCTATAGTAGCAACCAAGATGCTTTGTGCACTTTTTCTTTCAATACTTTTGTTGCCCTCTTGTTTGATAGGATGATCTCCATCAGAACAATTCTCCTCATGCACAAGCACCAAACGACCATTTCCATCATAAGAAGATCCTAAAGTCATAAAAAGAACCTCACGGCTATAAAATCCACATTTATTAAACAATGCTCTTTGTAGCACAAGATATTGCATTTACCCTTTATATTGTTCACTTCCTGAACATGATTGACTTGGTTTGTACCTTCAGGACTCGGCTCCCTACTAGCTGATTACAAGACAAAAATTAATATAACAATGACAACTTCATAAGCATCAAGCAAGTACGATAGCCGAATTGCCGCCACATACTTTTCTTTAAAGCTAGAGATGAAATGACAGCTTACCTTTGACATCAGTATAACGTTTGAGAAGCTCCTCAAGTGGTAAATCAGCTTCTTGTTGCAAATCAGACAACTCTTCCCTTCGCTCCTCCTGAGTGATGTGAGCTTCATCTTCCTCAATTGTGTGTTCATCATCTTCCTGAAATGCTATTTGTCAGACTATTATTTTACACGCAAATACAGCAGAAATTAAAATTATACATGGCTCTTATTAATGTCGATAAATGTTAACATGGCGCAAAATACAACTGCTAGTTGCAAATTGCAATCAAAACCATATATTCATGTGAGGTCATCCTGAGTTAACAAAATTTACAAATCTCCAGAGGTTAGAGATGAAATTGAATGTGTCTCAGCCTCCAAGACAGAAATGTTTCGTATGGATGTGGCTTAGCAAGACTAATATCTCCTATCATACCACTCTCATATATTCTCAGTTATTAGACACTAATAGGAGATCAATGGGTTTTATATAAAGAACCATGATCATTGTAAAGTGTTCCTACTGTTTATACTTCACAAACTTTTTTTCTAACTTTGAGAATGAAATAATTCCCAATTTATTGTAACTAAGATTTATGCATCCAAAGCACAACTATATTGGAAAAGGTTTCAGACTGGTTTTCAAGGCAACTTATTGTTTTCTCCTTCAAGTTGATAAGATGCCTTGGAAAGTAATCTTGATGAAAGAGGCAAATTACTCACGTGTTCATCACCTTGCATATTATAATCTCCATCAGAATCTTCATTGGATGATTCTGGTACAGAGAGAGATATAAGATCTCCATAGGATTGAACAAAACTGAGACATGAATACAATACACATAATATTGGATTCATTTTCCCGCTCACCTCTAATTCTGGCATTTTTACTTGGGCTCTGGAGCTGATCTGCTAATGACGCAGAAGCTTTAATGCTAGGATATGGCATGTCCACAAGATTTTCAGCAAGCATAGTGGAATACCTGAAATTGCGTAGAAATCAGTTTGTTAGTCTACAAATTTCATGATGTCAGTAAAAGCAGAAAGTATCAAACCAGATTATCCTACCTTTCAGTTTGCCCAAGAAGAAAATCAAGTTGTTTATCAAGTGCCTTCTTTTTTCTTTCCTCAAGTTCAAGCTGGTGCTTATACAGAACCTGGAATCAAAGAAGTCAGGTTAAATTATTTTATTTAATCACCAAATAAAAAAAGCAGCAGTAGCAAATTACCAAACTGCAAAAGGAGAGAGACTTGCCAGTTTTTCAATTTTTGTCCAAAACTTCTTGACATCCTTGGATATATTGAGAGCAAGTTTCCTTACGCGCAATTCTTCTTCCTGCAGTCCAAAGGAACAATAACATAAATGATGATATGTTAAGAGGCTATCCCAATATCTTGCCTAACAAGAAGTATCAAAACAATGACAAACTGTTCTAGTTCATAGACGATACATACTAAGTTAACTGACCTTGATTCTTCTCTCTCCTTTGGTAGCCTGATCAAGGCTGTTTTTGCCAGCTCGTATGGCGACTTTCTTTGCTTGAGCTAATTTCCATTTTCTCTCTGATTCAAAATCCTGGAAGACAACATTTTAAAAGGAACTCTGTATGCAAACTGGACAACAAAAATATCCAATATTCTATACTAATAATTTCTAAAACAAAGATATTTCAATCTATCTTTATAGGCAGGAACAACAAAGTAGATCGCTTCTTATCAAGAAAAAAATAACTTCCTACCTTTGACAGCCATATCATTTCCTCTATAACATGATCCCAATGTGCCTTGGGCCGAATTGGTTCTCTAGGTGCTTCAATGGCCTTCATTTTAAAAACATGAGAACAAGAATTTACTCAGGCAGGATTAATAACAGATAGTCGTAGACAGGAAGTAACATCATAGACATGAAAAATAAACTCGAAATTGAAGAGAATTCAAATGTATTGATATCATGAAATACTGATATGAAAAATAAACCAATTTATTAAGCGCATTCTCTTCTAATGCTGGTATCCTCGTACTTGAGGGCAACAAAAATTAATTCAATTAAAACACTCAATTAACTATTTCTGTTGTACAAAAGCAAAAAAAAGACAATCGTAACATACATGCAAAGCAAGCAAAAAAACAAAACCTGAGATTCCATAACGAAGTGAACTAATAAATTAATCCAAAAAAAAACTCTAGAAATCTCAGTAAATTAATCGTTATGGAATGATAATATTTCTCACTAAATGATAATGCTTTACAATCACAGAAACCTACCTTTAGCCTTCTGGCCCTTGTTTCATGATCAAGCTTTGACCGAGGACCTTTGCAGGCCATTGCTCACTCTTCAAAGTGGATGCCACTACAGGTTCTGTAACGTTTTCAGAAAAAATAAAATAACCTTCTTCAAATTCATGTAAAAAATATAAGGACAAAAAATTTCGGGTCATACATAACTGAAATACCAGTAACTATTGCACGGATCAATTATCAAAGGAAGCCAATAACACATCTAAATACCCTGCCCCAAACAAGAAAGAATATGTTAATGATTAGAACTTAAGACAAATCAAAGCAAAAGCTCTTACGTCACATTTTAGACATCTAGTTGCACATTCCTAGAGTTTGAGCAACAAAGCTATCAGATGTAACCAACAGCTTCAACTTAAACTTGAATCCAGAAAAGAAAAGTGCGTCCACTCGCATTCAAAGCAATAACACATATATCAAAAAGTTCACTCCTCGCCACTTCCAAAATTCACGAAACGCATTGCTAACCGAGCATCATAACTGCTACCACAAACCGAAGTTCAAATGCTTGGGCCGACCCACGTGAATTCTGTAATCCTTCAAATTCATATAGCACACTTCGAATTCACCGATATACCATCACAATGTAAGATCTAAAAAAACCTAAAAATAATCTACTTACATCAAACAAACCAGAAAAAACAGTAAAACGCCAGCACGGAGTTCGTAGAGCCAGAACGAACCGTATAACGCTCGCATGCACCACGAGAAACATCAACTACAAATTAATGAATTCGAAATAAAACGACAAAAATGAAGCTGCCATTAATTCGTTCCCTCGCCTTCGAAAGAAGCTCCCCAAAAACAGAAGCAGAGCTCGAGAACGGTTATACGAAGAGGGTGAGGTAGAGCTGACACCTGAACATGGGCCCGCCAAGCAAACGGCGGAGTTAGTCGGAGAGGTGGGAACGCCAGGCTACGGTTGCTCCGGCGGCTGCGGAGTCGGGGAGAAAGAGACGAAGGGATACCTAGCTTGATCGGCTGCTTGACCTGCGTCGAGAACGATCGAGCTGCTACGACGGGTAAGCGGATCATAACCTACGGGTAAACGGGTGAAACGTTTGCGTAACGCGTATGGTTTTCGTTTTTGTGGCGGGCGGTCTGTCGGACAAAAAAGTGGATAACTGGAAATGACAAACAACCGTTTGCGCATGTTATCTGCACGTTTGGTCAGCTCTCTGAATACATAATAAAATTATTAGTTGGAAACTTGGATAAATAATGATTAAAATAGTTGCTTCGTTGCAAACTATAGAATTTGCTCCAAGCAACAATGCACGATTCGGCTGATTTCAAATCGAATTAGCCAATTTGAATCGGATCGGCAATGTGCCGATCCGATTTTGGGGCCGAATCGGTCGGCCCCGAATCGGCATCCAACTCAGTCGATTTATCCCGATTCTGATAGAATTAAATCTGATTCGGAATCGGGATAAATCGGGAAGAATCGATTTTTTTGAATAAATTACTAAGATAATATGTTTGCGCATGTTATCTGCACGTTTGGTCAGCTCTCTGAATACATAATAAAATTATTAGTTGGAAACTTGGATAAATAATGATTAAAATAGTTGCTTCGTTGCAAACTATAGAATTTGCTCCAAGCAACAATGCACGATTCGGCTGATTTCAAATCGAATTAGCCAATTTGAATCGGATCGGCAATGTGCCGATCCGATTTTGGGGCCGAATCGGTCGGCCCCGAATCGGCATCCAACTCAGTCGATTTATCCCGATTCTGATAGAATTAAATCTGATTCGGAATCGGGATAAATCGGGAAGAATCGATTTTTTTGAATAAATTACTAAAATACCATATGTATAATATTTATTAAATTATTTAAGCATGGGTAAAATTAAAATTTTGATTTTAAAAACCTAACGTTAACCTGTCTCCCCCACTCCCCCACTCTGCCACCGCATTTTCACCCTCGGCCATGCTTCTTTGACTCCGACCTCATCTTCGATCGGGCTGCCGACCTCGCCTCCGCCCTCGCAACCTCGCCTCCGCCCTCGCAACCTCGCCTCTGACGTGTGGCCGGCCGACAGCGCTGTGGACGCGAGACTTACAGCCGACTGGGCTTCAGACCTCGCCTCTGCCCTCGCAACCTCGCCTCCGACATGTGGCCAGCTGACAGCGCAGGGGACACAAGGCTCACCGCCGACCAGGCCTCCGACCTCAGCTCTGACCGATTTGTGTAAAGTTGGATTTTTTGTTGAAATTGAATCTGCAAATTATTGGTTATGCTTCGCAAATTTTTGACTGTGCTTCACAAAGTTGGAACAAATTCACTCAGCTTGACCGGATGCGCAAATTATTGGCTAGGCTTCACAAATTTTTTTCATTGCTGATTTGGGATTCATGATCAAATTCATATGTCAAATTTTATAATATGTGTTGTGCAAATGTGCATGTGCTGTGCAAATTCGCAGGTCAAATTTTTTCACAAATTGTTGTGCTGTGCAAATTCATATGTCAAATTTTTTTGTGCAAAAATTGTGTTGTGTTGTGCAAAATTTTTTTCAAATGTTATTGTTGTGCGAATATGGCTTGAGTTGTGCAAATTGTATAACACAATTTTGTTCATGCGTCTAAATTACTTGAGCTGTGCGAATTTTTTTATTTTGTTCATGTGTCTAAATTGTTTGAGCTATGTAAATTGTCATAGGGAAGATTGATTGTGTGTTGTGCATATTGTTGATGCTCTTTTATACTTGTATTAAATTATAAGTTTGTGTATTTATGTTTAAAAATTATATAAATAGGTATTTCAGGTATTTATGTTATGAGTTGTCAAATTTGTATATATAACCAATTTGGACCGATTCAACTGAATTATTCCTATTCGATTTAGACTGATTCCGATTTCGATTCTGACTGCCTCGAAAACCGATTCTGATTCCGATTCTAGATTTATGCAACCATGACTCCAAGTATTTTCTTTTTCTTTGTAATCATTTTTCCCATTTAAGTTGTGCAAGAAAAAAATACAAAATTTTCTTTCTGATTTTTCACTTATTTTCTTTTTTTAAACTTCTTTTCTTTTTCTAATCCTTACAAATCTGGAACATAAATAAGATTTATTAATTTATTAAAATAGCATATATATATAATTTATTTTCTTTCTAATTGATATGTTTTTTTTGGGTCAGCCTGAATTACACCCTAATTATTATTTATTATTGGTTCATTACTAGGTTTTTGAGTTAGCAAATAATTAATTAACGGGTAAATTTGTTAATTGTCTTGCTATTTGTTTAAAAATTGGAATTTTACAAAAATATGATATTACATGTGAAAAACAATCAATGGGTCTGGGCTCGGGCGCGTGACCGACCCGATAACGGGTTGGGTACGTCGCGAGAATTCCGAATTTCTACGGTAAATCGCCAGAATACGGACCGGTTACCGGCCAAATTCGATAACATCGATCGGCGTGCTAGCTCAATGGGCCTAAACAGAAGGCCCATAATAATGTCACAACTAAGCCCAAAGCCCACCAGTGTGGGGGTGTTGTCGTCATTTCGGCCCCGGTTAGGGTTTTGCTAGTTGCTATCCCTCTTACGCTTCTCTTCGGCTTCGTCGGCGTCGAAGAGAGCTTTTGAAGGGGATCGGAGGTGGTGGAGGCCATCGCGGCGGCGAAATCGGAGATGGAAGTGGTGGTGCAGTCTGAAGTCAAGCTCTTCAACAAATGGTCCTTTGAGGATGTCGAGGTTTTATCTCTTTCCCGCCTTTTTGGATTTGTGAATTTCATGGATTACATTCCTGCTATGTCTCGTGTGTCCTCCGATCTTTGAATATGCGATTTAGATTTGTATTAAGATTTTGAAGTTGAGTTTGTATTGGTGAAGATGTTCATTATGTATAGAAATTATTGATTTCGTGAACAACGTGTTTGAGGAGGTTATGCATTGTATGTTGGCATTCTATTATATAATAATGTGAAATTGTAAATTATGTGGGATTAATGAACTCGGAGTTTGGATTGGAGTGGCAATGTGGTCATAAAATTTTAGCCATTTCTCTCATAAGGGATGCATGATGCATTATATTGGATGTTAGTGCCTCTGTGTAGAAGATGATGAGAATGCTATATAATATATGTGTAATACGTATTGAAATAAGTTTTACTGTTGATCTTGGATGAACTGTCCTCTAATGTAGGTGTTGTGTGTGTTACTTCTGATCATTTTATTTTAGTATTCTGATTATGAGGCCTTTTCTTAGCATGTGTATTCTAATCCATTATAGGTTTGTGATTTCAACTATCCCCAGGGTTGATCTTTTTCAGAATTTCATTCTTTTGATATAGGAATAAGGAATAGCATGATATTTGATGCTACACATGGTCTTCTGCTGCCCTTCAGATTCAATGATGCAGCTTCCACTTTGCATGAATGGCGTGCTAATGTGTCAATGCTTTTGATACTTTTTTTTTTTAATGTGTCATCCTGTGTACCTCTCTATTGCAGGTCAGTGACATTGCTTTAGCTGATTACATTGGTGTGTCTGCCAACAAGCATGCCACCTATGTTCCACATACTGCTGGAAGATACTCTGTAAAGAGATTCCGTAAGGCCCAGTGTCCTATTGTTGAAAGGCTAACTAACTCACTTATGATGCATGGCCGGAATAACGGAAAGAAGCTAATGGCAGTTCGTATTGTTAAGCATGCTATGGAAATTATTCATCTGCTCACTGACCTTAACCCCATCCAAGTCATCGTGGATGCCATCATTAACAGGTCTTGAATGATTGCTTGTGTTTCATTCATTTTTATTTTGTGTATGGACTGCTTCTTGCATATAAAATAATACTTTTCTCTAATATAGTGGACCAAGAGAAGATGCTACTCGAATTGGGTCAGCTGGTGTTGTTAGGCGTCAAGCTGTTGATATATCACCCCTTAGAAGAGTGAATCAGGCAATATATCTTCTGACAACTGGTGCTCGTGAGAGTGCTTTTAGGAATATTAAGACTATTGCTGAATGCTTGGCCGACGAGCTCATCAATGCAGCCAAGGGATCATCAAACAGGTTTGTTTACTTAAGGAAGTTCAATGTTATCAGTTCATGACATTCATAGAGTCTGTCTTTTTACTTTTGAGATGTATACTACTTTTTTCATTCATTTTTATTGGAAGACAATCTAAGTTCTACTATATGGTTTCTCCAATTTGCTTTGCAGCTATGCCATTAAAAAGAAGGATGAGATTGAGCGTGTTGCTAAGGCCAACCGTTGAGTTTTAGTCTTTTGTTTGATGTTCATTATGATGGAAGTTTGAGGAGTTTCTAGACATTTTTTTATCTATTTGGTCAGTTCTAGTCATGTGTCCAATAGTGATCTGGCTGATGATGAGCTAGCAATCTTTTGAAAATTGCACGTTGTAATTGTGGTCTTGCATTTTTCCATTTATATTATTATTTTGTAGTCTAGTTGTCATTCTGTTCAATTTCCTTACATGGTTGAATATAGAACATAAATAATAATACTGGTTGCGGTTGCTGATATGTATTGGATGAGATATATGGTTTGATGCATTGGTTTAAAACACTGGCTGAACCTGATTGGCTCGGCCGAGTCAATTCTAATTATAAGTATATATAGAATCAGTAAAACTTGGCCACGTTGGGTCAAGTTGACCAATTCTAGCTGTTTACAAAATCAAATTTAAGATCCTGGCTTTTGATTTTAATTCTAAGTTTATATAGAATCAGTAAAATTTTGATTTGCTTGGGGAGTCAGGGTCATGGCTTTTTGTGTTAGCAGTCTTTTTTCCAAGGATTTTGATCTTATTAGTTGTGGCCAGCTACGTTAAACTAATTATTTTAATCATAATTTAGACCATATTTGTGATCAGTTATTACTATCTTAATTAATGGATCATATATATGGTATTATTGTTGTTTTGTGCTTTTATTGCTGTCTGTCTAATGTGAGAAGCACGAAAATATATGCTTCTAACCGATTCAAAATAATTCTGGTTTGAATTATTGCTGTTCAAAAATTTTAGAAAAACCAATTCAATATCAGATTCCGTTTCCCACGTTGGTAGGTGTTGAGAATGGTCTTGAAGGTTCTTGTGGTGCATATTGCGATCAGAAAAGAATGTGAGTTCAGTTTAGATCTAATTGTTTTTTAATTTATTGGAGCATCGCATACTATCCGGCTTTATTATTTTTCATTTTGTCCCGCCCGGTGGGAATAGGGATATAGCTGCATATATGACCATAATGATCGGTGGATATGGTCAAGGCCATAAGCAGTTGTAAAATCCTAAAATATTCCTATTTCTAGCTTGTTTTCTGGCCATTCACCTATGGTGTGGTCTGCGGTCTTTGGTATTGTTTTACAATCTCCTGGAAACTCCTGCTTTCAATTATTTTGAGTGCAGAATGGCTTTAAAGCTACGAGTTACCATTTTGTTGGTAAATTTGATCGGTATGTCTCTAAGAGATTCGAATAAATTTTGGTTCTGCCGCAATGCATGTCCTTTCGCATGAAAATTTTTTTCCCAATTATCGTCCAACCTTTCTGCCCATCGGAACAGATACCTTCTAATTCAAATAATCGCGGGGGCATCTTCTCTTTGAGTTTTAGATTTGCTACTTTAGCTTTTGGCCTGAGTGGTGACTTCTTTTGTCTACTTGATAAATATGTATTATATATATATTTTTGGTTACATGTAAGAAAAGAAAGTGGAATGATTATTAATAAAGGAATAGAAAGATAACAAAAAGAAAATCCGGGTCGGTAATATGAGTTTCCGTGTGCCGTTTGACAATCTAGCTAATTATTTTATTTTGCGTTAAAAAAATCTAGCTAACTATTTTCTTTTCATCGAATCATGGTTAAATTTTTTTATCAATAACAAATTTTGATTACTATTAGATTAACTTGGAGTATCCGATGACGTAACAGCTGATGGCGATAAAATAGACAGAGGAAACGTACAATGGCCAATGAGAATTTTTTCATCTTGTTCACCGGTGACAGCTTCACTTATTCATGGATAGCACAGCATAAAGAAGCTTCTCCTCGTACAGAAAGCCGACGATTGACTTTCTTAAAGACTGTTTTTGCAATGTGAAAAAACAAGGGTGAGCTCTGATGACTTTCTGATTTGTTTACTTCCCACATAGTCTAGATGATTTAATAGTCCCAGCTCTTAACGTCAATGCTTTGACGATTAGGAGATCTTAATCCAAGAACAAATTGTATCCCGTCGGTGAACCTACTTTTGTTTTATATGTTCTCAGGGCGCTTACTACGATCAATTTCGTATACGAACAAATTTGATTCAATCCGAAATCCTCGAACATGTGCTCAAAAGGCAAATGAGGCATTTACTTCCTGTTAATTAATGGCTCTTCACGGTCATTACTCTCATGTTTGCCTACGTAAAAATATAACCGATATGCACTCAGAATGTCGGGCACGCAATTGACTTCAACCTTACAAAAACCATCAAAGGAAGAAGGGGAGAAGCCTGTAAATAAATAAATATTGTCCACACTTAGAAAATCCTAGAAGTCAACCCCTTTATGAGACGAAGTCTGGGAATCTTAGCACAAGTGAGGTCTTCATCAACGCTACTCAAGTCCCCAACAATATCCTACGCCCGTATCTGGACAATCCCGGGATTAAGATGACTCACACAGTTGATAAGTCACAAAAAGGGATGAGATCGAGACTTTGATATATGAAGCACCCAGGAAGAAGGAACTAAGAAGTATCTGAGAAAAGGGTGTGTGAAGGGTTGCTCCATTGTATTTTAGCCAGACAAACAGTTTCACATGGAGCCATTTGATGAAAAATACCGAATAAAGAAAAAATCTAGCTTCCATGTAGTTTCTTGTTTAGTAAGCATGCATGGGGTATCCTTTCACTGGTATGCTTCCACGATACTGCGCGCTTAATTAGCATCTCCCTTGACAGGTCTCGATCACAATCTGAATCAACAAACAAGTTCATGGGCGACGACAAGAACTTCGATCTAACATAAAGGCTGATCAAGAACGATCCACCAATGTTTTGTGGTTAATTTTTTTTAATTTGAGAAAACAATTGAAATAATGGTTGCATCGTCATGGACTCGTCATGGACTTGGAAGATCAAGGCATTGGTCCAGCTGGTTCTAGATTGAAGTGATTGAAGCACTGTTGACTGCTGCTATCTCTATTAATCTCCAGCTGGAGACAGTGAGAAGTGTGAATTGTGGACCTTACCTGAGAGGCATTGAGGTAGGTGTTACAAGTATCTAACAAAAGTCAATTTGAAGCATTTATCAAAGTCAAATTTTCGATTTCAAGCTGGATTAGTGGGGGTGGATACGTATACTTGCTCTACTTTGTTTTTGTTAATTTGACACATTAGTCAATGTCATGGGGATCCACTACAAGAGTATCCAATTGATTACAGAAAGGAGATTGTTACTTAATTATTATGGATCAGATTATTCCTCACGGTTAAACAATTGTATACTTGCAATGTGTGTAGAATGTGTGTTCACTTGCAATACGTCAAGATGGGTGGTCGTTGACTGTATGGGTTCGACCCACCGATCCAAATGAGCTGTAAGCGAGATTTTTAAGGTGCGATCATCTGTAGTTTATATTAATATATATATATCAGATAATTTTGGCAACTCTATTTTTTATTTTAAAAACTTTCCGAATCGACTTCATAGTTTGCCGAATAAAACTCTATAAATTGTGATTTTATAATTGACTCACCAAGTCAATTAATGAAAGTTATTAAAGTATATTATTTCTTTTAGATTACATAAATCAATATTTTTGAATAATTTAAATCATATAATTATCTATTTCAAGTGTGAAAAGATCAATATATATTAATTTCATATAATTATTTATTTAAATAATTAAATTTTAATATAAATGAATTAGAGTCAGATTGGAGTCAACTCTACCCCATAGCATGTCGAGTCGAGTCTGAGTTTCGAGTTTTAAAATTATCATATAAATTAAATTGTAGCATTCACCTATTACCTAGCCCTTTGGAATATAAAATACATGCTGAAATACTTTCTACGAACTCATGCGCTATGCTTCTACAAAATTTTAACGTAAACGAAAATTTCTAAGATTAACATAATACGCCCAAATGAGATGAAGAAATAAGGTCATATTTAATGCCCTAATCTAATATGACTTCCATATCTGGAACAGCATGCAAGAAACAGCTACATGAAGTTAATCACAAGAATTATATTTATACTTAAAATATGTTCTTGGCTTCAATAATTTTGGCATTTTGATCAGTCAATAGTGGAGGCCGAATGTGCTGATATTGCTTTGAACTCTCATAGAGTGACCATGACCAGCCTCGATTTCAAACTCTCGATCATTCGCCACATTTAGGTATGTCAATCCTTAGGCTCCATTTGTCACCAAACTAATTACTAGTATATATAAGGACCCTAATTGGTGCAATATGTTTTCTTAAATCAACTCCTTCAAGTACCATCAATTAGGGAAAAGGAGACTATTTAATTGACTGTTACCCTAGTGGGAGAGATGTCATGAGCTGCCTCAGAATTTAGAAACAACCAATGGTAACAAAAAATGCGAGGAATGACAACGAACAAGCAAACCTAGCTTAATGCTCGGGCCGGCTTGACTCACCGAGATCACAAGCATCATGAGATCTTTCACTCAACTAATACAAGTGTAAACATTTCAACTATATATGGGGATAGGATTTGATTAAGACTTGATTTATGTGCTCTTTATATTTGTGATCCAACTGATTCGACCTTTCGTTCAAAATAAATTTGTGATAAAATTATTTGACTATATATGATCATAAAAAGATTAGAAGTATAGCGAGTCAAGCTGGATCATGAGGTCAAGCTTTAGCTCCGCTTGTTCACTTTTTGAGCAAATCAATACAATATTCTGAGCTCAAATCAACCTGCAGGTTTAAGGAATTAGCCCGAATCATCACCAAACCTAAATAACATGAAGAGAAGTTCCATGAAATTAAAGACAATATTGCGCTGATTACACTTAATTACTTAATTAAAATGCTAACCTAAGTTAGACCATCAACAAGTAAGCTGCTCTAGGGTTTAGGTTTTTTAGAATTTAAAAACATCTTGGCTATCTTATGCATGAAATAAGGAACATTTTTAAGATATAAAATATTTTGACAGTACATATATATCTAGATATGTTCATATGTATTTACACTAACCTAATAATTCACAAGACAAAATTATCCTCGTCCGGTCTTTGTAATCTAATAGTTAATATGTATTTTAGCTTTGATATAAAAATATTCGTACTACATATATATATATATATATATATATATGCGCTCAGCGCTGTTTATAGATAGTTGTAAGGCAAAAACAGGGATGCACCAGAGCGGACCCCAAAGAGTAGAAAAACTGGACGTCATCAAATTGGTGCAATCTCGGTGGGGCTCATATATCGTCACATCAAGGGGTGTCCGAAGGTTCGTTGCACCTCCCATGGAACGAGCCACCCATGAAGCTTCCCAATGTGGAAGAGCAAGTATTTATCCATCAGTATCGCTCCATTTGCTTGATAGAATCGGATCAACTTTGATCATCTTCTCCCTCCATCCCCTTGCTACAATCATGGATGGTATCTATGGAGGCTTTGATCCTCATCAAGATGTGAACTTCTATGGCAGTTATCCGTCCAACTTTGAGTGGTCGGATCATTCAAACCTCTTCGACGATTTATCCATGGAAGGTTCGACATCGCCGCCGATGACGGAGCCTTCGCCGGAGAACAGTACTGCAGCCTTTTTAGTGGACCTCGTCCCGCAGGCGGAGGATCAGGGACCGCAGAATAGCAACATCACCATGTACTCTACTTAGCATTCTTCTCATTTCTACGTGCTATTAGCGTACTCGCGGTGCAATTTACCTTTTACTTACATTAAATTTGTTATTTTAGGTATGCTATTTTGTTTCTATGTCTTTCTGATTGCTAGTTGTTGATATGATTGATTGCTTTCTCTTAATTTTTTGTTATCTTATGTATTTATATATATCAAAGTAATTGTTTTGTAACCTATGTTTTTTGTTGTGTAGTAATAGTGGAAGCTATGAAAGTCGGCCTATGCGTGCGGACGCTGGGTATAGAATTGCATTTAGAACCAAATCAGAGCTTGATGTGCTGGATGATGGATTTAAGTGGAGAAAATATGGGAAAAAGCAAGTGAAGAACAGCCCCTATCCTAGGTAATATTTTATACATTAATAATGTAATTGCTTGGCAATGTTCTTGCAAATGCCCAAATTAATCATCTAAATATTTAAACTGGCTGCTAGTATAGCAAAAATGAATCAATTGGGCCTAGTGCTGCAAGGGGCCAAACTGATCATACTCACATTTAAACATGCTGGGAAGATAACGGCCGACTTTTTTGAAAGTTATCAAATACAGAACTACTTGTTGCTGCACTCCCTTCCAGAGATGTTCTTTACACAAGACTTTTCAACTGATCGGTATCATATGTTTATATACAGCTGCTAAAAGCACACAAGAAAGTTTAGTCTAGTACTAAGTAATTGGCCCCCATCATGATTAATGCACCACTGATAATACCCACAAAGGAGATATATGGATTAACTATACCACACATAAGAGAGAAACAATACTAACTTAACACCATTTCTAGCAAGTGTGAAATGTTATAGAAACTTTTTGCTAGTAGTAACACACTAGCTAGGTACATGTAAAACAAGAATACAATCTTTGATTTCACTAATACAACTGATATTATCAAGCAGAAATTACTACAGATGTTCAAGCAATGGATGCCCAGTGAAGAAGAGGGTCGAGAGGGACCGAGAGGATGAAAAATATGTGATCACCACCTATGACGGGGTTCACAACCATGAAAACCCTTGCATCGTCTACTGCACCCCACGTCGATTCACCGATGACCAGTCACTGGAAGGGGCCCCTCATCCTTGGAGTTTACAGGCCACTGCTCAGTTCTCCTCGGCCTAGCCAGCAAGCCCATTTATATATATATATATATATATATATATATATATATATATATCATAAAGCTAGGAAATATTGCTTGTAGTCCTTTGTCGACCACCCCACTTGTAGTTTTTTGTAGCAGAAAACCACCGCACGGTTTTGCTGCTATTCGCAACCAGTGGCTGGTAGGCGGCGAGCTTATTGGGAAGAAAAAAGTTGCTATGCGTCGACTGAGGTCTTTCTTTGACTTGTCTTCTTGTCAATTGTCCTACATATCCAGCAACAAACAACTCTATACCAGCCGCAGAGTAAAGGTTGAAGAAGATTTTTATATATATATATATATATATAGTACTTTATATACTGTAATAGTAATTCAGAATTCAGAAAGCTCCATGAACTTCTATATTTTCATGATCAAACTCATGTAACATTTGATTGTGGGTACACTTTTTTCTTTTCAAAAATACAAATGATCAGAGTGGATCACGTGTGTCTACTTTAGTGTAAAATGTACTGTGTACTAATTAATTAATCTTTTCGGCATTTGCTTACAAATGCATAACGTATGCGGATTGAGTTTCAGTTGGCTCTGACAAGTTAATCGGCACTCGAGTGAGAATAGAGGAAGGCAAACTATACAAGAAAGGGACGCACCATATTGTGATGTATGTGTTAACATGAAGACATGATGTTATTAGGGAATTGTAGCAATCGGCAAAAACCGACGCCCTGGTGCCGCCTGGCAGCCGCCTCTCGAGGCTTGTCTTGCTCTAGAGTACATATATGTGGTCATTCCATGTTTAGGTTGTTCAGTAAATTACAAGATATACATCTTAATTCAATGGAGATTAGTGCCGAAAGTTGTCTGATTACGAGTTCTTGCCTGCAAAACAATGCTAAGTAGCGATTCTAGCTAGCTAAGGGTTAACTTTTGATATGGTATATATGTCGATTGGGATAGAAAGTGATCTTGTAATGAGATGAACAAGATTACATGCATACATACATGTATGTATGTACTATATATATATATATATATATATATATATATATATATATTATATAGAAAAGATAACCAGGGCCACGACTCAAGTTATCTTTTCATAGACCATTTTAATCTGTGTTGTCCCATTACAAGAACAATATAGATTAAATCTTCAAAAAAAGTGGCGCAAGAGGGTGGTTGCCGATCTAACCGTGATGGGTGTGGCCAAATTGGTTGCCAATAGGGGGAGAAAAAATTGCCAAGGTCGATTTGGCAGCCAACGGCAAGATCCAGCCAAGTACAACCGTATTTGGCTACATTATGTCAGATCCGACTAGAGCAGCCAAATATGGCCATCTTGAACGGATTTTGTTGTCAGCAGACAAAGTGACCACTAGAGAAAAAATATTTTTTAAAAAATTGAAGGCGACCATTGGCGGTCAAACTCGACCAAGTGCGGCCAGTTTTAGTCGCATGTGGTCATGATAGCGGATGGGTTTTTTTTATAGATATAATTGGACAACCTAGATAAGTTGGGAGTTGGAAAGATTGCTTAAGCAAGGCAATATAATCTAACATACGCAAACTCACAATATATATATATATATTCACTTAGCCAAATGAAGATGACTTGAGAGTTGACCGAAATGAGCACTAAATACTTTTTGATAGATCTCCAAATCACTAGCATGGCTTTCAAAATCGTGAGCAACTTCATGTAAGTTCCAAATCTAAGTGGTAATGTCCAGGCCCTTAACTATTGTTCTTAAAAAATGGCCGGGTTTGGCTCATTCCTCCAAAGAAGTCTTTTGGGGACTCTATCCACTACAATCTTCGGTTTTGATTCCGACGAACAAATAATCGTCGAGTCCTCCTCTTTCCGGACAACACAGGCAAAGAGTGTAAAACCCACGATTCGAGTTAGGGTTTTATATTCAGAACCGGTCGGGTCGACCGTTATTTTTTTCGAGTTGAGTCAGTTTCAGGACACGTGTACCGAGCCGATGCCAGTCGCGTGTATGAGCTATGAGGGTCATGCGTACCCAAGTATATGATGATAACGTCATGAACACAGCAGAACAGAATGAGTTATCAGATATATGAGAGTATGCCAGTCATTTTTTTATTATTTTTATATATAGTGGATCGTAGAATTAGTATTAGGCCGTTTACCGCGTTAGGACGCGTTCGGGCAGTCTGGGTGGGTTGTTAGTTCATAGAGCATATCATTATGATGTTGTGGTGTTGTTTGATTTTACGGGATTTTTCCCGATTTTTATGAATTTTTTAGGATTTAATACGACTTAGTTATTATACTTGACTCGAGCCGGAGACGAGTCAAGTAATATTTACGAGTTTGCCACCACAACACTACTCCTCCGACCCTTCCTTTCTTCTCTCGCCCAAACCCTCGTCGCCGCGCCGCCCCTGTTCGCGCGCCACCGCCGCCGCGGTCGACGCCGCCCGGCCGCCGATCGACGCCGCCCAGCCCGGCCACGGCGTCGCCCTGCCGCCCCGACCAGGCCCGGCCACCATCGGGCCGCCGCGACGCCGGAATCGCCACGCCTAGCGCCGCGGCTGCGTTTGGTCGCGTCGCCGATTCCGCCGCCGGCGACCGTCGCCAGCCGTCGATCCAGTGGTCGCCTCAGCACCACCGACCACCCAGCGACCCTCCTCGACTGGAACGGAGGCCGTCGCCACCGTGGCCGGCCGGATCTAGCGACCCATCGCCGCCGGCTCTGTTTTAGCCATTTTCCGGCGAGCCGCCACCTCCATTGGCCACGCTCGACGTCATAGATGAGTCGGGCTCGCCGAGCCGGTTCCGAGGGTACCCAACACGACCACTTTCCGGCTAGTAGACGCCGCCGGCGATTGTCGCCGGAAAACCACCGGAAGTCGCCGGAAAACCGCCAGTAGCTGCCGGAAAACCGTCGGAAAATCGGAATTTCTGGAATTCGCTGGAATTCACCGGATCTTCCGCGGGGCTCACCCAGTTGGAGCCCGATCGAGCGTCGGACGCCGAGGAGCGCCGAATTCGAGCTCCGAGACGCGCGACGGAACCCTAGCCGTCGCCGATTGCCGACGACGTGAGGTATAATTACCTCCGATTGAGTTATTTAAAATTGAATATGATTGTTAGCATAGCATGCTAGAATTAACTAGTTGTCATGATGAATGTTAGCACAGTATGCTAGATTTGATTAACCGTCATGAGTAATGCCTAATTATGAGTAAAGGGATGATTGTATGATTTGAGTAATTGCGAATGAACAGTAAGTGATCTAATGAGGTAGATCGAGTCTCAGCATGATAAGTGATCACGACGATAACTTAGAAAAACACAATAAAATTGGTATGAATAGAACGAGTTAGGATTATTTACTTTTATGATTATTTGATTGGTCATTGTGATGGATGATGATGGTGTTGTGTGTGATTCATTGATTTTGATGCATCATGTAGTTAGCGGGCGTTAGTATTTAGTTTTGATGTGTAGGTACGGAGTAGGAGCTCGCCGCCTAGGCGCGATGACACGCTTGGAGCTTCTACCAGGTCCGTTTAGGACTCGTCTCTGATTTACTCTTTCTATTGTATGTTTAATTTATTGCCTGCAGGACGGGTTAAGTGGCGTTTTATCGGATCCCACTTAACTCGGGCCATTTAACCGAACATTTTCCGGATTAATAACCCCTCGAGGATGAGATCCCTCGAGGATGATTTCGAAATCAAGATCCACCACAAGTTGCCTTCGGGCCTATTATATAAATCCCTACCCAGCCCTATATATATAGTAGTTTTCGCGTTTTCAGTGAGACGAGAGATGGAGAAATCGACTGCACGTACCATGCAGAGGATGCCGTGACAGTCAAAGCGGGCTCTGGATTAGTGCCAGCGGACTGTTCCATTCCCGAGGGATCCTGACAACTCCGCGTTTGAGTTCCTCACACCCGGAGAACGTGGAGGTTTACGGGTACTGTTTAGTACAGCGCATGTCCGGACTTGTGGTTCAAAGGGTACTAAAGGCGACTGCCTGAGAGTACTCGGCCTTCGTGCTCAAGGCCAGGAGAAATATGGAGGTAAGGAGAGGGCTTAGGATAAAGTTTCACGAGAAGTACTGAAAAAGAAGTGCTGAGAGTAGCACAGTACCAGCAGCAGAGCAGTAAGTTCGGGATGCTACCGGGTCTGCAGCCCAGTGGCTCCTCAGTAGTGCCCTTCAGAGTGTTCTTGAGGAAGTATATGGTTTTCTTTCATATGAGAGTTTGCTCTCATAGCCAGTTTGCTATAGTTATTTTCTTTTCGGACCAGTAACGCTTGTTACTGACGTTTTTCTTATATATATGTAGGTGATGAGCACGAGATGGATGTGCCAGCTGGGACGGAGGAGCAATAAGGTCTTCTGCACACACATATTGGGTGATTGAATGTTTTATGTTTTGTTTATGATGTTGTTTAATAAACATGCTATGATTAAATGTTTGAGGCATGATAATGATACGAAATGAGATGATCACAGTAGCGCAGCAAAAGTATGATGGGTTAGGACCCAAGTTCCAGAATGAGCTTATAGTATATCAGATTGTGTGTAATGAAATTGTTGATATATGCTTATATACTTGTATATATTATTTTGACAGGGTGGACCCTAATCGCACTTTTAGGGGAGACCCTGTCTGTTTTATTTCAGAATTTTGATCGTAACTGTATTGGTGTGTATTTTGAATTGCTTGTCATTCATGTAGTACCATGTTAGGATTTTGCGTATTTATTCATTCATGATGGATCGTATCTTCATCTTAAGACGCCGAGATTGGATCCACATGAGTTAGGTTCGGGTTAGCCGACCTAACCGGGGCCTGTAACATGCCGGTTCGGTTCACGAGCGTGAACCGGATTTGGGGTGTTACAACATTGGTATCAGAGCCACTCTCGGCCGATTAAGATGTATGATACTTTTATAGGTGATGTGTGTGCAAAGACTGCTCCAAGTCCAGCTGGCAGGTATGTTTCTGTTTATTTTCCTTACATGCAGATTCTTATTGATAAGTTGTTTGGACAACAGTGTATTCAGGACCTTATTAGAAGTGTGTGGAATTAGCCTTAGTTAAGTTGACATGCCATATATGGATTGTTATCATGATATCAGATTGCTTGCCCAGTTAGATGTGAGCAGGGAATGTTGTAGTACTAGCAAAGGTATAATGGGTATAAAGTCTTATTTTATACCAGATTCGGACGTTAGCAGATGTGAGCAGGAATCTGACAAGATTGTCTTGATGGGCTTAGAGACCCACTAGTTCTGTCCATCGCATAAGTGAATTAGATGATTGACCAGATGTTAGTGTCTTGCATGTCACCACATTAGTCCTGTTTCCATGGGACATGGTGTACATGATAGGAATGAGTTAAAAAAAAAGAAAAAAAGAAAAAAAGGGTAATAATAAGGAGCTTGAAGTATAGAGATATTAGCAAGTTAGTTGGCACAAGAGATGAGCCACTTCCAGGAGATAGTGATGAATGAGGATGAGTAGTGTGGTGGATCGACAGTTTGATTAGCACTTCACCACATCCGCCTCTTCCACTAGTTTATGACCTATGGGCAGAAGTTTTGACTTCCTTTTGCCAGACATAGGTCTTGATATGACGAGGAAAAGATCAGGACTACCATTGCCTGTGAGATTAGTTATTTGACCAGATTCTACCAGAGATAAGGTGCCAGACCAGTGATTGCTGTGTGAGGGCCAGTTAACACTAATGGAAGCAGCCACTCAGATTTTAGGAGATTAGAGTGGGTCTGGCATAGGTTTACCATCATATGTGTCAGCACCATGATCCAAACCCCTCCGGATCAGACACACATGACTAGACAACCTAAGCCGAGTTGTTAACAGCCAAGATTTGTCAGAGATAGTAGAGAGGATTTATGATGTATACGATTAAGATCAGATTTTTAGTATCTAGATAGGATTGTGGCCGACAGAGTTGCACAACCGCCGACCGAGTGCACAACCGCCGACCGAGTGCACAACCGCCGATCGAGTTGCACAACCGCCGACCGAGTTGCCCGACCGCCGATCGAGTTGCACGACCGCCGACCGAGTTGCACGACTGCCAACCTAGTCACACAACCACCCCCGAGGTGCACAACCGCCGTCCGAGATGCACTACCACCGACCGAAGATGCACTACCGCCGTCCGTGTATTGCTCATCCGCCGACCGATTAGATTAGTTAGATCTTAGTAGGACCAGAATTTGAGGAACAAGATATAACCACAGTGGAAATTAGCAGAACAGAGAAGAGTTAGGAAAAGTGAGTCATTTAGATGAGATGGCATAGGATCCGACTTCACAGCTCTCTTGCAATTAGTGTTTTGACCTGATACCCTTGGGTCAGATGAATATTGCAAGATGTCCCCATCAGACACTGTTAGTTACAGTCTCATAGGGATGCGTATGGACAGAGTCAGGGAACATGACAGAGTGACCTCCAGATGGGACGGTCACAATGATCAGATTGTGTAGACTGCATGATCGTGCATCCATGGGTCACAACCAGCATACATAGATCAGATGGTTGGTACATGGATCACATGCAGTTTAACCCATGTAGCGATGGGCCAGCTAGGCGATAGGGGTTAGGCTTGTATTAGAGTATTGGGCATGGATAGAGGGTTAGTGAGGAAGGGTCTTTCAGAGAGATATTGATTTCCTTGTGTTTCGCCAGCACGATTAGGTTCTCACCTTGAACCATAGGATTGAGCCTTGCCCGAGTATAGAGGTACCTTCATGGTACTGATTAGGTTTTACAGTACAGGTAGATGTTTGCAGATCGATCTTCCAATGAGGATTTCACCCCAACATGAGAGTGGACCAGATGGAGTATATCAGTGTATGCTCATCTTCATTGATAGCCTTGCTTGAGAGTCTACCACAGCGGTAGTAGTCATGTGAGTCAAGATTAGTACTACAAATCGGTACGGGACGGCAGGTCACACACCACTGAAGAGCGGACGAGACACGTGTCGAACCTCATTATGAGTCCCCGTAGACTTGAGGGGAGACAGTGGTTCTTTGGGTCGTTTGAACCCCGCCCGTTTAGAAGTGCGTGACTAGTACAGTATCGAGAAACACGTGCCTACTGTTAGCTGATTAAACTAGAGCCACTTAGGAGCCGTTTCTGAGATTTGTCATTGATTGACTATTCCACAGCCTGATCACCTGTGGCATAGTAAATCATGGTGATCTTAGAGACAAGTCCATAGACCTACCAAGATTTTGGCCACCCAATATGTTACATAGGGATTTTATCTCCCCTACTATTTGCATGAGACCTTAACCTTACCATAGTAAGAGTTGCGCAATAGAAGCGTGTGGGCCTATAACCCACAGGTCCCAGGATTCCCTGTTTACCTTGCATCCGATACCATATGTGAGGATGAGATGTCCCCTATTGAGAGTTCTTGATCAGTGTGACTAGTTTCCACAAGATTCAGTTTCCTTTTCTATAACCCAGAGATGCCGGACAGAGAGTTTTCACTTGAGATTTCCGCTCACCCCTTTGTATGTATCAGTTCTACCATCAGTTTATCCAGAGGATTGAGATGAGTATACATTGACTAGAGCACATAGCACAGAGCACATGCCACAGACCAGATGCAGACTCCACAGTCCCATACAGAGTATGTTATCATACTCCTTGAGACACGCTGTGTATGTACAGGTGTTCTCGCCTCCTTTCAGCAGTAGTTAGTGGTTGTATAGATAGTCACCTGAGCCATAGTATGCAGTAGAGATCATAGCAGCTATCCTTGTTCTCTTATAGAACAGAGTGAGATATCATGACTCAGGACCGAGTCAACTAGGACCAAGTGAGCGGTCCAGTTCCTTGTATAGGGACACCTGAGAGTTGGACCTAGACTGGCGACAGTGAGCCGTGCAGCTCATTAGGGTATCCACCGTACTTAGCAGGAGACTCATAGCAGGCCTTGAGGTGACTGTAGGACCTAGAGTAGAGTTCCTGCAGAGTACATGTAGGTGACTGTTCACATGATGAGGATTAGAGGGACATGGGTAGATGTTAGCAGGTAGGTCTTACCCTCGGCATAGTTTTCCAGACATAGCCCAGATTAGAACTTTGCGATACTCTAGAGTATTTGCTTGACCAACCCAGTAGGCCCTTAGGGGTGATCTAGGTTTTTCCGCCGAGTTAGTAGTAGGGATCAGAACAGAAGAGCATGATGATGGTAATGTCAGAACAGACACAGGAAGTATAGAACCCAGAATGTTTGAGATGGTCAGCATCACTAGCATGACTCGCCACGTCGGCACCACTACAGTCAGTGAGGATGTATAAGATTGTTGAACCAGTAGAGGATACGACTGATATGTATCCCAGCTTCCAGGAACTAGTTTCAGCAGAACCTCCTTGAGTTAAAATTTCGAGGACGAAATTTTTATAAGGAGGGAAGGTTGTAAAACCCACGATTCGAGTTAGGGTTTTATATTCAGAACCGGTCGGGTCGACCGTTATTTTTTCGAGTTGAGTCAGTTTCAGGACACGTGTACCGAGCCGATGCCAGTCGCGTGTATGAGCTATGAGGGTCATGCGTACCCAAGTATATGATGATAACGTCATGAACACAGCAGAACAGAATGAGTTATCAGATATATGAGAGTATGCCAGTCATTTTTTTTATTATTTTTATATATAGTGGATCGTAGAATTAGTATTAGGCCGTTTACCGCGTTAGGACGCGTTCGGGCAGTCTGGGTGGGTTGTTAGTCATAGAGCATATCATTATGATGTTGTGGTGTTGTTTGATTTTACGGGATTTTTCCCGATTTTTATGAATTTTTTTAGGATTTAATACGACTTAGTTATTATACTTGACTCGAGCCGGAGACGAGTCAAGTAATATTTACGAGTTTGCCACCCAACCATCTCTTCTCCACCCTCGACCTTTCCTCCCTCACGCCCAAACCCTCGCCGCCGCGCCGCCCCTGTTCGCGCGCCACCGCCGCCACGGTCGACGCCGCCTGGCCGTCGATCGACGCCGCCCAGCCCGGCCACGGCGTCGCCCTGCCGCCCCGACCAGGCCCGGCCACCATCGGGCCGCCGCGACGCCGGAATCGCCACGCGCTAGCGCCGCGGCTGCGTTTGGTCGCGTCGCCGATTCTGCCGCCGGCGACCGTCGCCAGCCATCGATCCAGGTGGTCGCCTCAGCACCACCGACCACCCAGCTGACCCTCCTCGACCGGAACGGAGGCCGTCGCCGACCGTGGCCGGCCGGATCTAGCGACCCATCGCCGCCGGCTCTGTTTTGCCGTTTTCCGGCGAGCCGCCACCTCCATTGGCCACGCTCGACGTCATAGATGAGTCGGGCTCGCCGAGCCGGTTCCGAGGGTACCCAACACGACCACTTTCCGGCTAGTAGACGCCGCCGGCGATTGTCGCCGGAAAACCACCGGAAGTCGCCGGGAAACCGCCAGTCAGCTGCCGGAAAACCGTCGGAAAATCGGAATTTCTGGAATTCGCCGGAATTCACCGGATCTTCCGCGGGGCTCACCCAGTTGGAGCTCGATCGAACGTCGGACGCCGAGGAGCGCCGAATTCGAGCTCCGAGACGCGCGACGGAACCCTAGCCGTCGCCGATTGCCGACGACGTGAGGTATAATTACCTCCGATTGAGTTATTTAAAATTGAATGATGATTGTTAGCATAGCATGCTAGAATTAACTAATTGTCATGATGAATGTCTAGCACAGTATGCTAGATTTGATTAACCGTCATGAGTAATGCCTAATTATGAGTAAAGGGATGATTGTATGATTTGAGTAATTGCGAATGAACAGTTAAGTGATCTAATGAGGTAGATCGAGTCTTAGCATGATAAGTGATCACGACGATAACTTAGAAAAACACAATAAAATTGGTATGAATAGGATGAGTTAGAATTATTTACTTTTATGATTATTTAATTGGTCATTGTGATGGATGATGATTGTATTGTGATGTGATGTTCATTGATGTTTGATGCATCATTTAGTTAGCGGGCGTTAGTATTTAGTTTTGATGTGTAGGTACGGAGTAGGAGCTCGCCGCCTAGGCGCGATGACACGCTTGGAGCTTCTACCAGGTCCGTTTAGGACTCGTCTCTGATTTACGTCTTTCTATTGTATGTTTGATTTATTGCCTGCAGGACGGGTTAAGTGGCGTTTTATCGGATCCCACTTAACTCGGGCCATTTAACCGAACATTTTCCGGATTAATAACCCCTCGAGGATGAGATCCCTCGAGGATGATTTCGAAATCAAGATCCACCACAAGTTGCCTTCGGGCCTATTATATAAATCCCTACCCAGCCCTATATATATATGTAGTTTTCGCGTTTTCAGTGAGACGAGAGATGGAGAAATCGACTGCACGTACCATGCAGAGGATGCCGTGACAGTCAAAGCGGGCTCTGGATTAGTGCCAGCGGACTGTTCCATTCCCGAGGGATCCTGACAACTCCGCGTTTGAGTTCCTCACACCCGGAGAACGTGGAGGTTTACGGGTACTGTTTAGTACAGCGCATGTCCGGACTTGTGGTTCAAAGGGTACTAAAGGCGACTGCCTGAGAGTACTCGGCCTTCGTGCTCAAGGCCAGGAGAAATATGGAGGTAAGGAGAGGGCTTAGGATAAAGTTTCACGAGAAGTACTGAAAAGAAGTGCTGAGAGTAGCACAGTACCAGCAGCAGAGCAGTAAGTTCGGGATGCTACCGGGTCTGCAGCCCAGTGGCTCCTCAGTAGTGCCCTTCAGAGTGTTCTTGAGGAAGTATATGGTTTTCTTTCATATGAGAGTTTGCTCTCATAGCCAGTTTGTTATAGTTATTTTCTTTTCGGACCAGTAACGCTTGTTACTGACGTTTTTCTTATATATATGTAGGTGATGAGCACGAGATGGATGTGCCAGCCGGGACGGAGGAGCAATAAGGTCTTCTGCACACACATATTGGGTGATTGAATGTTTTATGTTTTGTTTATGATGTTGTTTAATAAACATGCTATGATTAAATGTTTGAGGCATGATAATGATACGAAATGAGATGATCACAGTAGCGCAGCAAAAGTATGATGGGTTAGGACCCAAGTTCCAGAATGAGCTTATAGTATATCAGATTGTGTGTAATGAAATTGTTGATATATGCTTATATACTTGTATATATTATTTTGACAGGGTGGACCCTAATCGCACTTTTAGGGGAGACCCTGTTTGTTTTATTTCAGAATTTTGATCGTAACTGTATTGGTGTGTATTTTGAATTGCTTGTCATTCATGTAGTACCATGTTAGGATTTTGCGTATTTATTCATTCATGATGGATCGTATCTTCATCTTAAGACGTCGAGATTGGATCCACATGAGTTAGGTTCGGGTTAGCCGACCTAACCGGGGCCTGTAACATGCCGGTTCGGTTCACGAGCGTGAACCGGATTTGGGGTGTTACAAAGAGACCCACCAATAGTACAATTAAGTAATTAATGACATATGAATCCGAAAATAGTATTTCTATTTATAATTAGTTCTTTTTTCTATATATATATATATATATGAGGGTGGGGGGCTGTACTGCAGCACAGCCAAGATGGCTGTGCTGCAGTGTTTCAGCCGTTGGATCAAATCCAACGGCTGAAACAAGCCCCCCACTTCCCCCTTCTCCATCAAAAAAAAAAACAGCAGTCTGCCGACCGCCGTCGCCGCCGTCGCCGACGCCGCCGCCGGCCGACGCGCGCCACCCCGGCCGACGTAACCGCGGGGGACAGGGCGGCGGATCTAGCCGCCCCGCCTCTTCCCCGCCGGCCCGCCGCCCCGCCGCCGTGCGACACCACCGCACCCGGTCCCCCGCCCGCCACCCCGCCGCGCGACGCCCCCCCGTCCCCCGCCGGCCACCCCGTACCCCGCCCGCCACCCGCCGTGCGACGCCCCCCCCGTCCCCCGCCCTCCTCGGCCCCCGCCGCCACCCAGCCGCGCCCCCCTCGGCCCCCGCCCGCCACCTCGCCGCGCCCCCCTCGGCCCCCGCCCGCCACCCCGCCGCGCCCCCCTCGGCCTCCGCCGCCACCCCGCCGCGCCGCGCCCCCGTCCCCTGTCACCGCCGCCGGGCGCCCCCCTCGGCCCCCGCCCGCCACCCCGCCGCGCCCCCCTCGGCCTCCGCCCGCCACCCCGCCGCGCCGCGCCCCCGTCCCCCTGTCGCCGCCGCCCCCCCCGGCCGTCGCCGTGGCCGGGCATCGGGGCGCCCCCTCCGCCGTCGCTCCTGCGGCGGCGCCGCCCCTCTTTTTTTTTTTTTGATCTTGGCCGTTGGATGCTAATCCAACGGCCAAGATCGTTCTCCAGCACAGCCAAGATGGCTGTGCTGGAGAACAGGAATACTTACTCCTATATATATATATATTCATGCTTCCACATACAAATCCATTTACGGTTAATTAATTATCCCCATAAATCAGAATGCTATTTTTTAAGAACAGGTGAAATTGTCTGATTGTATAAACATATAAGAAAGCCCATTGAATGCGGACTTGGACTCCTTACGTTGCCACGTCATTTCCCTTTTGTTCTCTCCACGGGCTTGGCAAAGAGCATCCCCTCGTTCATGATCATAATTTATTTAGTCCTATCAATTTGATTATAATTCTTATAGGAAGATTGCCTTCATAATGCTCCAGACCCAGTTTCTATTCTTTCTATTTCTTCCACCTTCATCATTTTCTGCATATTCGAGCTCAAGATCATGTATACATTGAGTTCGAATGCGCTCATTTTCAAGACTGCCCAAACGCAGTGTCGGTAAATAACCCGCGGGAGTAGGACGTTGACTAACAAGCTTCTAACGTGATTAATTTATCACGTCGTCGAGATTTGGGATGTTATTGCCAGGAATTCGGACCCACTTTCATATTGAAATCAGAGGTGAGGAAGAACTGCATCTGCACTCTACATTTCTGCTCCCACTTTCAAGTTTCATGTCCACATAAATCGCCTCAACTCGTCTTTTGCCAATCAAACGAGTCATTTGTTTATGTTCAGAGGAGAACAAAGACATGGCTAGCAAAAGTGTGCTGCTAAAGTTTTTTCTAATTAAAGCTCACTTAGTTAAGAGTTGCCATAATTTCCATGCAAACTTCTTACAGCATCCAAAAGTTAATAATATGTAAAACTTACTTTCGGCTGGAAAGAATCCTTGGAATTCTTGCACAACAGACACCCAAAGATACCATCACAAAAGTAGGACTAGTTCATGGCATATAATAAATTTACCCACATTGTGCAATAAATTTCGACTGGGCTGCACCATCTAAGTGGCAAATTTCATGCCATAAACACACTCAATACTAGCAAAAGCTCTATTTAGCGTGGCTGCAGCTACAAAATTAAAAAGATATGTTGAGAAGCAAGAGAAAGTAATGATCCAGAAATCCTTCAACAAACACAAGTTCTCAATAACCAAGATTCTCAGCCATGTCTACAAAATTATGACAGCAAGCAAGAAAAACAAACTGTGGCCTAAGCTAATTTGAGCTTCACAGTCGTCCAACATTTTCATATCCCGCTCAAACAAACTTATTGGCAGCAGTAAGGACGATCATTTACATGATTTAAAGCCCAGTGGAGTAAGAGATAAGCTACTCTTTTCTTGTCATCAAACACCTGTAACAGCAGCTGTTCCAAAAATAATAATAAGTGCAATTGCATAGATGTATAAAAGATCAGTGTTGTACCAAAACAATTACAGCATAAATGAACTTCTCAAATCACTGTAGAAGTAAAACTGTGGTATCCTCTTAGTATTTTGCAATAGCGATACCTCACCAACCACACTTTTTCAATAGGTTTTGGGTTCTTTTCCTCATGCGAGTGAATACTATGACCATACAAGCAAGAATCCAAGGAGGAAAAGTAACTCCGGTCAAAAAATCTGGCTTCTTGATCCATACTGGTCTTTCCCTCAAGAACAACGTCAATAATAGGGTCAGAACCGCAATACTGAAGAAGATCTTTGTAATTGGTTTGATCAAAGAGTCCTGCAAATCAAAAGAGCACACATTCCATGGTTGCAAAAATGGGCAAATTAACTTGTAGCACTCATAATATGTTTATAAAAGGTTTAGTTTATAAAAAAAGTCGAGATCATTCTAGGATAAGGGATTGCGCAAAACCATTACAGCAACAAACTTTGACTTGCTGTGAGAAAGAAAATATTTCACACAAATAATCAATGGTAAACTTTAAAACAAAGTGCTACAGAAATAAAAACTCACTGACGAATGAGAAATTACATCTAGAAGCATACTGTGCAACACCAACATTGAAACAGACCAATAAATTGGCAAAGCACCAAACATCATGATCACATTGACTACGCTTTTTGAAACAAAGAGTAGCCGCATAGGTCAATATTAAAGCCTTGTTGCCATTTAGAAACTTCATTAACCTCACAGCATTGTCTCGATATGTACATTTGGTCAAGGTCTCCCTGGATCATTGAGCATCTTCTCAACTCCCATAAATTCTTCAATGTTTACCAGATTCCCCATTAAACATCATGATCAAATTGCCAACGCTTTTTGAAACAAAGAGTCGCTGCATAGGTCAACATTAAAGCCTTGTAGCCATTTACAAACTTCATTAACCAGCATTGCTCGATATGTACATTTGGTCAAGGTCTCCATGGATCATTGAGCATCTTCTCAACTCCCATAAATTCTTCAATGTTTACCAGATTCCCCATTAAACATCATGATCACATTAAGTAGGGCTATGATTTTACCCAAAACATGTCCTAATATCAATTCATAAACAGATTATCACCTTCCCTTCTACCTAATCAACAAAAACCTCAGCTACCAAAATATAATCCTAGCTGTCTAAAAGCATCCCAATAACAAGAACAAACAGAGCTTAATCTCATCTAACCCTCACAAAAATCAAACCTTTCGAACTCCGAAACAGATGAAAATAATCCAACTTTTCACACAAATCCCAATTCAATAAAAACCGAAAAAACGCACCTTTGGCTCGCCGTCGACGAGAATAACCGCGCCGTCGGAGTAGGAGAGCACGGACCGCCCGTTCCTGGCGTTGAACCGAATCGGGGCCCCCCTGCCGGACTCGGGATTGAAGGCGTAGAGCGCCTTCAACCCGTACTTGTCGAGGATGTCGAGAACCTCCAACTGGTCTTGATCCCAGCCGCCAAGGGCCGATCGGAACACCTCGATCGGCCCCTTCCCTTGCCGGTACAGTCGAATCTCCACCTCTGGGACCTTCGTCTTCACCGTCTTCTTGGCGGGGATGAGGGGGGTCGTCTCCCTCCCTCCTCCTCCGCCAGCGGCGCCATCGCCGGCGACGGCTCCTCCTCTTCCCGGATCTCCACCATCGCCGCGGGTCAATGGCGCGAAACGGTCGTCTACTCGGGTTTATGAAGACGGAGGAAATAGGATGACGGAGTTAGACGGAAAACGTTGTGGAGGGGCCTGATTGGTATTTTGGTCTTTGGTTGTGTATGCTTTGGAAAATCCGATCTTTTTATTTATTAAAAATAAAATATCCATTTTAAAAAAATTATTTATTATATAAGCTAAGAATCTTTTTATTGTCATCGTTTGATTTAATTTTAAGTACGCTAAATTAAGGTAAAGATGTTATTTTTTCAGCTTTACCTGATCGTTAATATTGTATATACCAAGCTAGTGTTTAAACCGGAGAATCTATTGCATGGTTAAAGCTATTTATTTATATGCAATTTTGTGATTAATTTGTTAGTTGTTTGTGCGTTGAGCAATAGTGGATTAATAAAACCTTGTAATGGTAAATACTCATATCACGAACACATGCTCACAGACATTTCATGGTAACAACAATTGTCGTGGAAAAAAATTATTGGATGAAGTTTTGATCGGCAGCATGAATTTTTCTTCTTGCCAAACTTGCAATCAAAGGTGCTTGCTCCATGAACGTGGATAGAAGATGATTGGTTCCAGTTTCAAAAGTTTGTTCAAGTTGAATCAGGTATTACAAAAGCAGATAATAGTTACACAATTATTATGAGTTCCACAATATCATTTGACTATAGGCACAAAGAAAATACAAAACAACATATATTTGCACATTGGTGTTTATATTTTAAGGATAATTCATAGATTGGTTTCCGGGAAGCATCACCTTCATGCCTGGAAGCTCTTTGTACTGCATTGATGTATGCATCCTCCAAGGAGGACTCCATCACGTCAAAGGCATGAATAGGAATCTCCCGTTTGAGGTGTGCCATGGCTTGGAAGATTTCGGAGAATCGCAATGCTTTCTTTGAAAGGCGAAACTTTTGAGTTCCACCAACATTGTAAATCTTTGCTGCTGTTGGAGATAAGCTTCTGATTGCTTTTTCCACCTTTTTCCCGTGAATTTGGTTTGTCGATATGGTTAGCACATGCGATGCACTGTATCTTCTTTTGATCTGTATGAAGATTTAATCAAACAAGATATGTTATAAACCATTGAAAATATATACTTTTTTCAGAAACATGTGAAACTAAATTCAAGGGATTCGAAAGTAGTTTGGAAGCCAAGACATTATGCTAGTTAAACACATAAAGAAGTTAAAGGGATTATGACATTTATCATCATGCTTTATCACTTTATTCTATGAGTATGCATTGTTAAAGAATACTTGAAAGTTGGATACTTGAATGCAGATGATTTTGAACACGACATGTTCATGACAATGAAGTAGTTCATCATATGGGAACATAATAGTCCAGTGAAAACATGCAAAGAAAGTTCAATATTAGGTGAAAAACCTCTTTGCGCTCCCAAGACACCGCAAGGCACCTTTTACTATGATGCCTATTCTATCACATAGAAATTCAGCTTCTTCCATTGAATGAGCTGCACAGAGAAAATTTTAGATGTTAATGTTACATGTGCATTTGAAAATCTTCATAATTCAATTTAAAGTACGTAGAAGTTGTTGCTTATTAGAAATGATACTATCCTCTTTTTTGAAAAGAAGTTTGAAATCCATATTACTTGTAAGAATGATCGCCCGTTTTTCTTTTGCATTTTTAATCACTTGCCACAAGTTGCGTCTTGATTCTGGATCTAAGCCAGTGGTAGGTTCATCCATGAATACCACCTGCTCAAAATTGCCTTCTCATATAATCTCATCCTTTTTTCTCAATCAACAGTGGAACCTTAAATTGAAGGGCAGAAATTTACTTACATGGGCATCTCCAATAAGAGAAATTGCCACAGTCAGCCTTCTTTTCATGCCTCCACTGTATGCACCAACAAGCTGGTTGCGCACTTTCTTTTCAGAAAGATTCACCATATTCAAAAGAGAATCTACTTCCTGTATGTTTTATTTATAGAAAAAAACAAGTGAGTTCATAGAATACAAGAACTATATGAACTTTTTAAAGACAGTTTGATCTTCAAATCTGACAACAACTTCAACCATCATTAAAACAGAAAATATAAGGTCTATAAACAAGTAAATGCTACTTGTTGGTTGCTCTGACTTCTTACTGTTTCAAAGCTTCCCTCATGAGCAATCAAACTAAACACAGTATACTAGTTCTTTGACCAAATTGTTTGTTTCCTACAGCTTCAAACAAATTGTAGAATGCAATGGTTATTCTACCATTATTATCCAGTTAATTTATGCATTTCTAGAAAGTTATCCTTGGACATCAAATCCAAATATTCTACCAACTTTACTGCTTAATAATTGCAAAATATTTGACAGGAGCATCTGTAGGAAACTTTTGTATAGCTACGAATCCAATATCATATACCAAAAAAAAGGAAGAGACATGGAAATGGATAACTCGGATGTATATTACCAGCTCCAGTCTCTCTCCTTTAAGATTTCTCAGTCTACCATAGAACAGTAAATGCTCCCTTCCAGTTAACTCGTCCCATAGTAGGCTGCATTATCTAGCATATAAGAGATCTTCTTCTCATAGAGAAAATATTTATTGAAACGCCAACAAGAAAGCAGCTTCACATGATGGAGAAGATTGGCGCTATAGGAAGCGTAGTGATGCATGACAAGAAATAGAAGCTTCTAGTTTGGTTAAGTTTTATTTTATTTTGTTTTTATTTGTTTTAGGCCTTCTTCTTATTAGTGATGGTTTATTTTTTATTTTCTTAGTCATGTGATTTTTTATTGTAGTTGTTTATTTATTTAGTGGTTGTTTACTTTAGTGATTGTTTACTTAGTAAATAAATCTATATAAATACATTGTCATAGACCTTGAGTTAGAGAATTATGATGATTGACTAAAAATTTGAGCTTTGAGCTTGAAAATTGGTGGGTACATTTATTATTGGCCGCTGGTGAATATGGACTGCCATGGGTGATGATTTCAACAAGCATATCTATTTCGCTTTGGCTTTTCTCCATAAAGTAACCATAAAATTCTCCCACTTTGCCTTACATGTTCATAGATCATTGCTCAAGGAATCTAATAATTTGAAAAAGCTCGTGTGACTGTGTGTTCAAATGTGCATGTAGCTAAATTTGAACTTGTTTTTTAGAATGATGTGCCAATTTCTTTTCTTCGATGCCCATCAAAATTTTTATTAGAAAGTGCTCCAAAAGTTGAAGGTCAATTGAAATGCCGATGAGCCACAAAATTATTTCGGAAAGAACTATAAAATTCCTTACTCCTGCTGTGGGCAGATGCCAACTTTTGTATAAATATGACCCATATTGAATCTTATGTCCAGGTCTCCAATAAAAGCAGTGCCCGACGTAGGAGGAAGAAATCCAGTGGCCTTTATTATTAGAGACCCTCCAATCAGTATAACAATAAATCTTAATCATTTGATGACTGCCAAGACAAGCAAACATACCATATTGATAATCGTTGTCTTTCCTGAACCATTGGGACCTAGTAAGCCAAAGCATTCTCTTTGAGGCACAGCAAGTGATAAAGCCTTTACTGCAAGCTTTTTTGAAGATCCATCATATTCTTTTCTTAACTTATAGCAGACAAATGGATGAAACTTATTCGGTTCCTTCAACATTTCCTTAACTCTGTATTTCTGAAAAGAGCAAAATCAATTATAAGAAGAATCTGCAAAACAAGTCACCTTGGTATATTTTCCAATGTAGCTTGAAATAAAACATTTCACATCAGTGGGAAATGAACATTAAGGCAAGATGTAGAAAACACCAAATGGACTAAGTAGTTATTACCTTTAAAACTAATATATGTTCCATTTCCAATTTGCTTCACATCAAACCCGGTCTACATTATGTCATCAATCGCATGCCCTCTTTTTAACTTATTTGATAGGCAACATGAGATCAATGTCGATCGAGAAATATTAAATAAAGTCAATATTTCATTATAAAGCTGGAAATACTGAAATCCAGCTTGCTTCTAGATGGAAGCTGATATTGTTTCATGAAACATAGAAAATTTTAAAGTTATGGACAAGTGTAAAGGACCTAAGAATGGACATCCATAGAGCACACAACCAGCTCTACAGAAAACCATCCACTCAAGTATTAAATAAATTAAAGAAGCTATTGTTCACAATTGGAGTACCTCTAAGGCGACTTCTCTATTCTTTCTACTCATGTGCAACAAGGAGCTATCCTTCCTGGAAAATCTGATTTGAGTTTGCTTTCTTGTTTTCCAAAAATACTCTAAATACTGTGAAGCACTACTTGTATGAGAAGACACATATTGCTCCACAGAATATCCAAGAAAGAGAAGAATCAACCATTCCAAAGTCATCACATTTAGTGTCCCTTGCAAGCCATTTTCTCTTTCATAAAGATTGGACCATCTCATTCCAGAGGTTTCTCTGTAGCGTCCATCAAGTGCATGCTGTGAGAGCTCATACAATCCATTATAAAGGGAAAATCCAGGTAAAAGTTCCATAATCAATAAGCGCCTTCCTACATGGAATATATTTGTTCCGTATAAGTGCCATAGAAGTTTTGGAAATCATGCTTCAGAATTTAAAAGTGTTTTACTTGAGAAGCTCAAATCTTCTATATATGGCTTGAAGAAGAAGTTGCCCATAAGTCCTGATCCAAACACATATATATAGCCCATAGCTGCAAAAGAAATATACAAACAAAGGTCAACTAAGTTAATTATAAATATAGGTCAAAGTAAAATAAAGAACGGTAACTACCTGTGGCAGTTTTTGTGTCAGAAAATCCAATTGCAGCAAAAAACGCAAAGGCAATTTGTAAGTTCAAGTAAATTAGATAGAACATCAGCTGGATGACATAACTGTTCCGTTTGAAGACCTCCAAACCTATGAAGGAACAAAGAGTTCAAAATATATAAAGAGGGACCACAGTTGAAAATATAATTGCTCAAGGTATCTATTTAACAACTTACCAATGAAAGAACCAAGAAGCACAAACCAGAACATGTACACGCATGATATCACAAGGAAATAACAATAAGAAATCAACCAATATGGACCATCCCCTAGGCCATGAAGCTTCATCATATACCTTAGTTTATGCTGTTTCTCATAGACTAAGGATGCTAGCATAACCTGCATAAGACCTCAAAGAGAAGAATTTATTGTTAAGCTACTTTTCTGTTCTCATCTGTAATTTTGAGTCATCTTCAGAAGGAGATGGCTAAATTCTGAATGCCATATAAAAAATAAAAACATAGATGTAAAGCTAATGATATCTAAACAACAATCTCTTACAGGGAATAACATCTGAATGACCCATGCATAAAGAAGGGGACCAATGGTTGCCAATTCCAAGGTGATTTTCCTACCACTTCTAGGCATCTCTTTCACAAAATAGAGAGGAATCCTGATCTTTTTATTTTTGAACTGCCTGAGGAAGGCATTTGAAATCTAAATGGAGGAAACAGACATTAATGAACAATTTAGAAATTTTCCAAATATTTATATATCATTGAGGATGTGTATGAAAATTAAGATACACATAAAATAGCCAACACAACCTACCATACAAAAGCCATTGTTGTCTAACGTTCAAGAAAAGTGTTGGCCTTGGAAAGGGAAGTGAGAGGTTAATATGATTGGAAAGGGGGACAGTACTATGACGATCACAGTTATGATTGCTAACAACAAAAAACCAAAAAGATCCTCATATAAAGGGGGACTGTACTACGACGATCACAGTTACAATTGCTAACAACAAACAAGCAAAAAGATTCTCATATAAATTTAACTAATGTGATCACGATCTTCGTTAATTTGTTGCTCAAAATTAAGTAATCAATAGCTGAACTAAAATTATTCTTGCAGGACAAATAATGGATTGGGGAATTTATCTTGCAAAAAAATGCATGTTACACCTCACATAGCTTAGACAGAAGGACAGTGACCTGTCACTTACCAAGTTAATACTACGTGGAACTCTAATGAGACGAGGATCTGTAATAGGATTCCAATACGTGGAGTTGTACCATATGCAAATATCAAATTTGTTGTTATTTGTAGTCATAAAATCATAAGCTGAAATGAAGAACGATCAGAATTAAGTATAATGAATTAATTGTTGACACCAATACCTTATATAAAGAGTCAAACATACCAGCCAAATATTCACGAATTTCTAAGGCAGTGTTTACACCCCAAAACCCATTACGCAGTTCAGTGTTGATTACTGAGGAGTTTGCACGCCACGCATACGCACTTTTAACACAATCAATATCTAGCAATTTAATACACAGGAAATGATTCAGTTTGATGCATGAATGCCCATATATTTCATAAGAAACAAATGTAAAAATAGCTTCACCTTTATGGATGTTGCTGCTTCCAAAAGCTATTGGAGCTTTGACATTAAGACTTGTAAGACAATGAGGTTGAAGGAGATACATAGAAGATTTTGACAAGATGGCAGGTTCCACGAAGTTGGTTTTATCAGTTGTGCTTTCTGAACCCTATAAGAATAGTCAAAACACAGTTTGAAGCAAGTGAGCACTTAAAATCCATTTCATCGGTCAAAATAAAATGAGAGGAATTGGCCAATAAGGTATTTTACCAGATAATGCAGGTAAGAATGACTCAAATCAATTCCAATATCGAGTGGAGCAGATCCATTGCCCTGAACAGCATCTAGGTTTATTCTACTGATTAAATCTGCAAGTGTTGAAAAATATGAATGTAATAGCTCTGACTCAATAAGGACCTCCAAAAATTATAACCTATTGTACTTTGTCTTTCAAAATTTTGAAATTCCTCAGCTTGTCAATATTAAATATCCAAAGCAGCCATAGTTTTAGCTGCATTAAAGCCCTGGCTTCATAGCTAGTTTAGGCTAAACCACATGTCAGGACTTCACAAAAAATTAATTCAACAGTGAATCAAAGCTTGTTAAAAGTAGGAAATGATACAACATACTCTCTGCAACCGATCGATTTAGCCCGGTGAACAATGAAGTGACAGGGCAAGATAATGTGGTCAGGCAAGAGCTATAAGGAAGGCCTTCAAGCGAGTGAGAATCGGTCCTCACAGCCCGAAAATGAGGGTCTGGCACTTGAAACAGAGCGGGCCATCCATGTGGCCTTGAGACGGCGCAGGCCACCGCTTGCTTGGCAGTTGAATACTCAATTCCACACACATTCTGGCAAGCCCCAGTTGCATTTTCTTGAACACAATTGCATCCGCACAAGTACTTGGGAGTATCAAGCTGGGAGTTCACCATGGTTTGAATGAGGATTATTAACAAACACAGGAAGGCCGGGAACAATACGAGGCCGGCATTCATTTTGAGATTCCGATTCTGCAACATGAAAATATAAATGAAACGAACAAATCCAAACAGGTAAGCAAATGATCAACATATATCTGAAGTAAAAACTCATTTTGATTCTAACTATTCAAACTAAACCCCTATAAACGTTGAGATAAAACATACTCGCTGGAGCAGCTACAATTCGCAGTTCGATGGAATTCGACATAGCTTGGTAGAGATTATGATGATCCTCTATGTTTTTGAGAGTTTTGTTTCAGGAAAGTGATCTTGAGAAAATTTCAAAAGTCGACCGTTTATTTCTATAAATATAAATATATATATATATATATAGAAGGGCGCTACCATGCGCCAAAGGCAGGGATCTGGGCCGTCCGATTATAAGGACGGCCCATATTAATTAGGATTTTTTTAAAAAAATTTAAATTTAATCTGGGCCGTCCGATTACAAGGACGGCCCAGATCGAGCACCCCCATCCTTCCTCCGGCGCCGCCGCCGTCGTTGTCGCCCACTCCTTCCTCCGGCGCCGATGACGACAGCGATGATGTCGGCAGGGTTGGGCGGGGCGGTGGGAGGTGGCGGAGGGAGGCGGCGGAGGAGCGACGGAGGCGGGGCCGAGCGGAGCGGGGCAGCGGGGTGGGGGGGAATGCGGGGCGGTGGGTGTGGGCGGAGCGGGGTGGCGGCGGGGGCGGGGAGGCGGGGCCGGGGCCGGGGCGAGGCGGGCCGGGCGGATGAGGGGCTGGTGGGCGGAGGGTGAGGGCGAGAGGGGCGGCCTACCCACGCCGCCCACCTCCCACCCGCTGCCTACCCACGCCGCCCTCCCCTTCTCCTCCGCCCACCTACGCCGCCCTCGCCCCGCCTCGCCCACCCCCTGCCCGGCCGGCCGCGGCCGGATCCAGGCCGCCGGCGAAGGAGAGGGGGGGTGGAAATTTTTTTATCAAATCTGGGCCGTTCGATCATAATCGAAAGGCCCAGATTATCCTGGCGCAGGTAAGGGTTTCCTGCCTCTGGCACAGGAAACCTTTACCCATATAAATATATATGCTCGCGAGGCGTTCCCGCCATTTCTTGTACAAGACGAGTTGGGCCTGGCTTTTGGAAAGTGAAAGCCCATCTGGCCCATATATGTCGGTAGGTTTTGTTATTCGTGTTCTCATGCGTGCACATATAGCTTTTATCTAAACTAGGCAAGATGTAACAACCTATACATTTTAATTTTATTTATAAACTCATTGAATAATTAGTGAATGTAATAACTTAATATCTTATAAATAGATTGTGATTAACTTTTTAAAAAATTAAATGAAAAGATAAAATTATAATTATTTGATATTTTTTCAAGAAAATTAAACAAACTCTTATTAATAAATTGATGTTATTATTATTATTATTTTTAATAAATTGATGTTAGTGGGATTTAAACTCATAACCCTTTGTTGGTGGTATTTTTATTATATTTTTAAAATATTTTTTATATTTTAATTGACTGATTCTCTAATCTCAAAATAGTATCGAGTTCTCTTTTTATTGATAAAAAGTAAATTTTAATAGCATTTACATCATTTCATTGGTGTATTATCTTCTTAGTAATGTTAAACTTTTGAGTGACTACCAATACCTACATATCCAATTGACATATTGCTAAGATTATTAAAGACCAAAAAGACGGGAAAAAATAGCTCATCTAATGCATCAGAAAGAAATTAGAGGCGGAAATTAGATCCCTTACATGAAATATCAGATTTTTCTGAATAAAGCATCCGCTTGTGTGAAAAATGAGGCTCGACCCATGATCTTTAAACAGGATAAAAAGCTGGGCAGAAGAAGAAACTTAACAAGTATACATATAATTGATTTTCTTCAGATGGTCTTCTTCATGCAGTGGTAATTTTGAAAAAGATGAAGCTAATGATTGATCAAATGGACACACTAGATTATAAGCTGCAACTTTTCATAAACAAAAGAAGTTTGAACTTCTTAACACAGAATATATTAATTAACCCGATTCTGACAATCCCAAAGCAATATATCTGATCAAGCTGTCATAGGTTGTATCGTACCGGTGGCCAAGAATAATTAACATTACTGTTTCAAACAATATTTCTTGGCTTATATGATGTCTTCCATGACTTGCCGAAAGAGGTCTTGGTCTATGAAGGATGTTGGGCACTTTCAGATGTGACCTCAAGAGCTTTCTCTTGGATTATTTTATTACGTTATAATACGTTCAAATGTAGAAGGGCTGCTAAAAACCTGGACCCCCTGTTATCCAGCAAGTTCTCATGATCAGGCAGCTAATTCTTGCTGTAAATTCCATTTACTATGTCGACAAAAACATCTTCTAATGAAGCCACTGTAAGTCCATATGCAACAATACTGATCACTTTTCGTAGCTCTTCAATGGAACGGAAGATGTCAGAAACTCGTACTTGATGTTTTGGAAACTGAAACTTCTGTGTTCCAGCAACATTATAGACCATCAGCACTTCGTCAGAGAGCTTCCTCACCACATTTTCAACAGCTTTCATGTCTTCCAGATTAGTAGAGATGCTAAGTACGTATGACCCGCAAAATCTTGTTCTTAACTGCGCTAAAACTGGTATCGCTTATCAATGTGTAAACGTATAGGTATAGACAAAATGTATGAAAAAAGGTATGAATAAGAAAATAATATGATCAGAACCTCTCTTGGGCTCCCAATGCACCGCAGATTACCGTCCACAAGAATGCCTACCCTGTCACAAAGGAATTCTGCTTCTTCCATGGAGTGTGCTGCAAATGTAAAGAGTCAATTTTAACTTGTGACAGTTGAAAATGATTGAATAATGATATGTTTCATTGTAACAGTTTTTTGGCAAGTTTGATCAAGGATCCAAGGATCGGTTTCATCGTCTTTTATACAGTAAACTAAAATGAATTGGGCTAGTTAAAAGCACTTGTTAAAATAATAGCTCGATTTTCCTTTTCTTGTTTGATAACTTTCCATAAATTGTGTCTCGACTCTGGGTCCAATCCTGTTGTTGGTTCATCCATGAAGATAACCTGCACGTATGTAAGTAATGTAAATAAATCATCAGAATATGAATGACCAAGCTTCAACTCTTACAATTCTAAAATATTGTATGCAAGTAACCATTCATACTTTTGTGTTTCCTATAAGAGAGATTGCGACGCTTAGCCTTCGCTTCATACCACCGCTATACTTACCAGCAACTTTGTCAACATTGTGAAGGTTCAAGTTTTTAAGGAGCGTATCAACATCCTGTATGCCACCAACCACACTTATCAGAACTTCATATTGAAATGATTTAGATGGTATGCATGTATGTTGTATGTAATTTGTGATTTTTATTGCATTACACATGGTATATAAAGTTCTCCTGATATTGCTAATTACCTTCTCATCAGTCAAAAAGAAATGCTTAGATGTATGAGTAGCTTACATGTTGCAACCTTTCACCTTTGAGATTTTTCAGTCTTCCATAGAACAGCAAATGCTCTCTAGCAGTCAAATCCTCCCATATTAAGCTGTAATGAAATGTAATTATGTCCTGTGATTTGATTGTAAATTGCTTAACACTATCCTATGATCCTATCTAATGAAAAATATGTAGTAAATCAATCTATCAGAATCATAAAAATATGTGTGTTGATGGGAATTCAATACTCATGCTGCGGGCAAATTCCAATTCTAGCATAGGCATGATCCACATAAGCTCTGATATCAAGGCCATCCAGAAATGCAGTTCCTGACGTTGGAGATAGATACCCTGTTATCTGACAGACAAGTGTAAATCACTTCAATTCACACAAATCTAGTGGAAAAGAGAAAACATCCTATCTAATACAAACAAATTAAGAAAAGAAGATACATTGATTTGTATACTAACCATCTTAATTAAAGTGGTTTTTCCGGAACCATTGGGACCAAGTAAGCCAAAGCATTCACCTTCTGGTACTGCAAGTGAGAGATTTTGAACTGGGTGCTTCTTACAATGCCCATCTTGGTCCCAATATGACTTGCTTAAATTGTGACAGACAATCCGGTATGCCTTCATTGGTTTCTTCAAAATTTCCTCAACTTTGTCCCTCTTTAATGCAATAATCGCGAAAAAAGTATTGAGTATCTTCACTAATTGGCATATATACGAGCTCATGCTTCATAGATTTGGTGGATTTTAAAATGCATTTATGAACCAATCACTTACCTCTTTTGAAACATCAAAGTTCTCCATATCAACACGTACTATGGAGCTCCATTTTTACTTGATCTCCTTTCTATCTGCTTAGACATCTTCCAAGAGTTCCCTATGCAGAAAAAGAGTATCCAGTCACTCCATTACCGAAAGAAACAACTTGATCCATATAGTATGAAACAACCAACATAACAAGCCATTCCATAATCATAATTGTCAGGGTTGCTTTCATGCCATTCCTCTTATCGGCTAGGTTGGACCAAGCCATGCCAGATGTCTCTCGGTAGCGGCCTTCCAGTGCATACTGAGAAAGTTCGTACAAGCCATTGTACAGAGAAAATCCTGGTATAAGCTCCAACGGCCATAAACAAGCCCCTGACAAGTGATTCACACCATCATTTGCTGGAAGAAAAAGTTTCAGTTATTAAAAATATTTTCTTACTTGGAAATTTTGTGTCCTCAATATAAAACTGGAAGAAGAAATTTCCCATAAGTCCGGAACCAAACACGTACATGTATCCCACAACTGCACAAAATTTACAGCTTGATGCTAACTTCACCAGATGACAACACCATGATGATACATGAATTCTAAATCAGCTATGGCACTAAATTTGCCAGCTAAATTTTTGTTCCAATTGCATCAGCTTCACGAGAAAGCAATATTGTAGCTCCTACTTTTAGTGAAGGTAATTGATTCAAACAAGGTAGACTTGATGAACCTGTAGCCGTTTTGGCGTTTGAAAACCATGTTGCTGCAAAGAATGCCAGGGCAATTTGGAGGTTGAGGTATACCAGATAGAACATGAATTGAACCAAAGAGCTATTCCGGTGGAAAAGCTCAAGACCTGAAATTAATGGGGAGTGTTTGTGATGCAACCCATTATGAAGTAGAAATGATCAATCACGTACCAACTATTGAACCGATGGTTGAAAACCAGAGCATATAGATGAATGAAATGCTCAAGAAGTATCCGTATGAAATTAACCAATATGGACCATCTCTTAGTCCATGCATTTTCATCATCATCCTCAGATTATGCTGTTTCTCATAAACCAAAGACGCCAAGAAAACCTACTTAAAATCAATGAAAAAAAGTGAATTATTTGTAGTCAAAATCATTGTAAATATTCTCGCAAAAAGAAGTCAATTCCTTTAGCTTAAAAGTGAGAACTAACAATAAAAAGTGATGTAAACATATGGAAATGATGCTAAATCAAATGATTCAGTTTCATATATTGACAAGCTGTGGCCTACAAATAGAGGAGAACACAAAATATTTGCTTACTGGAAGTAGTAGCTGCATAACCCATGCAAACAGAAGAGGCCCAACGGAGGATAAATTGAGCATAATCCTGCGTCCAGTTCTTGGCATTTCTTTGACGAAATTAAGTTGAATTTGTAGTTTATCACCCTCTGTAGATCGAAGAAATGCATTTGAGATCTGCACAAACATGACGATCAAATTCTAGAAATGTTTATACAAAGTATAAACAAGTCCAATTCTAAAATGTATACCATATTTATAGAGCGTGGTACTCGGAGCACACTAGGTTGGATGGCTAAATTCCTATAGGAGGAGTTATACCATATGTTAACATTAAAATTTCTGTAGCTCGAATTGAGGAAGTCATAAGCTGCAGCATCAGAAGAAGGAAAATGCCATAATCTATTAATCGAAATCAGAAAGGTCCTGCTTGATGAAAAATGAAAAGATACCACAGAAGAATAACTTCAAATATGATACCGGCAAGAATTTCATGGACCTTCTTTTCTATATTCCCAGCCCTATAACCATCATAAAGCTCAGCATCAATTTTTGATGAACTTTCACGCCATAAATGCATGCTTTGAATGCAATGTATTTCTGTAACAACCAATCAAAATTGTTAGTTACCAAGTGATTGTAGTTGCAAAACTCATCAAACTAAAACTGAAACAAGTACCCTTTATGGTAGCAGCACCATCGATCATAAAAGGAACAGTCACTGAGTTGAAATCCTCACAATAAGGTTGAAGTACATGAAGAGATGCGTGTGACAAGAAATCACTTTCCACAAAGTAAGTAGAAACAGGGCTGCTATATGTACCCTGCAATAGTAAGAATAATTGTCAGACCAAAAAGTAATCATTGAGCTTGCAAAATATATAAGAAAAGAATATGATTCATCACAACTGTTAATAGAATCATTATAATACAAGATAAGATTGAAAAATGGAACTCGATCCTTTCGTCAGATTCTCTTGGTATGCATCAATATCTATCCTTCCGATCAAATCTGCAACATGATCAACAACTAGTCAAATATTGTTCAATTGATATAACACGTGCATGCATAATTCGAAGATATAACGTGATATTTTCTCAGATGGTGTGACATACCATGGGCCAAGGATATGTTCTGCCCAGTGAAGAGCGAAGTGACGGGGCAAGCACCATTGCTCAAACAGGAGGCGTTGGGCAGGCCTGCAAAATTGTGGGAGGACGTCTGAACAGCTCGGCTATGGTGGCCTGGCACTTGGAGCATGGCCGGCCATGGTTGTGGGCGGGGAATTGCGCAAGCAGGGGCTTGCTTGGCGGTAGAATACTTCCATCCACACGCATATTCATGGCACCTCCCATTTGAATTGGCTTCAACACATTTGCACCCACACTTGTATCTGGGTTGATCTAGCTGTGAGTTTACAACCACCTCCAGTAGTACTATTAAGGTGCAAAGCAAGACTGGCAACATCACCAAGCTTACGTTGGTTTTCATGTTTCGCTTCTGCAAATGAATGTATGGATCATTCGCAAAATCAAGTAAAGAAAAGATTGAACGTTCTATAGTAGCAAAACAGATCGTTTGCAACCATGCATGCATGCTCGTTCCTACAGAAAAAATAAGCTCAAAGCCTGCTCAAATTAAGCTCTATAACATTGCAAACAATGCATGAAATATAGAAAGAAATTAAAAATAGATCAAGGCACAAGAATTCCATTTTAAAATTATAAATCAACATTACACTATTATTTTATCTACGTGAAATTTATATGTTACTAACCTGAAAAGTCATGTTCTTCCTCAACAATGCGTTCGCTTGAGTTCGAAACGAACTTGAAGTCATCATCACGGAGGGAGAAGACAATCAGCAGCTTCTCTTTTACTCAAAGATATCAATCTATATATATATAAGTGCCAAACTTGGAATTTCCAATGAATTTAATAAACTATTAGAGAATGCATTGATTTTTAATAACAAAATCATTTACACTCAAGACCCTTAGCTGGAATGTCAAGTAAATTATGTAGACAACCGACCAATTAGTTGATTGCTCAAAAGTTGAAAAACATGGCTAGATATGATAAAGGTACGTTTACACATGGTTGCATAAATCGGAATCGGACTGGAACTGGTTTTCCAGTGAATCGGAATCGGACCGGAATCGGTCTGAATCGGCCAGGAATCGGTTCAGTTGAATCGGTCCAAATTAATTTAATCAGCTATATATAATAATTGACGACTTATAATATAAATATATTAAAATTCAAGTATTGATGTTATTTTGATATTATTCATGTATTATAGTTTTTGATGTTTTAAATATTTTTAAAGATTTTTTAAATTATTTCGAATTAATTATTATTTTTGACTCGAGTTAGACTCGAGTCAACTTTTAGTCACAATAATGCCACCATGCTAGTTTACCTCACAGCGCCACCGGCGTCTGGTCGGCGGCGAGTCTCACGGCGGCGATGTTAGCTGCTGGCCGGACGAACCGTCGAGCGGCCCGGAGCCGGCGGCGGAGTCGGCGGCGGTCGTGCGTGCGCCGGATTCGGTCCGGCCACAGGGTAGGCGGCGATTGCGAGGTCGGCGGCGAGGTCGTGCAGCACGGTCGGCGGCGAGCGGAGTCGGGGCCGCACGGCGGACGGAAACCGGGCGGCGGCGGACGGACGAGCGGCGGCGGTGTCGAGGGAGCGGGTTTGATTTTAGGTTTTGAAATCCAAATTAACATTTACCCATGCTTAAATAATTTAATCAAAAATCATAACCTAGGGTATTTCGTAATTTCTAAAACCGATTCCGATTTAAATACGGCCGATCCGATCTGATTTCATCGGTCGGAATCAGCCGAACTCGGCCGATTCCGGATCGATCCAGGTGCACTCGATCGGCCTCGAACTCGGATCGGCGCGGACGTCGATCCGATTGAATCGGCCGATTCCGCACGGAATCGGTCGATTTATGCAACACTGCGTTTACATGTCCAATCCTTTTATGGATAAATTGAATTATGATCGTCTGTGAAGTCATGTCAATAAAATAATGTAAGAAGTAAACATTAAAAAGAGAGGAAAAACTTGTCTATGCTGTACCTTCTATTTAATTAATAACGACTAAGTGGGGAATACTGAACCTTCAATATCAACGAGGGGGTAACAATTTAGTCAGATTTAGATGCATTTTCATGGCTGCTCGCCCATATTGTAGCAGCTCCAGGCATGTTTATCAGATCTAGCTATGACACCGGTCGACGTATAATCTTGCATGGCAACCCGTAAGTCGCCTACCGACATGAACAACCAGATAACTTGTGAACTCCACACGAACGCAAGTGGAGATAGACGTAACAATACTACTATTTCTTGGAAGTTCACCTACCTGTGTCCCGTCTCTGTTTCAACTCTGAATCCCGGGTGTCATGTCAAGAGTGCCGAGAGCAATATGAGGGTTCTTCCCGCTCTACCCAGAAGCAGCCAATGTCCGATTGGCAAGGGTAGGTCATCAACTGACCCAAGCCAATAAAAATTTCTCATTTGACAAACAGAAACGTATAAACTAGTAACCTGTAAGTCCCGAGTGCATGTATATGATGATTTAGGAGTGATGCTTTACGTCGGAGCGAGTCTTAAAGTCACAATGTAAATCAGATCCTGGAAGTCATCCCCACCAATCCATCATATCCACAGGGGTACGAGCAGACAAGTCAAGTTCCTCGGATACAACTCAAGTCATCAAGAGAACAGACTCGAATAATCAAAAGTGACTTTTACACTGGTCATAATAAATCACAAATGCACTATATAATATAATACATAAATATTAATCTTATGCACAGATGGACAGATCTGAACACCAGAATAAAACAATTTATAAGGTTACAGCACACCACATCCCCGTTTTTAGAAAGGAATAGGTAAAACACACAATAAGACGGATACAACAAGAACAAGGGCACAGAAATGTAGCCGAAAGCACTATCACTGGAGAGTCTGTCAGTCGTCACCACTGCAGAGTCTGTCAGTTGTCACCTCCTCCATTCCCGAATTACTTTCTCTGCATTAATTTTCAAATCAGAAATAGTTCATTAACAAGAGAGGTGAAAACATGAAAAATATCGCATGCTCTCAGAAGCACAGCGATTGGAGAGAAGCAAAAAAGTTGCAGAGGATAAAAAATCTCAAATTAAAATAAAGTTAATTAGGGAAATCAATATGAGGAGCTAGATTAAAAAACATGATTAAATTTCATCATCTGACACAAAGCTAACATCAGAATCTTAAGATAGTTTTGAAATTTATGACATGATAGCAGGTGAAAAATGTAAATGTATTCACTCTGCCTAGTTATATAAGGTGATGAATATTTTGTAGTAATTTTTCATTTTCTTGTCAGGCTTTGAGAAGACAATGCTCTTCTCAAATTGAAAGTTGTTCATAAAAAGTACATGGTCAATTGCTTTTTACCTGATTTAAATCGAAGAAATAAAAATCATGACCACAACTTGGCATATGAATACGTACCATTTCCATCTCGTGATGACAGAAGAAAACTGTCATTTTTACCATCACTCTTTCCACTGGTTTGAAATTGCCTCTCAGCTCGGACGGATGGTGAGCTGGCTTTGCCGTTTGCTGCAGATGGAAGGGAATGCCTCCTTGTAATTATATTTTTATCAGATGTATCTGAGACAGAACTTGGTGAACCGTGTGCCTGAAGCTTCGCCTTTGCAGACTCAGTTGCTGCCATGTAACGTGGCAGAGTTGGTGTAACTGGCACACCATTCTCATCTAATTTTGCAGACAAAGAGGACCTCTTCTTTTCAGTCTTCTGGTTTTCCTGGGTCATATGTCTCTCCTTACCATGTGTACCTCCATTTGGCACAGACACATCAATAACTTCTGCAATTTCCTTCAAGGATGACAACACCACGGTTGATGGACTCTTTTCCTGGATTGATGTATCAATGACATTGGTAGCCACTGGTTTTAAAGCTGACTCCTCAAAGTCAAGGATATCAATCCCCACAGAAGCTTTCTTCACATTGTCTTCATGACCATCCATGCTCTGATTGGGAACATCAGCTGGAGAACTATACACAATTTTCAAATTTTTTTCTGATAATTCAGGTAGAACATCAGGCACAGATGATGTAGAATCTGTCATAGAAGCAGAAACCTTTCTCAAGCTGCGCTTAACCTTTTCAAGTTCACTTAATTGATGCTCATCCACTTGATCCATTGTAGCAGAGCTAGATAGCTTTTTCAGGTTTCTTCTAGACTTCTCATTATTAGGAATCATGTTGCCTGCACTCGACAAATTCACGTCGGTGGAGGTAAACCTCCTCGTACTGCGCTTCAGCCGGCCATATTCAACATAATTGATTGAATGATGACCATTAGATTGATTTTCTTGAAAATCTAATTCAGACAGAGATTTGTTTATTAGTGGAGATGGCTCCCATACACGAACTAACATCCATCGCTCCAGCCAATTGACAGCTGAATTTGGTTCATTTCCACTATAGTGGAACCTGAGGGCCGAGGTAGTGCATGCTGGGGCGAGAAGCTGGTACAATCATTGGAACAAAAACTTAGACAAGCTTGATATCTGACACCAGTGGAGAATATATAGGAGAAAAAGACTATGCCCAGAATATAGACATTCCTCAAATTGTAGTTACACTTAAGTGTGTGCTCATCTGGAACAACATTCTTATCAAAATAAGAAACCATAGTGTACCAATTACGTTACTAGTGTGAAATATCCTATATTTACAGATTATTGGATATACTCAAATATTATAAATACAGAAAAAAGGCAAACACTAATGAACCAAGTAGAAGTAGACATATGACTTACTTGTTGAACAAAAGCATTGGTCGAAAGTCTATTCACCCCAGGTGAACCATTTATAGATGATGACCTTAAAGACTTGATATCCTGATAAGAGAGAAGCATATTTTAGTGCAAAGGGAAAAAAAGAGTAACTGCAACAATGATGATCATGGCCACATTTGTGCCTCCAAACATACAAACCTTTATGTAAAGTAATGCTGACTTTACTAAATCAATTTAATGGATCATGAATATAAAACCTGAACAACTACTTGAAATCATGGTAGAAAACAAGACACTACAAATGCAGTCATGCCATGTCATGATATATATAAGAAAATTACCACAGGCTTTTCTTGATTTCGGAATTTGCGAACAGCAAGCCCAATATCAGAACAACGTACTCTATTTCCACGGACAATAGCCTGCATTTTCACGATTCCCTGCATGCATTGTAATGTAGCAATAGCCTGTTTCCTAACCAAGCGACCACGAATCATAGCCTGCAGCCTAATTATGCCTCTGAGAGCTTGAAATGCCCTGCGAGCCTGCTCAGCATCATCCTCCTTAGTGAATTAAAATCACTCAAAAGTAGATTGAAAGTCGAACGACATAAAGTACACACTGAAGTAAAAGCTCAATGCTTACCAGGTAGCCCCTTAATGCCGCTTGCACTTTTGTAGCAGCTTGCACTTCTTTCAATTCATAAACTCCGGCCTGCCCCACTGGATTTGAAGTGTCTGTGGCAGCACTAATATATGATGACTGCCCTCCATCCATTGAATCCAAATTCTCACCAACATGAGTCGGCTGCAGAACTGAAGAATGTTCCATGGCTGATTTATTTCTCTCTCTATGCTTTACCATTCTGACATCATTATCATTTCCCAACTTCTACAAAGAAAAATGCGGGATTCAATGACAACGCAGGTATCTATTGGCATTGAAGCAAACTTTAAAAGACTTCAAGTCACATTTCAACATATAATTCTCATGTAGCGAGTTCATGATCGAGCATGGCTTTAATACCACACTACTATGGTCAACCGAGTCAATAAAACCAATTACAAAATACACTTCTGAATTTTACACAGACAGCTCTAGGACATCTACATGAGAAGAAGAAAGTCATTCAAACAGAAACTTTCCAACATTTCCACCAAACCCAACTGCAGAGTCCATAACCAATTCATCCAGCCAAAAAACCCATTCTCATTCATTTCGACATTTTAAAAACTCCATAAGAAAAATTAAAAGCAGCACCGCTCGATAATTCCGTACTAAACTATCTCCCCAAGTCAGGAACCAGCTTACCACAGCCCCCCTTTCCTTCGCCGCCGCAGATCCAGACGACTTCTTCCCGAAAAGCTTAGTTTTGATCCACTTCGCCGGCGACTTCCCCATCTCAGACTGCCGGAAACCACTGCTCCACCCTATAAAGTATAAATCTCCACAACAATTCACCAAAAAAAAAAAGAACATCAAAAGTTCAATCTTTGTTAACCCACAACAAAATCCAAAGCAGAACCCAAAAACAAAAAAGAAAAACTACAATACTAGAAACAAACAACCAAATCAAGCCACAAAAAAAACGACACTCACCGAGACAATGCCGGCGCAGTTTCGAGCAAGACGACAACTGATAAGATGGTAGAAGAGCGTAGACTCGCAGCGGCGTTCAGTGGGAAGATGCAGATATGGAAATGGAGAAGAAAGTCGTGGTCCCAGAACTCTATATCTGGTTGGGCATGGCAAAGGAAAGTAGGAGAGTTCCTGCCCCAAGTACAAAGAAGAAACTCTTACCCAGAACTTAGACCATGTGTCCTTAGAAGTCAACGATTAAACAGTGTTATTTAAGCTTCTTATTATCCGGGTTCATAAATTGATATTTTTTATCGTTCATTGAACGTGATTTTCTCTTTTCATGCATGGGGCTTGCAATTCCATCTTCCATTCTCTTCCCATCTGGCAGCAACATGTAATGATATTCTTTTTGTCAAGTTTTTTGATGGTAGAACATGTTTGATGTTATGAAATAACTAAGTTGAAGAGAGAAGTCAATAGGAAGTGAATGGTGCAGTCTCGTGTTTATTTGCTGCCTCGTTCCGTATCACTTTGGTTGTTTATGCTTTTTGGATTGTTGGATTTTTCATTCTTCCTTTTCACGTTTGATTGGTTCTTGGTGCATATAATGTTGTAATTAAGTAGAAATCTCTAATAAGTCGGTATATTGTTTTCAACGACTTCATAGTACTCGCATGTTATGAAAAACTGGTTGGTTTGTTAACTGTGTTGTTATTTTTTTCAGAGAGATTTTTTTTTTTAATTCATGGTTTGTTTGGTTGTTTTGTGAGCATGACGGTGAGAGATGGATAGGCAATTGGTTTCGTAGGCAAATGATTTGTTTCCCCTGAATATCAATTTTTGTTTGCAGTTGCCAGTATTCTATTGTCGTTTATTTGGTCAATGTGTCATCAATCATCATGTTTGAAATAGTTTCATGTGTGGCAGGGAAATTTGTTTGCTTATTAATAAATTTCCCTTTAAAGAGGGTCAGGAGATTACAGTGACCACTGATTACAGTATTAAGGGTAATCCCGAAATGATCTGTATGATCTACAAGAAGCTTGCAGAGAGGATTTGAAGCCAGAAAATCTCTGGATCCAAGCAAGGATTACCTGAGGGAGTTTTGAAGGGACTGCAAGTCTATAGTTCAATTTTGTTAATTGTTCGTTCTAATTTTCATTAATGGATTAAAAAAGAAGTATGAATGAGGACATATATTAGGTGGGGAGTAATAGAAGAAACTAGCCAGTTGTATGGCCAAGTGTTTAAGGTATGAACATGTCTTTCTTTTATTGACAATATTTATATCTATATAAATGATTTTACAATGTAATATACTTTTTTTGAGTATTTGTTGTTCCTTGTCCATTTAGTGGGGGATAACAAATGTTATTAATTCATTTGATACTATGAAAATGTATTTCATTGGAAGGATGAAAACACAGCCATGGTTGACACTAAATATATATATATATATATATATATATATATATATATATATATACAAGGCTAGGAAATTCACAAACAATAATTTTTCTCAAAAAGCATCTGTCAAAAGTTGCAATCTAATGAAAAAATGTCAGACCATAAAAGTGATGATAGCTTCTAAAATAAATTACAAACATAAAATATTAAAAAAATTCACTTCATCGTCTATCACCAACAGGCCCTTCTTCCTTCTTTGGTAACTAAGAGCAAAAACTTCTTTAATTGGCTCCCTCTACATTATTGGGCCTTCATCAAATTTTTTAATGAGTATGAACCATCCAATTAAGTTGATGTTTTCAATGGCAATTGTAGCATATCTGGTTACAAGTGTATTTGCAAAGACTCACTATATTGACAATAAGAGAAGATTAAAAAATATATCATATAATATATAAACAAGTACATGACTCATACCTTACTAATTTGGTAACTTTCTAGACCTTAATTGAGATCACACCTCTCTTTAGCCACTGTTGGTTCATGAGTTACAAGTTTGGAAAAAAAATAATTAAATAATCATAGCACGAAAGATTGATAAAAATCATATGAATTAGTACCTTTGTTTTTCTTCTTGGAGGAATTCACTTGAGAAGTTTTAGAATTTAGCTTTCTTTGCCTTCTTTTTCAAGAACACCAAGTATTCTTCCACCATGCCTACTGTCATCATTTTTTAAAATTCCTTTAATTTTTATATGGTTTTCTGACTCCTCACCAACGCATGAAGTAGCTGTATTATCTTCGGCACCCCCTTTTAAAATGTTCTCCACTTGATTATATAATTTGTCCAAAGCACTTGAAACGAGTAAAGTGGCAGCTTCACTCTCAGCAGCTTTAGCAGCTAACTTGATGCTTTTATGGTATGTGCCACTATAACGTGACCCTATAAGCTTCTTATCACGAAATTCACCCACTCCACATTTAGCATCTTTTGTCCACCTTTTCATAATTTAATGAGATGGGAGTGTTCGAATTTGCCTGCTCATAAGTACCTTCACAACATGTCTACGTTGTATACCCACAAACTCAAACATTTTGCAACTGGATGCTATTCCATTATTTTCACCGTCAAATGTTACTAAGTGGGCACCACTTCTTATCTCCTTTGTAACGTTGTATGTAAAAAAGTTGTTAGCTTCTTCCACAATGTTACAGTCACAAACAATCCATTTATTGTATTCTTCCTCAAACATAGAATACACATTTCCAGTATACACTTTAGCAGCTTGTGCAAGCATGCCCGCATCAGCCCACAATAGAGGATATGTTTTTCTTGAATTGAAATCTTCGTCCACTTCACTAGCACGTCGATGCTCTAAAGCTTTTTCATAACCCTTAAAAAACCTCCAAAGATTATACTTTCTTCTTCAAAACCTCTTCAAAAAACAATTTGCACTCTCACTCCTTTGGGTAGTAGTCATATCTGCACAAAAAAACATCTCTTCCATATGCCAAAACCCATTTTTCCTTCAAATCAAACAAAGCATTCATCCATTTGTTTTTTTCAAGACCAAACTCTCCCAATAATTGTTGCCATTCTTCAAAAATTCCTCTTCATTTTCTGGACCATATATAGCACTTTTAAACTGCTTCTTAAAATGTGGTGTATGAACCGAAGAAAGGATTTTACCCACATTTATATAAATATGCCATAAACAAAGTCGATGATGAGTTCGGGGCATAACAATAGAAATTGCTTTCGCCATGGCCGCACTATGATCTGTGTGAGAATGGTTTTTTCAAGACCAAACTCTTTTTTAATTCTTGTTCTTCTTCTTCTTTAAAAAAAATTGCTAACACTTTTTTTTGTAGGGTGCATCCTATGCCTGCTGCACTCAGCCTTCCGACTATTATAGCGCGTGAGGCACCGAAGGAAAATTTTTTTGTTCTTCGATATTGAAATGCTCTAGATTACATCTATCTTTAAGGGCTCTTAAATTTCCCTTCATTTATGAAGAGTTATATCCCAAAATGATTCGTAGACTTCTCTCCATTTAATTCAACAAGAGTTACACGGACCCAAACATCTAACACCATAATAAAACAACATTGCAGACATCTGCATTTCTTCTTCTCGACATCCAGACGACGTTGGGAAGGGGTCTTCACACTCTCACCTTCAACGTAAATTTACATTCACTTCATCACTTGTTTTACACGGAAATTTAAAGATTGACGTCTCAAGATAATTTATCTAGAGTGTAGATTTAATCTTAATTAGACGGGTTTTCATTCCTGACAGGTTTAATAACAATTAACCCTCGATACCTTCTTGGATGTATGAGCCCATATAACTTAAAGCCCATAAACTGAAAAGCTCTCATGCTTCTTAAATACTTTTGCCTACAAATCAAACTCATGGAAAGTTGGCCGGAACTAGTCGGAATCCATGTTTATCGGCGCAAATTTCTTTTCTATTTTTTTTCAAAAACAAATAAAATCTTCTCCCATCATCATTTAAGTTGAGAGTGGTGATGAAATTCATAATATATATATTAGGCAAAATTCCTCTAATAGCTATAAAAAAAATCAGCCATCTATACAGTTAAGGGTAGCCACATTGGATGTGTACATTCCCTCTTCTCATCTAGATAAATTGTTGAGTAGAAGCAAGGAGAAAAAAAGAAAAACAAAAAAGGAAGACAAAAAGAAAATCATATGAAAATGAAGCACAAAATGAAAAGTCTCACAAGCAATGTAGCAACTGCCAACCTTGCAAATTTACGTAACTATGTCATATGAATGAACACCTGTTCTCTTTGTCCACTAGCTATACCCGACTCTGAAAAACTAGCACGGAGACATACAGAAATGACATTCGAATGGACGTCATTTTGGTCGAGAATAAAATCTTCTTGACAGGATAAGCTTCAATTTCTTGCAAGCACAGGTTCAACAACTCCCACCATGCAAACTAATGCATATATGATATATGCTACACTCTAACAAACACCCACAATAAAACGCTCTGTTGTAATTGGTTGGACAATGTTGAGTGCTCCTTCCCTTCTGGGCTCATACTGATTTCTCCATTCTACGACTTGTTCTCCAAATCAAGACCCGTATTAAATTGATTAAGTGATATTGTTGAGTGAGTTCTCCATTTGGGACGGAAACAGAGTGGCAGAGCTCATCTATAAATTTTCTCTGTGAATTAAGCTCCAACTAATTCATTGCCCAGAGCCAGGAACAGTTAGAGCTATTATTGAGACGGATTCCATCATTGAGTAATTATCAGTCATGACAGCAAGATAATTACGAGCTAAGTACTTTGCCAGTACGAGAGCTCCAATTATGTTCCATCTAGACATGTGATAGAGTACTTAATCAAGTTTCCGTTTTCAAATTGGGTCCCCTTTCCATAAAGTTTGATTACTTCCAATGACAAAAAAACAACCTTTATCCTAGAAAAATATATAATAAAACTGCCTTTAGATCCAACTTGGTAGAGGGATCGATGAAAAAATATTGGCCACCTCTTGTGATCTTGCGGAAAACTGATATATTTCATTAAAGTTTTTGTTTTCTTAACGAAACGATGAAGAAACCCAGGTAGAAGTTGACCTTGTTGGAGTTGAAACTGCACAAGACGCACATGTATTCTTGCCCAACGTTAAACTGTGCACTTCTTGGTTGAAGCGTCGACTTGGACCTATTATTTAACTCGGTCGCACATAGAGACCACTCGCTAGATCCAACCAAACTTCCGGTGAATCTTCGTCGAGTTAGGCAAATCAGAGCTTGGTGCAACGATTCACCGAGTCCACATTGATATGGAAGTGTTTGTCTGCCTAATAAGCCGCCACGTTAGACCAAACTGGACTGGACCGAGTTATTTTTTCTCACCCGCATACCTTTATTTTTATTTTTCGGAGTTCTTGCATTGATCATTGATTGCACTTGGGAGATGGTGGGTTTACAATTAGATTTAGAAGATGGTTTAATGGAGAGCCATGCGCTTCGAAACGAGTGCAGAAAGAAAACCAGTATTTGGTGAAAAGTAATTATAGAACAATTAGAACAGGCAGATGATCGGCTCATAAAGTAATCACGTATGAATGCATGGAATCTGTAAAGACAAAAACCCAAAACAAAAAAAGATAACGTAATTATTTGACTTCGATGCTAAAGAAGGAAAAGAGTATAAAGAAGATAAAGAAGACAAGGATGCCCACCCACTTAGGGGAGAGACAATATTCTTAATCAAAGCCGATTAATCCTGCATGTTGGTAGAGTAAAACGAAATAGTAATAGGTGTTAACGTCAAATCTTAGAATTCCTTTGCTACATACTTAACTAATAATGTCATTATCGGGTCTGATCGTCATTGCCGTGATTGATCTATTCCTTAATGTTCATGATTAAATTGGATGATCAGTTTTAATATTTTCAACTCGACAGCGAAAACGGAATGGTCTATAAAGACATTAAGATCACATCAAAGAATCAGATGTTTTTGAAAGACCAATTGCCAATAACTAACAAGGATGAGCAAACATGGCATCACCTCGACGCTGCATCGAAATTCCTTACTAGAAAGTAAACCAGACAGGTCGTCTTCCACTTCTCAATAGAAAGGACCCCTCTTGTCAGTTTCACCAAACTCCTACCCCTACTACCTTGGCCACAATCGACGTTGTCGTCGATCGTAATCAGTAATCCCAAATCATATACGTGAGACGAGATCAAAGACATTATAACGACGACGTCCACGTGAAAATGCACTATACACACGGGCATCAAATTACAACTGCATGTTGATTTTGATTAAATTGATTCACAGTTTTTGGTTCTTTTTTTTTGGATCGTTGAACTTTTCTGTGCATGTCTTTTCTTTATAGTGTTTGGTTTCTATCAATACCAGCTCAGATCACTGTCTTCTTACACCTTCTCGGCTCTATCTCTGTTTGTATTTTCGTCCCCTCCACTGCTTTCGTACGCCTGCTTCTGGTTGCATTTATTTGCAACTCGCCCAGATTCCCTGCTCTGAATCAACCACCCCTTCTCCCCGCAATAATTTCTTACCTTTTTCTGATCTTGTTTCCATTATTCTCTTTTTCTGCTCCAAAGCTGGGGTCACCGATATCTCTGTGCTTCTGGTTTTGTTACGGCCGAGCTAGTGCAGTAGTACTACCATTTCGTCTCCTACTCCCACCACTAGAACCTAAAGATGGCTGCCCATGTCCCTTTTGATCTGTAAGACCACATGCTCCAACCTGCAAAAAGCTCCAGTGACCACCCCGCTCCGCTTTCTCTGAAGTCCTTCCAAACATTCATGTAGTTTATCAATAAGATCATGTGAAGAAGACTGCAACTTACCCATACCGTCCCTTCTTTGAGTTCTGTTGAGTGTTGATCATGGGGAAGAGCTCTGAATTGTGCTTTGTCTTTGTTGTTCTATCCTTATTCTGCTTCTCCTTGAGTTTTGGCCAGTTGCCATCGTCCCAAACTTATAGTCTCTTCAGAGTCCGCCAGCAGCTTGAATTCCCACCAGTTACCAAGAGCTGGAATCGGCACACCAACTTCTGCTCGCTTCCTCCTACACTATCTCTCACAATTGTCTGCACACAAGACCGAGTAACTGAGCTCACCATTGTGGGAGGCAAACACCCAACATCTTCTCGCAAGAGCTTTGCAGTTTCCCCATATACTCTGTCGTCGAATTTCTCCATTGATTCACTGTTCGCTACACTTTCCAAGATTTCAAGTCTGGAGGTGTTGTCCCTCGTTTCCTTGGGGATATGGGGTGGGTTGCCTTCCAAGGTAACTCGGCTTTCTTCGCTGAGAGTGCTGAACTTGAGCTCGAATTCTGTTTATGGTCGGCTCCCTGGAAAGATTTCATCTCTGGCCAATCTCCAGACTCTTGTTTTGCATGATAATCTGCTCAATGAAAGTGTGCCTGATCTTAGTGGCATGAAGACTCTTCAAGAGTTAGACTTGGCCAACAATCTCCTTGGGCCAAAGTTTCCAGCTCTGCCAAACAAGCTTGTCACTGTTAATCTCCATGCCAACAAGTTCAGATCCAATGTTCCTCTGAGTTTAGCTTCTTTCGATCAGATTCAGAGGCTAGACTTGTCGACAAATCAGCTCACGGGCTCTTTTCCTTCTGCTCTGTTTTCTCTACCATCCATCCATTACTTGAACATGGCCGGAAATGAGCTCAGTGGTTCCCTACCAAAAACTGCAACTTGCAACAAGGAGTTGAGATATGTTGATCTTTCAGACAATCTTCTGACTGGAAGCTTGCCCGCTTGCATCTCTACAAACTCCTCGAACAAGGTTGTTCTGTATTCGGGGAATTGCTTGTCTTCCGTAAATTCAGCAAATCAACACCCATTCTCATTCTGCAATAAGGAAGGACCTTTTGCAGCAAATCCAAATAACACAAAGAAAAGAACCTCCAAGAGAAATCTTGGGCATGTTATTGGAATTAGCGCGGCAATTGTGGGTGGCCTGCTGATAATGGGAATACTTCTCTGGCTGATCTTCAGAAAGCTCGGTGGGAAGAATGCAAATGACCATTTGGTGAATACTTCTCTCATGGAAAAAGCTCCAAGCCGAACTTCTCCCAAAATATTATTACCCGACTCAAGTAATGCATTGTCAAGTTCTTTGTTCTTATTGATCTTCAAGAAACATCTCATTTCTAATATTGAAACTACGAAAATGATTGTGTTGTAATTAGAGGTAAATCTTGTCTTGAACAGGGAATGCTAATGGAGGGATGAGGCTAGGAGCTTTGGGATTGCCACCATATTATGTTTTTACATTGGAAGAAATAGAAGAAACATGCAACTTTGAGGAATTCAATTTGATCGAAGATGGCCCCAAAGGAAAGGTAGGATTTCGTAGCCGAGTTTTCAACTTCGTTAACCTCGGCTGTGTAGCAGATGAGTTAATGTAGCATTACCACCATAACTATGATTAAATACAATGTCGTAAAATCTCTGAACAGATTGACGACCATAAGCGTTTGATGTGAAACTAAAATGTTTAACTTTCAGCTCTACAAAGGATGGAACAGGGATGGATCACAGGTTGCAGTGAAATGTATAGAATTGAAGCAAAATTATTCCCAGCAAAGCTTGCAGCATTACGCAGAAACAATTTCAAAGCTAAGGCACCGGAACCTGGTGAGCATTTTGGGCCACTACATTGATAACAAGACCATCTATCTTGTTATGGAGAATGTCTCAAATGGAACACTAAGAAGTCATCTTACAGGTATGGACTGTTCATTTTGTCAATAAAATGGAACTGGCATTTTCATAAATAATAATATGTAAAAAACTCGTACTAATATTTATTTGTTCTGTTAAAAAGACCCAAAATATGAGGTGCTAAGATGGCCACAAAGAGTTGCAGCGGCAATTGGAGTCGCCCAGGGAATTCAGTTCTTGCATAGAGATGTGACACCTGGTATATTTGGAAATGATATAAAGATTGACAACATACTGTTGGATGATAATCTTACTGTAAAAATCAGCGGGTACAATCTTCCTTCACCTTCCAAGCATAAAGCTACTAAGGTATAACCTCCCCTCACCTTCTCTTTTGAACCTTTCAATTGATATATAAGATCAATAAGCTTACCTTCTTCTCCATTAAAAATTAACAGGTTGGTTCAGAGAGTCCACTTGGTGGAGGGCCTAATGATCTAGTCAGGTATTTTCACTATACTAGATCTTGTTGATCAAATTACTATGCCATAGTCCTTAACATTGCAAGAAATCATGGGACTAACAACATTTCCATAACAACAGCATTGAGGAAGGACAGAAAGCTGACATACATCAGCTAGGAGTGATCCTGTTGGAATTGATATCTGGAAACCCCATCACATCTGACAATGAATTGAAGGCATTGAAACACAAGGTCACTCTTGACTTCTATACTCACAAATACTTCCAGTATAATTTCATAAAACTAACGTTTACAACCTGAGAAAACATTAGCAATATACAAAAAAATAATCATGGATTATATGGGTATACTATGCAGTCATCTGATCAAGATCTTGCTTGGTGAACTGCAGATTGAGAAAAGCCTCACCGATGCGCCTAAGAAGCTGCGTGCTGCAACAGATCCGTCACTTCGTGGCACCTATGCATATGATTCTGTGAGAACTGTGGCAGAGATTGCATTGAACTGCTTATCGGAAGAAATTCGGAAGCGCCCATCAGTAGAAGATGTTCTATGGAACCTGCAGTATTCTGTTCAAGTACAAGATGGATGGGCAAACAGTGGACATCTTAGTGGCAGCTTTAGCAACCTCAGTGATGCACTCAACAATTGAGCATTGTACATTAAGTGCTCCATTGTAGTCACAACGCATATTTAGCATTGAACATTAACTGCTCTATTGTAGTCACTATACATCTTCACGAATGTCCTAAGTATCAATCGGTTAAACTGCTTTGTGTAATGAGCAGAATAAAACATTTTTGGTGGGAATTTAATTCATTCAATAAAATGATGAAATCCTTTCACATAGAAGGCCTCCATGCATCCTACTAATACTTACCATTCTACATTCAACAACCTCTTCTTCACGAGCATGAAACAGAGTTCAAAGAAATTGAATATTTAGTTCAAACGCTTCTTACATGATGATGAATTCGCATGCTCGGTCTCCATTAGTGAAGCTTCTTCTTGGTAGCAGTAAGATGCCATAATTCTCTTAGTCTGAAAATATGGAACCGACAATCACTTTCGAACCAATCTTACTGAAAACTCGATCAAAATTATATACAGTTGCTCACTTGGAACTACACAACTAACCTTTCCCCTGAACAATATAAAACTTACTCTGGCCTCTACCTGGTGGCGCCAGGATATGATCTTCCCACAAAGATGACAGCGTCTGACATAAAAGGGAAGGAACAATAAGCAATAACCAAGTCTTTCGACGTTCATAGAAAAAGAATAAGATATCATACGTACAAGCTAGGGCCCTCTTCTCGGACAAGGCCAAACCTCGCACAGAATGAACACCATAGCTGCATATTTGGATCAAAAGAAGCCCAAAATTCTAATTGCAGATTAAAACAACGCCTGTAGGCAGGGAAGCAATTGTAAGAAAAGATACATAAACATGTATAATAGAAATAATTCAATTAAATAATATCGTATGTATCATGCTTCCACAAATATAAGAAAACTTGACAATGGGTCCTAACAAGAATGTGAATTTTTGTGTGTGTAAGTGATTGACTTGCTACCTTTCAAGCCAGAATTTCTTACTAACATGTCTTAACCTGTTTATCCCACTTATAAGACTCCAGAAATTGAAATATATATAGATGCCAAAAAGGATCCCTCTTCTTAATCCACCTTTATTCACCACATAAAAAAATATATAAAATTATTAATTAGCGTAATTGATAGTAGACATTCATTCATTGTATGGGAAGAAGGCTGAAAGTTACCTCAGATTCGTTACCCTTGCAATTGGAGTGCACGGCAAGTTTACACACAGACTTCGTCATTTAATATGAACAGTTGCAAAATCTTAGGCAATTAATTTAGTTAGATAAACGGGCGCTACAATCAACCGTCCCAGATGGTTAATAAAAATGGTCCCAAAAGACATTGAAAGTTACAATCATGTTTACACACTTGGAAATAGAAAGATTAATTTGATGTAGAAAAAAATTGATGATCAATTGTTAAGCATCTCTTTCGCAGCAAATCCGAAATAGCTGTCGAAGTGGTCCGGAGGTTCGTAGATGAAGCATGAGATTACATCACGAAGTGTAACCAATCCAATCACTTCCGACGCATCGTCCACCACATAAATCCGATGCACCGAGTTGGAAGCCAGGTTTTCAATCACACTTCCTAGTGAAGTATCAGCTCTGCATGTAATTGGTGGAACCGATACAGTCCTACCACCATCTTGGCCTAAATATGAAGCAATGGTGGTCATGAAGTCGGACACAGTAAGCTGCCTGTTGCAAAGCCGAAGCAATATTACATTAAGACACAAAAGTAACCGAACTGGTTAGCAAGGAGATAGCATGCATGTTGGCTTCATGCACATTTTACTTTGGACCTTTAGAACAAAAATTCTTATTTAGGTAGTTTATAAACAGCATGGTTTGTTGTCACCTTGTTCTTTTCCCTGTTTCAAGTACACTAGACCCACAATCGTTTCGTGTTGCATTTACAGAAAAAACTTCGATTAAGCTGTCAGGGAGATTTGTTGCCGGAAGATGGTGAATTAGTACCTGAAGTTTGAGAAGAGGTGAGGATTTAGTAGCAAGAATCTGATATCTCTTATGCTTATGGTCCCAATTATCATTTTCCCATTTCCTTCCAAGACGGGAAGGCCGCCAATTTGGTTGTCTCTCATGCGCTTGAAAGCTCCTAGAATTAGCTCATCACCATTCACACTAATAACCTGGAATGTCCAAGGTAAGTAGTTCTAATCACATAGTATTAATATCAATAAACATCCCAACTATAAAAAAAGGGGAACTATATTTAGCCATTGACAAATCAAAATGCAAATGAATTCAAAAAACTTGCCTCATCACTTGTCATAAAGGGCAGGCCAAAGTCAGACAGTGAATGAGAGGCTATGCAATCAAACCAATCTCTTCCTCTACATTGTTCAAGACCTTTGATCACTGCAGACTGAGTAATGAAATTCTTAACAAAAGGCTTTCCCACTTCTATCACTGGAACATTTCTTAGCCGATACTTCGATAGCAACAAGAGTACACTCAACATGGAACTGTCCCCAGCAACAGGCAAGAAAGGAGCCCATCGGTATGATCTCAAGATTGAACTGACCTGATATAAACAGGTACTATCAATCAATATGCGCTAAAATTTTGAGTAAGATTACTTATAAGGATGTAAAAACTGATATCTAATTCACCACCAACAACATTGGTCGTAAGTCTCACCGTGGTTGATTTGAATGGTTCCTCATTGAGAAGAACTTTGTAGAAGTCTTCTCCCAACCGGTCTGCCGCAGTCGTCGCATCTCTTCCAATCCCTTTCTCTGCAGCCAACCCTCCGGCGGCTGCTGCACCAATAGCTGCAACAGTAAGACCGGCAACAGCCAGGGGACCTGTTGCACCAAGAGCCAATGCTCCTAGAGCACCAACTGCACCGGCGCCTACTCCAGCAGCTGTGGCAGACCCAGCAGACAAAGCAATTGCTGCAAGTTCTGCGTTTTCCAGCACCCACAGTATGATAGCCGAATAGTCTAGTATTCCCATATACCGATCTCTCCAATCGAGACTAGTGGATGCTTCCGGATTCCGCACAGGAGCAGAAAGAATGTTGTTTGATGATAAAATTCTAATAGCATCGGCAATTGTTGTGTTACCCGGAATTTCAATAACTGAAAAGAGATAATTAAAATGCATATATTTAGTGACTGTCTTTTGAGATGAATTTGTAAACGTAAAACCTCAGGTAATACAACGAAGGATGCTTACCTTTACCCCCTGGAACATCTGGAAACGAATTAACAGGTATCTTGGCAAAAGCAGTTGTCAAGGACTGTTGTAAGTGTTTTGGTAACTTCTTCCTGGACTGGATGGTCTCAAAGTAATCATCACAGCTCAACATTTTTGGCCTCTCCTGGCGTTCTTGTGCCATATCTACAAGCTAGTATTTATTTAGTACCGTTATAACAATATAAGATTCCCTAAACTCATCAAGTTTATAGCCCCCAGTTACAGAGTTGAAAATCGAGATGTTTCGTTGTAGCGGCTGTCGACGACTATTGGGCACAAACCCAATTCGTAGATAAATTTTAAAATTAAGTCGTCTTCCAAATGATCTTCGAATTCGATTATGTAAAAGAAAAATTAATTGGCAATGTATTTGGTGCTAATTCAAAACCACAAACTTCCTCAATCCTCATGTTGCTCCTCATTACTGGTTTCTCACTGAAAAAAGCATTCTAGTTTAGCTCCCATCTTTGACTAGTTACATGATAAAAAAAAACATTCCTTATTCTGAATTCCAACTCAAATAGCACAAATAATCAGTTCATGTCCTCGAAGGATGCATATACACATCTACAATGGCTGATACAATGTGCCAAAAAAGCATGTAGTCATTGTCAGATTTGATACATACTAATACGAACTAATTTCGTAGCATAGATTTAGGGGAAGAAATAGAAGAAAACATGACGAAATTCGAGATAAAAGGTGACGAAAAACCAAGATTTAAGCCGTGGTAAAAGATCAACAACCAGAGGAAGAAGATAAGACTTTTCTATTTCATTTCTTCATTCCAAATACAACATGATCTAGTGTATACAACTACCTCTCTAGGTGCTTATAACCGTCACATACATAATGCACATATCATATACCACTCCAAGCCTGATCATTATAATAAGCATGCGGTAAAAATTACAGAGGAAACTTAGGCTAGTAAGAGAAATCAAACACTAAAATCTTCGGAAATCTAATAACTGATCAGAACATATCAAACTTAGGCTACATTTTGTCTGGCACAAGCAAGGAAAAGGAAAAAGAAAATGTCGAAAAGGAAAACAACAATTATAGGTACGTGTAGAAACATTCATGCCGCTAATGCATACCTCCTCGCTCTCAGATCAGATAAAGTGATCTGAGATCTTGGGGAAGAAGAAGACGAACATCGATCCATTGTTGGAACGGTTCAACTTCAACTATGGGATGCATGCATGCCGGCTGCACACGTGGAATGAGTCCGGCGAAGACCCGTGTCGGCTTGGCTCATGGGCCCAATTTCTAAGAAAAAATGTACATGACATCTAGTTGGCAAGGCCCATGTGAGAACATGTAATGGGCTGCACGAGTTGGGCCGACCAAAAAATGGGCCCATCACCCGTTTTTCGAACATAAACCGAGCCGACATGCTCTTTGGCCATTTTCCATAGAATGACAAGGATGCAGAAGATATATCGAAATGAGAACGGCCGAAGAAGGAGTTTCTGGAGATACAGTTTGATGAGCCGAGCAGGTTCCTCCATTTCTATCTTAATTTCTAATGCACTAATTGATCATGTGTTAAAAGGGAGATCTTTGGACGGTTGAATTATATGATTTTGTTAAAAATGTTATTGGTTGAATCTCCTAGAGAATAACATTTAGATAAGGATATGAGTTTTGTAAAATTATTTGATCGGTGCCATTTAGTCTGCCGTCTTTTCTGAGATCTACTATCCTACGAGCAGTTTTTAAAGTGTTCTAAATGCCTAATGGATGTGGCATAGTACAATATGAGGAGACTTACCATTTTATTCATTATAATTGACTTTAACGCCGATAAAATATTTGATAATATTGAATCAAAACAGTGTAAAATTCTGCGTCTGTATAATTTGAGTTCTACACCAATTTTCAATATTGAATACGTCGATCTAGTTCATCATGTTCTCGTTTTATATAATTGAAATGCTACTTGAAGGCTTCATCACTGGCTGAAAATATGTGATTGCGGATTCGTATATTTAGCTTACGAGTTTTAGATTGACCATAGTAAAAAATATTAAGTAGCAGTTAGTTACGTTTTTTATACGTCACTTCAATAATAAAATTCATATTAGATAATCCATAATTAAACACCGCTGATTGAAAAATCAAAGAAGATAAAAAAATTTATGCCATAATGAAAGTTACTTAATAATAACGTTAATTAGATGTGGTGTGTGTGTATATATATATATATATATATATATATATATATATATTTATTTATTTACACACATACATATATGTTACACGAAGCTGTGAAGAAAGATAAATAATCACAACCTGGCAACGACGATTAAAACAATAAAAAATTTTATCCAATCTCAGGTACTTCATGCATTAACAAATTCAAACCTTCATCAACAACATTAAACAGATCATGCTGTCTAAATCTTTACGCAACTAGCATGCGTACTTTTAAAATATTATTCATGATCCACTCACATGTTCGTAATTATGTTACTTCCTAATCAATATTACAGGTTTGATTAATTAACGAGCTACATATATGTATAATCTCCTTGACCTAGAAATTATTAGTAAAGCAAAAGGCTAATCTTCGTAGTTGATTCAACCCTTGATAATAATATATATTGAGGTCAGTTTGAAGAGTACTAGAGCACGTTAAGCTTAAAAGAACATTAAGTCTATATTGACCTTCATTAGTTCGTTAGAACCAACTTTTTTACTAATCATAATGTATTTAAAGGCTTGACGGTAGTAGTTTACATTCTATTCCTCCATTTTATGTATTAGATGCTACAAGTTGATATTCATAACCCACTTTTACTTAAAAGGTCAAATCCTTTCTTCTTTAAGTACTTAGACGAAAGAAAAAGAAATATATTATTGGTTCAATATTAGGTCCTCAATGGTTAATGTATATCAATGAAGGAATATGGGAAGCTATGAGGTCCTTTAATTAGCTAAATATGGCTGAACAATTTATATATATATATATATATATATATATATATATGAGGAGGAGGAGGCTATACTGCAGCACAGCTAAGATGGCTGTGCTGCAGTGTTTCAGCCGTTGGATCAAATCCAACGGTTGAAACACTTCCCCCTTCTCCAGTAATAATAAAAAAAAGTTTCTGGAGCGCCGCCGGCCGACGCGACGCCGCCCCCTTCCTCGCCCGTCGCTGCGGCTCCGGGCGGCGACGTAACCACCGGGCGACGGGGTGGCGGATCTAGCTGCCCCGCCTCTTCCCCTGCCGCCCCGCCACCGGGCGACACCACCACCACCCCATCCCCTGCCCACCACCCTGCCGTGCCCCCTTCGGCCCCCGCCGCCACCCCGCTGCGCCCCCCTCGGCCCCGCCGCCACCCCGTCGCGCCCCCCTCGGCCCCCGCCGCCACCCCGTCGCGCCCCCCTCGGCCCCCGCCGCCACCCCGTCGCGCCCCCCTCGGCCCCCGCCCGCCACCCTGCCGCGCCCCCCTCGGCCTCCGCCCGCCACCCCACCGCGCCGCGCCCCCCGTCCCCTATCGCCGCCGCCCCCTTGGCCGTCGCCGTGGCCAGGCACACTTCCCGCCCCCTCCGCCGTCGCTCCTGCGGCGGCGCCCCCCCCCAATTTTTTGATCTTGGCCGTTGGATGCTAATCCAATGGCCAAGATCTGTGCTGTGCTGGAGTACATCAATCTTTTTTCCTATATATATATATATATATATAACAAATTTGTTGATCTGTTCTTGCAATATATGGAAATCGTTGGCATTTTAATTTGAAGAGCCATAATTAAATATCTTCGAACATTTTTACGAAAAAAGATGATCAATGATCATGAATTCATCATTCTTGGTTGAACTTGCTTGTTATGTTATTTCCGAATTTTATGCTTTGAATTTATCTTCCCCTCTTAATTAATTTGCAGCTCATTCAACTCATGAATCATAATCATACTGCTAAACAAGTTTTTCCATCTATCAAGATATTCACTTAACGCAATTTATTTTCCATAAGAGAGATTTATGATCCAGCTAGCTCCACACCAAGTTTTCAATCCAGATTGTTAAGCTCGTACATAAGGTCGAATAGTGACATATATTAGTTACATGGAGGACTTAATTTAGTCTTTCAAATTAAGTATGATATGATTGTGATAAATGCGTGATTTAAATTTTACAATGCTGGCAAGCTCATATACATAGACAATTAATGGAAGTCAAAATGATAAAGTTAATTCATACTTTCTTATGTGCAAAACCAAGTGGCTCTCAATTGAGAGAAATGTTGATAAGTCTACATTGATTAACAAGGTCTTTGCGAAAACTTTAATTACTTGACTCTTTCCATTTACTGATCATCATGATCTCTTTCTTTTTTCATGCAAGTGTCTCTTCACTTGTTTAATTTTTAGTTATCAATCAATGCAGTACTCTGAAGTTTGATAATCGATGACTTCATTAATTTCTATGTTGTGATTAAGCTGTTCATTTCCTATACAGCTTCTCTTTGCCTGATCTGATCTGTAGTTGGAGATCTGACTTTCAAAGTCATGATCTTCATCATGTGGAATTGCACAAGTCGTCAAAAAATTGATTTGGAAGATGAGGTTTCTCCATACGTATATAGATATAGATAGACAGACATGGTCTGCATGTTTCAAAGCATGAGGTAATTCCGCACCCGCTAAACAATATTCCTGGTTGGCAATTGATCATTTTTTAACCATTGAAGAAACAGTATCAATTTCAATAATTGATATATAGTCGATGACTCGATACCCTACTTGCTGCATAAACTATTTTTCTTGATGTTTCGTTGGTGTAATTCTTTTGCATGAATTATATTATTCATATAAAGTTGAAAGTATAAATACAACCTAGCACATTTTTAATACACCAAGTGGGCTACATATATAAGATGGTTTTAGAAATAAAAGTATGAATATATATCCTAATTAGGTACTGTGGTCGATCAAATATTAATTACGGACGATAATTTTCAAAACCAATTGTATGAATACGAAATAAAACATTAAATATATTGGCGTGACATATCATGAAAATTTTGATAAAGATGTATGACAGGAAGGACGTAACCTGGAACGGTGGAAGACTTGGGAGAAACCATTATAAATGGAACTATGGAAGACTTTGCTGTACGTAATATGCAGTGATCATAGACCACTCCTACTACAACAGAAAACAACCAGCAAGTTGGTAAGATGCTGTCAATGGCAATCAATGGTTCTCACAATATCAACTAATTGAGCTACTTTTGGATCGCGTGAACTCCTAACTAGTTATATTAGTTTTAATTACCTCATGGAAAGGGAGATGATGAGATAAAATACTTGTAAGTTCATGCATTGAACCCCAATAAGAAAAGGTCTTAATTAGTTGGTAATTACGTACGTATGATCTTACTGAGGTCGTCGTCTTCACAAACATACAAAAGAAAACAAAGAAAAAAACGTAATAAGTATATAGCTGGATAAGGGAGTCTTGAAGCTGCCAATCAAAAGTAGAAGTCGCCAACGTTGTAAATGCTAAGTACTTGTGTTTTCTTCTTAAAAATTCAGAATTTCAACGCTTTGTAATTAAACAACACATACGGAAGCCCATAAATGGCGACCAAATCCAACTGCCGATGGTCATTGCCAGAAACTGGGAACACTCTTTGTCCATTTAGATGCCAAAGAGGTCTGAATGGAGACAAATAAAGGTCAGCTGCAGCCCAACATATAGATTTTTCTCTAATATTATTGTCTGGACATTGTTCGCCTCCCACCAGTAGGTTGGTACACGGTACACTAATTTATGATCTACCTATGCTTCTTTGCTATTTGGTCTTCCTTGTGATGTTTCATCACATCTTTTCTATCTCCTATTGTCAACGAGCCGATCAGATTGGCAGTGAAATGCAAAATTAAAGGCGCTGATCAGATATGCATACATGTGTGTATGTTCATATTTTTACCATCTATAATGTAAGCTTTGGTTGGCAGTGCTGGCCGATGATAATCTGATTGTTATCCTTTTTTCCCCCAAAATCTATTAATTAGGTTGCACGTACATAGCCATTTCTAACCTGGGTAGTCAAAATTTTCAATAAATAAGAAGAAAGTGAAAAGGGCTAGTTAATAATTCTCATTTTCGCTATTAACTATTTATAATTCGAATGTAATTGTAATAATTCCCATTTTTAATTAGGTGTATGTGTGCAATATGTGTGTTGCATATAATCGTCAGAGTCAAAACACCCCCCTATATATTTCTATGGAAATGTTTTTGTATGTCAAATGTAAAGTTGCTAAGTTATGAACTTGATCAAATTGTGAGTTATACTTTTTATTTTCAGTAATTTAATGGGTCTCACATTTTAAAAATTACATAGATAAATAAAATAAATAAATAATAAGTATAATTATAAAATTTCAACACAATTTAATATTTCTAACACTTTAATATATAATAATAACAACAATGCATGCAACGAATTGTAAGGTTTTTCTATCAAAGAGGAGGAGTTTTTGACTGTGCCGGGGCAGCTAATTCAACGAGCTTACATCATGATGTATTATTAAATGTACAAATAATAGTGCATGGCCACTATAAACAATAATTATGATTTTCTTTGTTTTTAAGTTGCTTGTTAATGTAATAGTTAAAGGAGGAAGACCGACTCCAAGTAAATATATAAAGGAGCTAGGTGAGATCCCAATGAAATTATATATATACATTGGTGAACGCGAAACCCTTCAAAATATTAGTAAATGCACGTACAAGCCATACCTCTCTCCAACATGACTAACAATACAATTAATCAATTGAGACTTGTAATCTATGATTAGCATTCAAAAAAGTTGATCATGTACTTAGACACTAGATTAATATTAATATTAATACGAGCTAAACAACCACTGAGATTTGACCTGTGGTCATAAATAATGTGACATCGCGGGCCTCACTGGCGAGAGACAATATTATGGGTTCGTTTAATATTTCTGATCTCGTCATTAATCATCGCATTAATGTTAAATATGAAAAATTCGTTCAAAATGAAATCTGTTGTTGATAATGCTTTTGAAATTCAAAAATCTGATATTAATTAATATGATATTGTTCACAGATTTCACAGGTTGGCAACATCAGTATTCACTCAAGATGAAATTAATTAAACATCGCTAAGATGCTCATGTTGAAGCTAGCTTGCAAGCCTTTCTTGTCGGTTAAAAACCCAACCTTGACTGGAAACCAAAATTAATGAACTTAATTTGTGAAAAATTAATTAACTTAGAAAGTAATTGCATGTAAGAATGCAATTGTAAGATCATTGAAAGTTAAATTTTGTGTATGAGTATATATAGACTACAAATATACATCTACATACACATATATTTGTTCATATATAGTCAGGGCTATAAATCTGTCAAATCTCACGGCCACGACTACTACGGCAAGAATTGTTGATTTAGATTCATACAACATTAACGCGTGGTAGAACTTAAACTTGGGAACATATATACATAACGTGTTGTGTTAATTACATACACATTAATGACTAGTAAACCATATTGTATACAGTGGACCAAATTACAATAGAAATGTGTATGTCAACCTATATCCGGATTGCAACAACCATGTGTCAAATCCCTGTTAAGAGATAAAGAAATACAAACACCAAGCCAATAACAGACCACGATTTGCGTTCTTGCTTTTATCAATGCATTAATCAAACTGTACTTTAATCTCCATTTTTCCTAATGAAAATCCATCCAGCTTATGTAAAGATTAATATAGAAGACCCACTTGCTAATCTTTTATATTGTTCAATAAGGAAAAAAGGGTCTGGGGGTGACTAGATTATAATGACAGCTAAATTCAACAAACCCAGAAAGAAAAAGTCGGGTCGTCCAAAGAGTTGTAAGAGAAGACTATAAGAGCTTCCAAATATTTTCAAATGCAAATGGTGGCCAGCAGCTATTGAAGTGAGAAGCCGAGGAGCACGGCAAAAAAATAGGTATGATGATTTATCATTAAAACAAGTCTTACATATTGTCTTCTCCGTTGAATTCCTCTATATATCTTCTTCGGGTTGCTTGTCCCACGGGCCTTGAGAGTTGACATTTTTGGTGACAACGTGTGTTTTTGGCCATTTAGAGACGAGTACTTGGCCTTTGATTTTTTCCATGATTAAATAGATTGAGAAAGTCAACAACGGGAGCGCCTGCTGCTCGCTATATTAAGAGATGACTACTGCTTTGTACAAATGGGTTGAAGAACACATACAAGTTTAATTTCTCAAGCAAGAGAGATAGTACTCGATCTCTTTTGACAATGGAGGCCTTGTTGAAAGGGTCTGCTGGTGGTAAAGGTGGTGGAGGTGATGGTCTCGAAGGCAAAGGGAATGAGTTTCATGGCGAAGATGATCCCTCAGATATGGTACCGGCCAATCTCTCATGTTCTTTTCCAGCTTTTACTTTAGGATTTGAACATTTCTCTTCTTAATTTTGAACTTAATATATAAAGTCAAGAGTTTTATTTTGAACGTGGAGTCATAGTTTTATCAGGTTATCAAGATTTTTTGCCTCATGCGTGGTGCAGTTTTTGCACTTTTTTATTAAATTTTAATCGAAATTTGTGATGCTTTCTCTTCTTAGATAAATGATTCTATATGGAGGTAAATTCTTTCGACTTTAGGCTTATGCCAATTTCTGAAAGTTGGTTTTCTCTGCTGTTACTTGTTATTAGTAGTATACGTCCGATTGGCAGGAGTCACATATAATGACCAAACTCTGATCTTCATTTACTTTTTAATATATAATATGCAACATGTATATATATAGCTAGGCAAGAATTTCATAAAAACATATTGATGTAGGTGGGGAGTGGAAGGTCGTCATCTTCATTAGAACAACATGGATCCAAGCTGCCATCTTCTCCCGAGCATGGAGATTCGGTCATCAGCAACAGCAAGCAGGTATATCTCTAGTTAAATGGTATATATATTATATTATGTACTTCAAATCAACAACAATATAAATCTTGAAAAAGAAAACAGAATTGGTCGGTTCATATATTTTGAACTCTTGTTTTCCATCCATATAGGCTTCACCGGTGGGGTTGACAGAGATATCATCCATGGATGCAAGCTCAAGACCACCACAACTAAAAGATTTTTCAGCATGTCAGCTGGTAAGAGCTACTTGATATGATTCGTTAATACACTTTCACGAGCTAGATTAAAAGCTACTTAACTAATGTCCGATATGAATCTATATATACTATATAGAGTACTATGCATGTGTTTGACAAATAAACTAAGCAATTATTGTCTACATATCTAGTCAAATCGTAACGTCCACCACTGTACAATCATAAATTTCGTGTATAGAATGTAGTTATGTGATCTAGATAGCTCCATTATAATCACATGCATGTACTTTGGGAGAGTTGGGAACTAATTAACTCTATAATTTCATTGAATCATTATCTAGAATCAACTTGAATCGGCCAAAGCCGAGATGGGAGAGATGAAAGAAGAAAACGAGAGGCTAAAAATGATCTTGGCAAGGATCGTCAAGGACTACCAATCTCTACAGAGGCAATTTTATGACATTGTGCAACAAGAACAAGATAAGAACTCCACCGGAAGTGCCTCACATAATGACCAATTAGAGATGGAAGAGTCAGAGCTGGTTTCTCTAAGACTTGGAACGACTCCAATTAGCAGGTCCAAGAAGGAAGATCATATGGAAGTATTAGAAGCTCCCACCAAAGGAAAAGATGATGGGAAGCCAAGGGAAGTGCTAACTCTGGGCTTGGACTGCAAATTTGATGAGAGAAAAGATGACCAAATTAAAGATCCGCCAAAGAGTGAGAGCACGGAAAACAGCTTTGAAGAAGCTGCCAAAGATGAAAAGGCCGGAGGGGAGCAGCCATGGCATCCTAGCAAGGCTCTGAAAACTCAGAGGAGTGGGGAGGATGAACTGTCGTCGCAACAAGCTCAAGTGAAGAAAGCTAGAGTCTCTGTTAGAGCAAGATGCGATGCACCTACTGTAAGTTGCACCCATGTATATTCATTGATGAGAAGATATCACATATAACCCAAAATTATCTATACGTTGATATGGTTATTAAGAAGCTTTTTACTTGCTATGTATATAGATGAACGATGGATGCCAATGGAGGAAATATGGTCAGAAAATTGCCAAAGGAAACCCTTGCCCAAGAGCTTACTATCGTTGCACAGTTGCACCAGGATGCCCAGTTAGGAAACAGGTATGCATTACTAAAAACAACCGTCATGTAATTTTGTGTGCTTGTTTATACACGAGTAATTGGCGGTCTAAATTTTTTTAATTTACTACAATAGGTTCAAAGATGTGCCGAGGACATGTCTATACTGATCACAACATACGAAGGAACCCACAACCACCCTCTTCCTATCTCCGCCACAGCCATGGCCTCTACTACCTCCGCAGCTGCATGCATGCTCATGTCCGGATCCTCGACCTCCGGCTGCCAGGTCGTCGGCGCCTCCTCATCTGCCACCACCACCTTGGCTGACCTTCATGGCTTGAACTTTGGTCTCTCGGATAACTCAGGATCAAGACCGTTTTATTTGTCCAACCATTCAATCTCCTCTTCCCCATCCTACCCGACTATTACATTAGACCTCACTGCGCCCCAATCATCATCACCTAATTTTCAATTCAATAGGTTCTCCACAAGCTTCTCCTCATTCCCAGCTAGGCCTTCTTCCACAAGCTTCAACTTCACCACCGCAGAGTCTGGGGCTCTGTCCTCACCATGGAGCAGTACCGGCAACAACTACATCAGCTACAACACCAGCCAATTGCCTTACAGCAAAAGCCAGTTCGGGTCATTGAATCTAGCTACAACACAACCTCAGGATCGCGTATATCAATCATACATGCAGAAAAGTACCACCAACGACCACCCTCAAGCTGGATTATCCGAGACTATCGCTGCAGCGACTAAGGTTTTGACCTCTGATCCAAATTTTAGATCCGCCCTTGCAGCAGCAATCACCTCTATTGTAAGCAATGGGGGTAGTAGCAGTAGTAGTAATGCCCATGGAAGGGGAGATGCTCAGCTTGGACATACTTTGAAGTGGGGAGAGCAGTTTCATTCAATGGCACCATTTACAGCTGCTGCTTCAAATGGTTGTGCAACAACCTTCTTGAGCAGGTCTTCCAATAATACTCCCCGTAGTAATCAGCCTGGGAATTTCATGTTTCTCCCTCCAACTTCCTTGCCATTTTCGTCTGCCAAGAGTGCCTCAACTTCTCCAGTAGACAATAGAGAACACACAAGTTAATATACATCATGGAATGAGTTCCTTCTTGAGGGAGTTAGTTTTCAACTGGGAACAATAATTCGTTTAAAGTGGTGAAAGGAGCTAGGATAGTCAAATCACTCTCGCTTTGTAAGGGAGGCTTCTCATGATTTTTTAGTTTTTGCATTTAGTAATTTGTTTTTAATTGATGTATCTAAGTAGACAGGAAAGCGTTTCCACGTATTTCGCTCTTGAACAAAAATGCCTTGGATAAAATAAACTCGTGTCAATACAATCTTGCCTACGGCTAATGCAGAACTATTTATCAAGAATCTGTTTGCTTTAATCAAGGAAAAAACGGAGTCAGACGCAATAATTTTTCATTTGGTTGGTGTTGCAAATTGCAATCTCAAGGTTTTTGTAAACCAAGATAAGTGGATAACATATACAATGTTCGGAGAGCCAATTTTACAAGCTCTGTGCTTTGCATTGAACAATCAAAGTAGAAATTATTACTCCTTTGTCAATAGAAAAAATGGCTGGTTTTCAATGCCTTGTTCGTACTGCTGCTTTTTAGCCGCCAGCAGTAGCCCACACTGATTTGGAAAACCTCTTCAATGACAACGGAATCACAGCCATGGGAACGGGTTCATATATATCTCATCAGTTATCTGTACACCGCGCTTACTAGAACATGCAATCAGTTAATCGACTTAATTTACACACTGGCGACTGACTACAGCGATAAAAATGACTTCGGCATTGAGAAATCCGTTGGCTAGAACCATACTCGGTGAAAGAACAATTAGAAGTCAACTTTGTCGGTTCGCCTGATTCACTAAACTTGTGTTTCTGGGGCTTCGCAGGAAAGTACTTTTATGCCAATTAGATCGCCAACCTTGCTGATTACTTGATAAGAAGATCAAGAAAAATGCAAACAAGAATCTGTAAAAATGTATAAACCTCTGGCAATAAGTGATAGTATTTAACCCTTTTTATTTTTTAAACCTTAGAGACCCCAGAGAATGGTAGCGTTGATAGAATAATCTAGCTTGTTACCTCTAATCTTAACATTTCGTCACATATGAAATTTCCAACGATTATTATGATGATGCTGGATAGAAATGATAAAAACAGAAACAAAGCTCAATAAAAGATATCACGTCAAAACGACATTCAAAATAGTTCTAATATAGAAAAAGAACAAAAAATGGGGAGATAAACTAATTGGATCATGGTGAGATCATTGAGCGCAGGAAATGAAGAACTCTCTTACCTCCAAACCTCTCGGAAGATCTTCCGTAGTATGGGCAGCAGATATGCAAATGCGCCTTGGCTACTAGAAGATGTGTAGCAGAAAATGCAACCACCACAACAGCAATCTATATGAATGAGGAAACATAAAGCCACCTCAGTTGAGAAGTCCAAAAGAGTCGTTTTTCCTATTTATACATCTGTTTTTGCACATCAGAAGAATTAATGGAACAATGACAAGCATGGGAACCACAAACATGATTCATGAAGTATCGAAAAATAGCTCACATTTTGCTTCAGACATTCTCTGGATAAGGCAGGAATTTTTGCAGGATTGTAAAGCATTATTGGCATCACAGGAGAGCTCGAAGTTCAGATCTGAAAAAATTGCTGTTCTCGCGGATTCGTGCAAGCTTCTGTGCCCGTTTATAATCAGAGCAGCTCTTATATGTATTCTTTCATAAGGATCAATTCCGTTTTATTTTTCTTAAGACATGGATGCTGCGTAGAAGCATATTTCCACGAGGCATCTAACTCACCTCTGCCGGAACCATCTTCTCCAAGAATTAACTCTTATCACAGAAATGACTCGTTGAACTGCCGGCGGTGACATCGATGCTGCGTAGAGATGCGCAGGACAAGTGCTCTTCAAATGTTTTATGAGTTCCTGGCAAGGAATGCACAGGCTATACAGAATAAATTTTTGTTCGGAATTGTATAGTCACAGATGAAGAAAACCATTCAAAATGTCAGAAATGTTTACTCTTCATGAACCAAATGATATTGTGAAAGTTCTCATGATGATAATGTCAACTTCAGCAGGATCTACATCAAGGAGCTCACAAACACCTCTTCCTCTTTTGCCAACAGCTCCAATGCTGTGCGCTTCATCTACGTAAGTATATGCCTACTTAAAAAATAAAAGAAAAAAAGTTAACAATGACACCTCCTGAGATGAATGCATGGCCACACATCTAGAAATAAGAGAAGCACTGTACAAGAGCCTTTCACTTCAAAAGAATCCCCATCGAAAACAAACACCGCGTATGAAATCAAGCCAAAATAATCAATATATCAACACTTCATGTTAAATTGTTTTTTTTCTCTTATTTAGTTTGAGCCTTTTACGATACTTAGTTGTCGTAAGGAGGTTGATAGCAAGATTTTATATTTTTCAAGAATTGTAAGTACTTTGGAAGGTGGACCTAGCTAAATTAAAAATCAGGTAAACAACTCCATTCACTATTACATACCCACATACAAGCAATTCAACAATGAACTCTAATTTAATTTTATTCATTAAATAAAACCCATGACTAAGTAAGTACTTGACAAGTTTCATAGCTTATACAACCTATGGCGTGACAAAAAATATTAATAAGGACTTGGTTCATTAAAATTAACACGAGAGCAACGATTAATAGAAACAAATTCTTCTATTCCACCTATCACGATATTAAATCAACTAACATTTGTAGCCATGCCGTGTACATTAGATCACATTTGTCCCAATAAAAAAAACCTCAAGTTATAATTTACTCTAAAATGATCCTAACCACGCCATGCATATTAATACACAGCGTTTAGATTACAACTTGATTAATAAAACGTGAGTATTAAAATTTATACATAAAGTCCTGTAATACATTAAATGAATAGATCAGGAGTTAGCCTTAACCGATAATTACATATAATTTGATTTATAAAAGGCCTGGCAGCTTAGCTATATCATGCCTGTGGTATTGGGTTATTGGCGACAAGTGCGCTAAATTTTACTACATTTCTCAGCTCATCGAGTGTTGTCCACTGGCATCCGATTTGAGACTTAGACATACGTTTTTTTATGATAAACCATCCGATTAATCGGATAAAAAATTAAACAAGTATATTCTATTGAAAAATAATTAAATTAATGGAAATGAATTAATTGATTTACGCCTATCTGCCTTTATAATGTATCAGTAAGATTGCAATTTCATAGCCTACTTTGTTTTGTTAGTCGATCGGGTCATTGCGACCTATTGGTTTTCTAATGGAGTAATACTTCACAGGTTTAAGTGATCATTATTTGAAACCGAAGAGGTTTAAGTAACAACTATTTGACACAAAAATGTGTAAGTGGTCATTTTAGTGGTTCCAAGATGTGTAGACAACACAATTATAGGATTTTTTTTCCGACACAATTTTTGGGACTTGGTTCTATATATAATCCACACAAGATGGGTGGGAAACATAATGCATATAAAGTTTATGCTGGGACATGTTTAATTTAGAACTAGATGGAACCTACCAAGTGGTATCCACAAGAATTAACACAGCTTTGGTCCAAGAAATCCTACATTTTACCCTATAAGAGTTTCAAGTATTCATCTTTTTATTTTGTTTTGTCCACCATCAAGTATTCATCTTCGCAAATAAATTCACAAAGAAATGTGTCATAACAACATTTATGACAATCTGATCACCTTAATCCATCTTGGCGACCACTCAGTAGTACATGAGAAAAGATGTCTTCTTGGAAATATTGTGGAACTATTCACAATTTCAAAATACCAAAGTAAAAATTGGAGCAAAATAGTTACTTTCTTATTCCTTTACCATGTTTTTTTCTTACCACGAGTCCATATATTCAGCTCAAGGTGATTGCAAATCCACTGATAGTACACTAGATGATACATGGAATGCCTTCAAACTGAAATAAGAATCTTGTTATTTACAAACTAAATAAACAGTACCCTTGTAACTCGAGAGAAAAAACCATTTTTCTGGGCACACACTTTACAAACAGCAAATAAACAGAGCCATTGCTTATTCATTATATCACCGTCTTCTGCGTTTGTTATTTGCCTGCAGCACAGGAGAAAAGGTCATTTACCTCTACAAGCTTAAGAGAGTAACACAAGGATAAAGTCCACCCATCACTAGTTTCAGTGGTTTACATCTATACATGTTTAAGAGCATTCTGGGAGTGAGACTTACATAGCAACCCAAATGAAATATATGTTTCCATAGAGGAAATTTGACCTTTTCCACAGAAAGAAGTTGATATCTTTTTCTCATGTGACAATTTTAAAATATCCTTTAGCCACCATGTTAGCCAATTCTGACTTACCGATGATGCAAGAAAATCCCTTCTCTACAACTTCTATTCGATTTGGGAAGCCCTACTTGAACGAATCCATTTCTTTGAGAAGGATTCAGTTTCATGTTGGAGTTTATATTATTTAAGATGAGCCATTTTATAATTCGCAGCCACTGTTTGTTACATGCACCTACAAGATGTTTGACCCTTACAACTTGAACACACCATCAAAAGGGAAACACAGGTAGCAGCTAAAAGTATCAAGCATACCTTTCCATCTGCTTGCCTAGAGTTTGTTTGACCCTCGAGAGCTGCATTCACATCTTGAGATACGCAGGCTTTGCAGTAGAAATGTTCTACCCCTTTTGCATCCTCTGGGGTCATGTTAATACACGGAGGATGAAACCTGAAACAAGCTTAAGATTTAGAATTTGTTCTCCTCGTTACATTTTGACTCAAAATTTCATTAAAATCAGCAAAAATATTAATTCCATAAATTAAGTAAAAGAAAGAATAATTAGTTGGCAAGTAAATTAACTTATGACAATACTTTCATAAAGTTCACGTGGTCATCAACTTTGCATGTAACAACTTTTTTCCTTCAAGGTAATGAAAGTGGAAACGAAAAGAACTCATCAACCTTAAATTTTAATTGCAGAAGATAATATATTCTAGTACAAATAACTCACACAAACTCCGAGTAAGTAAAAAGATATAGCCCACAACTTCCTACCAATTATGATATTGGCATTGAAAGATAGCAGGCTACCTTCGGTTATATAGTCCCAATGTTATGCCAACTTAAACTTGCACATTTTATATCTGCTTTTCCAACATCTGCAGTGTTACACTGGATATCTACATCTCTAGGTTAGAAACTAAGCCTCACAAATGTTGATGACAGCCTATTTTGTGTCTAGTTTCATTTTCACTATAAAGAAATACATATGCCTCATTCATTCACAGATTTTTGGAATCAGAGGCAAATGAATTACGTAGACCCATTTATCTAGTGTGCAGGTATTCCACATTGCCAATTCAAAGATCGAAAATTAGTTCTTGAATAAACATTGCAAAGTTAATACTTTAAATTTATGTGATAGCTTCACTTGACAATAAATACTCTCAGAAACAGGAAATAAGGAAACAGAAGTGATGGTATTCACCAGTCATTGCAGCCTTCACATTGGATCATCAAATCATCAGGATTATAAGGCATTTCACACTTGCAATAGCTGCCACAGTCAGAAATACAAAAAGTGATATAAAAAATATTGAAAAAAATAAAAGGCATTTGTCTGCGGCAGACAGGTGAAATCCAAAAAGCCAGGACATTTCTAACGATCCATATATATGCATGGTATAAAGTTTTACATCTCAAATCATATTGAATCAGAGACGATAAAAAAGGCTATTATGTGAATAACTACGATGATATAATTCCAACTGCAGATGCTTCTAGCTTTTCATGAGGAAAACAAAAGAGTTCTTTTCCACAAACAAGAGACCAGGCACTAGCATCCATGTAAAACTCACCATAGCACCCGAAAGATTGATTCACTATAATTAAAACCATCAAAATTTGTAAAAAAACAAAACTAAGTCTAACAAATTGCTATGCGTATTTGAGCACCGAATCTTTTCTCGTTAAACTATGACAACAAGTTCAAAGAAGCCAGCATAATTCGTTAGCAAAAAATTGATATAAAACATTGATTACAAGCGCAAACATACTAAACAAGTACCTACTCATAAAAAAATTTAGACAGGAGCCAACAGCTTTTTGTGCACAGAGAAACAAGCTTGACTGCATTAAAAAAATGCTAAATTTCACGGTAAAACCTACACGGCAACCCGATCGGGGATGAAGCTACCCGTGGCGGACTTGTACTCGAAGCGGCAGAAGTAATCATCGTTGCCGACAGCGTCGAGCTTGATGTAGCTCTTGAAGCTGTGCACGGTGCACTTCCCCTCGATCGTATCCGCACTCTGCACGTCGTAGTGGTCGGACAGAAACACCTCCTTCGCGCCGTGGAACTGCCGCCGCCCCCGATCGACTCCTCTGGCCGGTAGTACCACCGCGCCCGCACCTGCACGCTGCCCCGGGCGTTGGCCTCGATGCTCTCCACCTTCGCAACGTAGGGCGGCTTCGACGAGTCGGGAGCTCGCATCAGCACGCAGTCCCCAACTGCTACAGAACCAGGAACAGAGATTCAGGAATTGCGCGAGGGATACAGCACGAGAGAGAGCGATTCGAAGATGGGTTGGGAGAGGAGAGGGAGAGGAAGAGGAAAGTAGTGACCTTTGACGGACTTGTTGGAGCCTTTGACGGTGTAGGAGTCGAGCGTCTTCTTTGGTTGTCGGGCTCTCGCCATGTCCGGGCTCCCCAAACTTTTTTTTGCGTTGCCACGCAGAAGGAAAATGAAATAACAAAAAAAAATGAAGGAGACGAAATCGTGACCGTCCATTTTCTGAAATCGAGGGCGAAATCTTAGCCGGCTGTTTTCAGACCGCTTGCAGATTCCGGTCGTCTCTGTTCGTTCGTGTATTACGCAATAAATATATGTATTATGAAATAAGTCTAGGCCATCAAATCTTACAAAATAAAAATAAAAAAATTCACGCTGACAATAAAATCAGTCGCCAGTTTAAAAGAAATTAAACGCGACAAATAATTTTTAATTATATATATATATACTATTAAATAATATTATAAATTATAATAATTTAATATCTTAAATACGACTTTAAATATATTTTTTATTTTAATAAAAATAAATAATTATTGTTTAATTTTTTATTATATTTTTTAAAACAATTAAACACTATTTTTATTAATAAAAATTTAAAAATTAAAATTAGTTGGATTTTACTCGAAACTTTCAACATTAAATGATATTTTTATTATATTTTAAAAAATATAAATTATCGAGATTCCGTGATCATTTTTAAGAAATATTTTTATTATATTTTTAATATTTTTTATTATATTAATTGATTTTCCTAATTTTAATTTCAAATTATAATTAATTTTCGCATTATTAATAAGAATAATGTTTTATAAAAATAAATTTAATATAAATGATCACGAGTAAATTGTGAGTATTTATATTTTCATTCCCTAATGTTCTTTTTATTTTCAATGATCTCATTTAGTGTATTTTATATTTGAAAATGAGGCAAATAAACACCTGCATTCATTATATGTCAAGTAAAAAAACGAATTAATTTTAAAAAATTAAACGGGTTGTTACTCTTAGATCCGTAATATTAATTTAAAAATAAATAAAAAGTGGTATTTACTTTTAAATATTATTTAAAACAGTTAGCTAATAATAAACGAGAACTATTAAATATCTTCAATAGTTTTTAAAAAATTTTAAATAATTAATAAATAATATTATTTTATACATTTAAATGTCTGTTGAACCGTGCAAAATCTTTCAACTAATTATATTATTTCAATAAAAGTAATAATTTGACATTTAAGAGAAGAAAACTTGAAAATGTCTTTTGACTTTTTGGTTGTTTTATACTTATTCGTTGATACGTAGATTCAAGTTTAGTTTTTTTTCACAGCATTTTAAAATATTTTTTCGTAAAAAACCACTCACTTAAATCTCACGCAATTCGAGTTCAAATTTAATACTTGTATTAAGTTCTAACCTAATCCATGCATCTAAATAATTAATATTATTTAATTTTTTAAAGATTATTATTAAGAAAAGAGAAATTCCTATTTTAAAACATGTAAATGGAATATACTTAGTCGGATTTTTTTATAATCATCGTCGAAATCGGCGCCCGTGCCGATCGCCACCACCGCCGCCGTCGCCGTCGCCCGTCCGTTCGGTGACTGTTTTGTGCCCCTCTTTCTCGCTTTCCGGTGGGTGATTCGCATCCCTTCCTAAGATCATTTTTTTTGCTAGGTATATAGATGCATTTCCCTTTGATTGAATCTGATGGTGGTAGGATTTGAAAGTTTTCGGTGCTTTTGAATGAATTATAGCGTCGAAAATCCGGTTAAACAGCGTGTTTGGGACAACGATGTTATGGTCGGGAGCGGATTGCAGTAGATATGTTTCGAGAAATAGTTTTTTTGTCTTCGATTCCGGGAATTGGAGTGCTTGATTCAAGTTTCGACTGTTGAGGGCCCAATTGGAAGCTGATCAAGTGTGTTCTAGAATTCACTTGGTTATGAAAATTTGAATCTTTACTTGTTCGTGTGTTTGAAAGAGGTGATTTACACTAATGGCGACTAAATTTTCTGGGTCTGTGTGTGATCATCAATGTCATGAAATGAGCATATTTTCATTCCCCTTAGAGGATCACTTGTTTATAATGTTTATGTACGCATATTAACTTTGACGTTTCCAAATAAATATTTTGTATGATGTATCAGAATATACCCTATTATAAAACCAGCCGAACATACCCATAAGTTTATAGAACTGTTGCGATTCATTTATTCTAAGAAATCATTCTCCTTTCAAAGATGTAGTGTGGCTCCGTAATATCCACCTTTGCTGAAGGGTTTAAAAAGTTGATAAATTCCTTGCGTTAGTTTTGGTGTTGTGATAGTTATTCGGATGTCTATATGTAAGAAATAATATAGGAATATGCTGCTAACTATGGTTTTGGATGCTGTTACACACAGAGCTGATGGATTTAGTCGTTGGTGATGATAATGAACGTATCCATGAAGGCGTGTCAAAAAGCTCGTTGATAGATCCAGCACAGGCTCGGTTCCCTTACTGTATAGTGTGGTCTCCTCTTCCTGTTATGTCATGGTTTGCACCGTTTATTGGTCACGTTGGCATATGCAGAGAGGATGGAGTCATCTTGGACTTTGTTGGCCACAACTTTGTATGTGTCGACAACTTCACATTTGGAGCACCAACGAGATACATCCAAATCAGTGAAGACCATGTAAGTAAACGTTATTAATTTTTGTAGATATTCTATTGATTAAACTGAATGATTTACATGATCTCATCACCTTCCCTTGGGTGGGGATCTGATGCAAGAGGCTGGGGTTTGCATATCAAATGAACTTTGCTTAAAAGTTGGTATAAGTCTGTGATGCACACTGTATTCTCCGTGATCTTTGCATTTTCTGAGCTATAACTCTGCAACTACTCATAGGGTGGTTTTATTATGATTTGGTTGGACATGATTATGTTTAATTATAGTGTTGTCTATGTCATGCAGTGCCTCGCTTGTGTTGGGTCCGAGGAAGAAATGTCTTGGGATGATGCAGTTCGGAAGAGCACACAAGAGTTTCAGCATAGATCTTATAATCTCCTCACTTGCAACTGCCATTCATTTGTTGCAAATAATCTGAACAGATTGCTATATAATGGCCATAACCGGTGGAACGTCGTCAATTTGGCAGCACTTGTTTTTTTGAAAGGCCGATGGGTGAGTAAAGCAGCAATAGCAAAATCATATTTACCATTTTTATTTGTATTCTGCATAGGGCTTATATTTGGTGGGTGGATCTTTTTTAGTAGCTTGATCTTGTTTTATGTAGTTCTAGTTGGTTGGTTCCTTTTGGTTACCTACTGTTTTAGTAACCTTATCCAGATATAGTTGGCATATGCTTGTTAAAACTATATTTGCTAGTGTACTTGTTGCTTACTGCGTCTTTCATCTTGGTATGATTTTAAAGTGCAGAAAGCTAACTTATATGGTCACTGGTCATTCAATTTTGTAGACATGCTAGTGTGCGTCCACTGAATATGATTGTGTACTTTTCTACTTTTCTTGTTCAAGCCATTAGAGCATTTTTCCCGATAGGCTAGTATGAGATTATTACTCCATTGATGATGTGAACCTACTTGATGAAAACTTCTGAGAGAATGGAGGGTTTGTTGAACAATATTTAATTTTTCCAGGAAATAAAAAACTTAAAGTTGATGTATCAACGTTTTGCATTTAGTATGAATCTGCGTACCCTTGTTTTAGTGAGTGAAGTCAAACTGCCTGGGGAGGCAGTAATAGTTTGAAAAAGCATCGGCTGCATTAATTCTTGGCATTAAGTCTTGTTTGAATTACGGTGAAGATTGTCGGGTTTTTTTTTCCTGAAAGGAGATTATGGGCTTTTAATTGTCTCATTTAACTTTTTTAACCTTTTCTAATAAATTCAAAGTATGATAGGCATAGAGCCTGCCTGTGAAACACAAGCGTCGGCGTGCATTAAAGCGTCAATCACTGTCATTTACTGTATAATCAATGCGTGCCATCAGTGATCTGATAGAATGTTCTATATGTGTTGAAAAGATTGTTCATCAAGGACTTGTTTGCTTGAAGTAATTCACGTAATTCTGTACGTGGGGGAAAAAGGAGTGAATTATAATTTAATTGTTTCGAAGCAAGTGATTATATTTTTTTCCCTATGATGTAAGAGCCGAGATGACCATCTTGTGATCTACTACTTGTCAGAGCCAAGGTTTCCATCACCTTTTGTGTGGCTTGAAGCGACATCTCCGTCGAAATTTGTAAAGACTTCACTCTCGAATTTGGTGAATTTTAACGCGGCTACTGCGTGTTGAGTTTGGTGATAGCTCGGTGGAATCATAAACTGGACCAACAAGACCATTTACGTTGGTCACTCTTATAAATCTTCGACTTCACTCCCAACGGCCAACAATATTTCGGGCCTTCGGCAGCATTGAATTGGGGTTAGCTAACACAGAATTAAACGAGGATGCAAATTATCATAAAACAATCATAACTTTGTCTGAAAAAGACACGATACATTGACAAACGTTTCTTTCGAAATGAACTATGAGTAACACACATTATTGCTCAAAACAATCAAGAAACAAGAACAAATCAATCAATCAAAACACGGGCTTGGCCCCCGTGTGACTGTCATCGGCATCCGCTTCTGATAATAACTGAAGCTACCAGCCGGGAACAAAGCTACCTACTTTGGACCTTGGATTACACACACCGTTACGAATTCATGGCCTTCAATGCCATGCCAGACTCTCATCAACTAATGCTGTGAATGACACACCCGCCACTCAACGCCGTCAACACCAGCTATACCTTTCTGTAACCGATCAACTTTTATACAGTTGGGACCAAGGAAGTTGAAAACAATTATGACTGTTCTCTTCTATTTCTCTAAAAGTCAGTCTCTACCATTTTGCTCAGAAGTGGACGCGCAGATAGCCTCAACTGCGACCCTCTTCATGACATTTGGACATGGGTCTCCCCCAAAGTTATCCATTGATATGGTTACTGCACATCTCTCTTGGCCTACACATTTCTGTAAAAACCACATGTATCAGACAATGAAATGTAACATGTATTCAAAGTTCCTATGGACGGCATAAAGTACAGCTAAGAAGAAAATAAGATGATCATTATACCTTCTCTAGTACAGTGAAGGAGTTCTGGGCATGGCAAGCGCCCTGTTGGTAGTTTCCACAAGTTCCTAATGGAGTACCAAAGCTAGCAAACTTGATACCGGAAATCGATTGCCCTGCAGCACAGTGAAGATGCACCTTTGCATTGTGGAACTCTTCTGCCCGTCCGTAGCTTTCTATATGCCAGTTTTTTATAGTGGGGTGCCACTCAGAAACATCCGCACAAACGCTTGAAACTGTTCTCTTTGCGAGAGCTATCTGCGATGCATCGCCACCAATCTCTTCGAATACTATCAGTAGGTTTCTTGAAGGTTTCAACCAAGACCGAGGTACATGATACCTGAGATGAGGAAAATCAAGTTTTTAAGAAAAGCAAGAAAAGCGCTACTGGCAAACATAAAAATACAGCTATTTGGTCTACAAATTGCAGTTAACAGAGCTTACCAGCGCTGGGTTGGCTGGCCACAGCCCGCCTGACATTTTGGAGAGCGATAGGTGCCAGCATAACTACAATCTTTGCAATCGCCACTAGCCCATGCGGTCCAGTATCTCCCTATGCTCTGCCCATTAACCCAAATTTGACCCTTGCCCATGCTCCCCATGTCCAAAGCCAGAGGGTCATCACCCTCAGGAGTATCAAAATAAGCCTATAGTAATCAACGATATTAGAAATGAACTTATACCAAGTTTCATCACCAATTATCACATACAACTCTTCTTACTTTATGCCATGTCAGTGGCTGCTGTTTTTGAGCAGCTAAAGATCCTTGCACCCACTCCACAGATGAAATACCATCGGGAGATATAATATTCATAGCTTCTCCTTTAAGACCAACCTAACGACACATAACACAGCAGACAATTAATATGCGTATATGATTAATAGATGCGCATTCATACATATAAAAAATGATTTTGACTATCAGGAAGGAGGATACTTGATAGAACCATTTTTGCCAAGTTAAGTCCTTTTTTCCCTGATCAAGACCATGCAGTGCAATTGGACCCAGGACCCCTGTATTCCACGTCTCATAATGTGTACCAACGTTCTCAATTCACAAAAGAAAAAAAAAGTCAATAAATATTTAAGAGAGTGGAGTTTGAAAATATGGGAATCAATTTCAAGAAGGATAGATAACCAACCGGTAGCCCAACAGCAACACTAAGCAGTGCAATTCTATTAGTTCCAGCACGCAGATTCATATCCCCTTTATAAGTGAACCTTCGATTCTCCCTGCTTCCATAGGAAGTTCCTATAGCCATAAATTTACAAAATCCCTTACAGATAAGGCCTCAAATAGGAGCATACGGATTGGTAGGAAATATAAAAAAAATCCACCTGAAAGTTGTCCATTGATGAAAACATGGAGAGCGTGACCTGATGACTGAACAATAAGGACTGGAGATTTACCACCACGCAAAAATGATTCAGATGGATCGACATCAATGCTGCAAATATAACAAGATAGATTTCTCAAGTTTTGGAAATATCAACCAAAGAGCACAGTCAATGTGATCTCACCTTGTCATGTACCAAAGATAGTCACTTATGTCACGAGTGACATTAACTTGCTCCAACAGACCAATAGCTGTGATCATTGATCTCTCCTCTAATGACGAAAGATCTTCATCATAAGTTTCCCATGATAGTAATTGTGTGTTACTCACAGTGGTCATCTGCATCTGTGACGTTTGAACTCCAATCTGTGATCATAGAAAATAATTTTGGATGAATATTTCGATAATCCATTCTCAACTTGTCAACCATTGATGTGAAAATATAAAAGTATGACATGCATTTTTTAAGTTCTCCATATTTATGTTTAAATAGTTCAAAATTTTCACTAGACGCATATTGTAATATAACTTGTAGAGTAATGTGATACTCGTTATTCAAACAGGGCAGGTTGATAGACAAGCATAAGAAATGCGAAAAAAGGGAACAATAGCATTCTGTGAATATAGCTTACTTTTGCAGTGTTGAAAACTACATTTCTGCAATCAGGAAGGATACTAATAGACCAAGGAGGAAGATTGTAATGCATGTTATTGAACACAACTCTCGCATTGGATTTTGAATCAAAATTTGAGAGAAAAGCTGCGCAACCTTCAGATTCAGATGAATAAACATGGGCCTGGAGAAAGTACACCGTTAGCAGAAACCTCAAAATGGCTATTCATGTATGAGAAAAGTATGAAGCAAGTCTAACCTGTTGATAAGCACCAAGAGAAGTAATAATTGGGTCAGCTGAAACCAAAGGCTTCTCGCAGAGCTTTATAGCCCTGTGAAGCTCTTTCAAATGCCCATATTTTGGTTGATTTGGCAGACCTAAAAATTTTCAACAAAAATGAAAGCTAGTTAACATAGTCAGACAGTTAGAACGAATTACACTAGTATTACGTCATAACTTGTTTTCGAGAAATAAAAAAACAAAAAATCTCACCATATTCATCTAAGGGTGCATCATAATCATAACTAGTTGTAATAAATGGGCCTCCAGCTGTTCGGCCAAAGTTTGTTCCACCATGATACTGATGTATGTACATTAACAAGTATATGAACCGTCTTACTTTCCAAAAGCTGTTGATTAAACTCAAAAACCAAAACCTAAATTTTATACTGAAAGCTAGTTACCATATAGTAGTTGATGAACGAACCCCCCTTTTGTATGAAGCGCGCAACAGCAAATGCCAAATCTTGAACAGGGCGTTTGTGGATTGGACCACCAAATTCTGTAAACCTTTACTTGGGAGAACGAAATCAAGGTCAGGAGTACACAAAATTATGTATATCACAAGCAATATTGAATCGTGCACTCAGAATCAATGTTACCAGCCACTCCAAGCCTCTGTCCACATCTTTGGCTTATAGGGCTGGTTGGGAGTAAAGGCATCACAGTAGAAGCCATTGCATGAATTAATCTGTGACGAGTATAAATTATAAAATACACACGTGAGAAAGAGTTATTTTGCAAGGAAGATTCATATCATTGAGCTGAGTCCATGGTATTTACCACAGGATCTGGAGCATCATCCTGCTTACACATTACCCATGGCACACCAGTATCAAGATCGACAGCCATTTTAGCAGCCCATGTCATGTAAGCGTGGCCAGGAGGACCCAACAGCTTACTTTCGGCACCATACTCATTCTCAATCTGCACAGGGAAACACATATGTATATAAATATCAGACAATTATCTTCTTCGACCATATGGAGTATCAACGAGATAACTGTTGCCTCATCGATCACACCAAGTACACTTTTAACCGTAAACCAGCTAAAATAAACAGATATATCAATATATTACTTGCTATATAGAGCAACAAAAACAGTGCGTGTTGGAAGAATAAACATTACCTGAGAAAGAATGATGGGGCCGCCCTGGGACTCAAACAACTGTTCATCCTTCATCATTTGCACAATCTTCTGTGTAAAACCTCGCATTGCCATCTAGACACTCGCAAAAACATCAACAGCACATCACATTTCAAAAAAAAATTCAAGCACAAGCAAAAAATGCAATTTAAGTAAATGTGATTGTAGTCCAAAATCAGGAAGAAGCTACCTTAAAAGGCTCATTGTCCGTTCTAAAACTAATGCCCGGAACATATTTAAGCCAAACAGGAAACCCTCTGATTCACAGTGAACAATACAAAAACAACCGCCAATCAACACCTCAAAAAGGGAACATGAAACAGAGACTAGATAGAAAAAGGCGAAGAAGAGCACCCAAAGTTCCACTCGGCACAAACATAAGGTCCAATGCGCAGGTGGACATAGAGCCCAGCTCTGCACCGTCTTGATGAACCGCACCAGGTCATACCTCCCCTCAAAATTGTACTACAACACAACCCGCAGCCCAAATCACAACAAAACACAGCAAACGAAACCAAACTGCCAAGAACAAGGCATTGACAGAGCAAAAGCTACGGTTTAGCAAGGTACATTCCCAGGAGACGGCTCATGCCCATTCCAGAAGACATAGGTCTGAATTGCGTCCAACCCACCATCCTTCGCCTTCTCAATCAGCCCTTCCCACATCTGCAAAAACACCACCTCCACCCCATCACTACCACCATTACCACCAGACCAAAACCCACCCACATAGACACACAAAAGCAAACCAGTCCTCCACGAGAAGAGCTTGTTAGAGATGTCACCTCGGGAGTGCTCCTCGGGTAATGTACGGAGCCGGAGATGAGAATCCGGCGCTGGCCGTCGATCACCACCGCCTTCCTGTCGTAGGTCACACCGCCATGAACCCCACTCGCCAAGAGCAGCGAGAAGAAGAATGCCAAGAGAACGGCCGCCCAGCTAATTGCGGCCGCCATCCGCCCAAACCCACCAGCCGGCGCCGTCTACCTCGTCGTCGCCGGCGAGAAGAAGGAGGAGGAGGAGGAGGTCCAAAAATGGCGGTGGGAAGTGGAAGGAGGAAGGCGAAAGGGGAGGAGCATATAAACTGCGGGGAGCTCAAAAAGTGCTAAAGACTGTGTGGGGGTGACGGATCATCGTTTTGTGCTGGCCCGCGGGGTTTTGGTGGCCCGCACTGGAGCTTACGTGACGTGATGTGAACGTGAAGGTTCATCATTTTGGACGTTTGACACGCATGGGCTTCCAAGTTACAGAATTGTCACACTTGAACTACTTGCTCAATTATTATCAGGTTCAAGTAATTACCAGGTTAATTAATTTAAAGAAAAGTGTAACCCATTTATTTATTTATTTATTTGAGTGACTCATAAATAAATCATATCAAATGTTATAAAAAATTACAAACTTATTTTTTTGTGAAAAATATATCCTCGTAAAATGTTAATTTTGTTTTTAAATAAAAACTCTCAATAATTTATAATTAAAATTAAATTAAAACCCTAAAATACATTTTGTTATGATTCTTAATCTCATTAGGACAATAAAATTTTATGGTTTTGAAAAAATTAATTAAAACTAAAATGAGTTTATAATCAAGCCAATCATAGATCTACTAAAAATATTTCTAATAAAAAATCTTAATTTAAATTTTTTATGAAGCAAATAAAAATTAAGTGTCCCATTAATTTAATGCTTTTTAATAAAAAATAGATACAAGTTTTAAAAATAAGTATTTATTGCCTAACATAGAGATAAAAAAACTCTATAATTTTGAAAAACATTAAACTTAATCTCAAGTATATGGAACCAAATTTGAGTTTATGATTAAGCATTCTACTTAGGAAAAATTTTAAATTTTAAATTTTAAATTTAAATTCTTACAATTCATGACTGAAATTAATTAGTTTTAGAATTTAAAAAGTGAGGATCTTAAACTGCTGGTAATGGTCAAGTGGTACCATTGGGCGAAAAACGAAAAAGGAGACCGAATGCGATAATTCTCAACTATGTTGTCGCACTTGTGTCAATTTTGCTTCCGTGGTGCGCCGTCGGTCGCACGATAGGGTTTAAGAGGAGTGGATTTAGTAAAACCAGGGTTAGCATCCATAATTTTGTATGGCCACGGCTCGGTTTGTTGCGACTCAAAAGAATCCAAGGCGGCCCGTGGCATGTGGACCGGATCTATCCATAGATCGAACCCGAGGAAATGAGGGACCCACCTGAATGTGCCCGTTTCTGTTTCTGTTCCTTTGCCGTATCCGCCTCTCGACCAGCAGTAGCTAGACCAATGTTGTAAAAATCAAAATGTTTAAAAGTTTTGAATCGAACCGGTCCAAACGTCTTATTTTCTATCTACATATTTAATAAAATTATATACATGTTGTATGAAAATTAGTTTATCTAAGATAATAAAATCAAAATAAAAAATAATATATTAAGTAAAAAGTAAATTTTTTTGTTAAATTATATTTAACTATAAAATAAAATATACTTAAGGAAGTTTTATAAATTTAGAATATTAAATATTATAATTAGGCATAAAATATAAGTCATAAGAAGAATGCAAGTTAAATTCTCTTATGTTTACATGGATAATATCATCATTTATTCTAAATTTATTAAATATTAAAATATATAAAATTTGATGAGAACGGTGATTAATGACTTGCTTATGAATCGGTTAAATTTAGTTTGAATCGGACATTTTAAAGAATAATTTTAACGATTCAATTTAGATATATATTTTTTACTTAGGATTCTTAAATAGTCAAATTGAATCGATTGATTCGAACCGGTTCTAATTGATTCTACAACAATAAGCTAGACTGTTGTAGATTTAAAAAATGCGATAAAGAATCAAAGAGATGATTTGGGTAGAAGAGAAGGTGTGTAAGATTAATGAATATTCCGGGAGTATGAACTAACCATTGGGTGGTTACAATGGATAAATCTCTGACATTGAAAGCTGACTAACTTAGATCCGGTGGGTGATTATAAAATCCTCCGGAGATAAGCTGATCCGCGATTAGTAGAACCCGGCCGGGACCTTTTCCATTTTAGATGAAATTTTGAATAGACCGGACCGGACCGGACCGGGATCCGCAACGTCCGCAATTGCGCCGGCGACGACGGGTGGGGTGGCCGCTCCGCCATTCACGGCTCACCATCCCCCTGTGGGCCCCACACCCATAGTAAACATTTTCACAGAAACCACGCGGGGCTCAACCCACTTCAAGTTCACGCGAGTAGGGCGGGGCCCGCCACCGACCCGCATTTCTCGCTGAACGGCGCCGTTAGCCTCTGCTAGTTGAACGTCCCAGCCGTTTCGCCGTCGGTGGTCGGCATGCGGCCGGTGGGGCCCCGCTGCCGCTGCCCGCCACTTTATTCCCTCCTAAACATCCCTTTTTCGCGCCATCTTTTTCGGCAAAATGACACCCAAACGGTCCAAGTCTTTGCCACAAGCATCTCATTCCATTGTGGAACAACAACGGCAACCATTAGCCCCAAGTCCTCATTGATTAATGAACATAATCATAGCATTATAACATGTTGGTAGCCAATGTTCAAGATTTGATCGATATACGACATGAATGGATCGAAGAAAACTACGGCATCGGATTCCTCGAGAAATCAGCCGGAGTAATTAGAATCTTAACAACTTCCTTAATCATTCCATGCACTGGAAGGAATATAATTGATATTTGATGGAGGTGTAAATGTTGAAGGAGATGGATGGGCATGAAAAGAACAAACAACGACCCGAGGGAGGCATGACTCGTGTCTTGCATGCTTTTGCATTTACAAAACACGGTGAGGTGAAACGAGTGAGTGATTATAAAGCCGCGGCCTTTTGACACGCTTTTCCCCAACTACCCATGTTGCCGCATCACTAGTGTAACTAATTCGGGAGGTACGCTTTGGTTTTGGTCCATTAGTGCATGCCCCAGCTGTTGAAACTTGAAAGAAACACGCTACACATTAAGCTGGTTGTCTTTGCTCCAACGCCGCCCTTCACATGGTGTACTCTTATTCTCTCAGACTTATTCCAGTTTGCTTCTTTCATGGAGGGCCATAACTCATAATGGTATTCGATGACTACGTACACTAGTTAGTTATATCCAGGAAACAGCACAAGCTCTGCCTTGATCTGTTTTACGTACGTGTCCATCTTTGTGCCAAGTGTATAGCCCCACATATTCACATACAGATCATAAGAAGGCCATATATGATATATATTCTAGAAGATAAAAGAATGGAGGCCAACACTAGAGACGATTAAGTGAAGTAGGGAATAAGGAGAATACGGTGGAAGAGTCGTCAAAAGATGAAGTGGGCCTGGATTAATGCGTCACCATCCATTAGTACCGGATGCACTTTGGTAGCTTTCACATTTGCCCGAAGACTATCGTTTAGGTGAGCAAGGGAGATGGGAAGGATGGAGTTTTTTAGTAGTTTTGTTGTAAATGAATTTGGGGCTAGTGAGCTCGTGTATATTTTAGCTTTCTTTTGCCGCCATACCTGGTTCTTGCAACGTTGTATCTGAAACATGAATCCCACCTAATGCCGTGCTTTATTCATATATGTCTGTGAGTGATATCATACCTTCTCCACCATTATAAGGTTTCCAATTATCTGAACTTGTCGTAGACGAGTTCCTTGCCTCCCTCTTAGCTTCAGACCACGCTAACAAATGAATGGAACCCTATGGTTCTTGGGCCGAGTGATTTATATTGATTGGTGCTTGTCTGATAAGCCCATGTACAATATGTACGGCTTTCGCCCTTTGTGAAGGCCGCAAAAGCTAATGAACCGAGTTAAGTTTGAAGTTCGGAGCCCAACCACTTGGACATGTATCGAAACAAAACCATATATCATCCCCCCACTCATGTATAGAGCAAGCAACATTTCCTTTATTTTTTGCTAGAACACTTGCAGAGTAAATAATGATGCTCACTACAATCAATACAAATACACGATGAAGAGAAACAATTAATCAAAACTTATAAACCTATCCTATTTGTAACCAGCAAGGGAAGAAGGAGAAAGAGATTCGTTGAAAGAAAATCTATGACAAAGAATATTACTAGCCACAGGTATCTATCATCCCCCCATTCATGTATATATACATATACATATATGTATAGTATACTTCTGATTAATCTGTACAATGGGAAGCAGGTCTTTCATGTATTACTCGTCCGCGTTTTGCTTCATCACATGAGACCATCTTCTACTCATCGCAAGAACGAGTATGAATCTGTTTGGAGTTGGAAGATACCTTGGCCAGGGGCCAAGATACCCTTGGGGTCGAACTCCATCTTCCTCCTCACAAACCTCTCCCAGTTCTCACCAAAATGTTCCTTCCACTCTTCTTGTGACTTGTAATGAGGGAGATATTGCTTCACCCTTATCTTTTCCTTTTTGCATAGGCAAAGTATTTGCTGATTCTGCTTGTTGAGATTCTCCAAATTAAGTGTCTCATCTGCCGATGGTAGCGCCGACCGAAGGAATGCTACCACGTAAAAGATGTCCTCATCTGGTGTAACCACCGAGCTCCTCTCGTCCCATCTGGGTAGCCAGAAAATGAACCAACGTCAAGATTCTCAGTTCAGATTGCATCTACGAATTAGGTTGTTGAAGATACTATTTTCTTTAAAGGGCCAAACTAAACAAGGAGATCATTTATGTCTCCACCATTTGTTAATGACCATTTGCCATTATCATTGATGTTTATATATAATCTGGCGTACCCATAATGCATAAATCCAAATACCATCAAACTATGGTCCCCTCGAAAGAGTTGGTGTTTAGTCAATCGACCAATTTGAGTATGGTTGAGTATAGACCAAGTTAAAAGTATTTTATGGCTTTTATATTTGTGCATATAAATAATTATATATATATATATATGATATATATGCATGGTTAGGTAGGCATATATGTGCATGTATAAAGTGGGAAGATACGCTTACTTGTTCTTGTTCACGGGGTATATGAGGATGGGTCCACTGGGCTTGTTACCCAGGATTCCTTTAAAGACACCGGCATCAAAGTCTTCAATTCTAGATTTGGGGACCAAGAGAATGAGCCAAGGATGTGGCACATCCCAAAGTCCCTTGGCCCGGAGTTTAATCTCAGCTTTGTGAACCCGGTCCAGGAAATCTACGTAAGGCAGGTCTGAGGAGAAAACCGTAGCTGGAATGAAGTTGAGCTCCTTGAGCAGTGCTTCTACTTCCTATATTCATACAACAGTTCAATAAGCCTTTGTCAATATATGCTTTTGAAATGAATATATATATACACATATGATCACATCACATAATTTCTATTTACTGTTACTAGTCAATCTCGAGCTAAAGTTGTCTATTCTCGTGTTGATGTTGGCTACCATTTTTTAGACGAAAAAGCAACCATCCGTAGTTTTATATGAATATATCAATGTCTCTAAATTTACAGACATCACTAAATGAGTATTGATAACAGTTGTCAATACCAAATGTTGTCGGAAATTTAATTTTTAGGAATAATCCAATCTTCATCCCTATATTCTAGTAATATTTTCATGTATATGTTTACAAATTGTTAAGTAAATTATAGAATTTGTATGCAACTGGGGAGCAAGGTATTATCCTCTCATCAAAGCTTCCAATTATTGGGCAGCTTTTGGCACCAACTTAGATGCCAGCCGGTAGAGGAGATTGAATATAGTTATAACTGACAATGGCGCCGCTGGTTATTATAGTAGAAACTAGAAACCAACACAAGGAATATGTTCCATCTGCAAAAAGAATAGAAACACCTCCAATGTTGCCATGTGATGGCTGTCTCTTAGATTTCTACAGCATATAAAGCACCTGCCAATTATCTTAATAACACATATATATATATATATATATATATATATATAAAATTAATCTAATCTTACTGAGAATCTAAATCCGAATCTAGATCAGACCAAACAATATTATAACTAAAAAGCATAATGCCATGATCAACTTTATTGACATCAAATAATAATACGAAGAAGGTGCTAACTATATATTCACAATATAATGTACATATATATATGAACTAAAGTATAAACATGCTTATTATATAATATTTACCTGATCAACTGTACCATTACTAGATTCGTCGTAGTTCTTGGCCATCTCCAGACAGTAGAGGACCCCGCCATTGTTGCTGCTCCCCAGCGAGCTTATCTTCACAGGGTTGCGTGGGGAGAAGAAGGAGGACCTCCAGTTGTTGATCAAACCCTCGTCGACGATGACAAATCCCTCGATGTAGTCGAACCGCCGGCTTGCCGGCTTCCCATGCCGGGAAATAAGCATCTCTTGATCAGCAGTGAATGCTGTGAAGTTGGAATATAACACTCTGATCCACTTGACCTACACAATAACAAAGAATGACAAATTAAGCAAATATTGATAACATGAAACTAAATCGTTAAAACAGGTAGTTGCAACAAATAATGTGGGAGTATATGGAACAATGGAACAAAACTTCTGGATTGAAAAGGCAGTGTGCATTTCAAGTGGGTCCTATCAGAATGATATACAAAGAAAATGGTAGAATCGTGTATTCCATGCTGGAATTATTTGCAGCACTAGGAACTCTGTCACGTTCCACGTGGTAATCACAAAAGCAGAGATACATTTAGGTGCCAAACGAAGATAATGCCAAGAAGACCCTACCCTAGATGGGGCCGGTTCCAAGGCGATTCTTGCCCGGGTTATGATCCCAAACTGTCCCAACCCGCCGAGCACACTAAAGAACAACTCTGAATTCTTCTCCTTGGAACACTTCATCTCCTCCCCTCTGCCTGTTACAATCCAAAACCGCCTTGCATATTACTATACAACAAACTGTCCAACGCAGAGCTGGATCATTGACAAAACCAACATCAAGAAATAAGATAAGATGACGAAAGACTAGAATGTTGAGAGTACCCGTGATAACATCAAGCTCGTAGACGTTACTGATCTGGGGGCCATGATTGAAGGCCTGGCCGCTGATCCCAGCATTGGACAGAGTCCCACCCACCGAGAGATAGAGATAGTCCGTCCACGACCTGGGTGCTAGCCCTTTCTCCAACGTAGCCCTCAACACGTCGATCCAAAGCTCCCCACCCCACACATCCACGTACTTCTCCCCGCCGACCATCTCCCCGACGGCTGGCCGAGCTGCACAGGCGGCGCCGGACATCTGCACCACCACGCCGCCGGCGGCCTGGGCCTGCCCGTTGATGGAGTGCCCATGCCCCCTCGCCGAGACGGTGAGCCCGTAGGGTGACTCGTGGGCCACGCGGACGAGTCGGGCGATATCGTTTGACGACTCGGGCCTGAGCACCGCCGCCGGCCGGGCCACGACCATCCGGCCGAAGTCGAGGGAGACCCTATCGAGCTCGGCCTCGTCGGCGGTTATTTGGGGGAGCTCGGTGGGCTCGCCGACGGTGGAGATGAGGCGGCAGATGGCCACCACGAGAAGAAGCACCGCCGCCATTACTTTCTCAGTGGCTGGGAAAGGGCGGGAAGTGAGCCGGAGAAGTTTTGTGTGAGTCGAGGAGTTGACGAGCGACGACGTTGGAATTTATAGGGAGGGGGAAGGGGAGGGGGGAGGCGGGAGGGCCAAGGGGGTGCGCGTGATGTTCACGTGCGAAGCTGGCTATCGACACGTCATTGGGGGCTAAGTGTGGGGACCAGGGGGTGTGGGCCCGGGGTTGGATTCGCAGGATCGTTGGGTGGGGCCGTGGTGGATCGAAGCTTCACGTGGTGCAGGGAAGGGATTTCAAATTGGCTGTCTCTCCCGCGGGGCGTCTCCTAGTCAGGGTGATGACCAGGTCAGTGGTGGGTCAGCTCAACCTTTGGTCCTGGCCGGATTAGGGTTGCAATCGCGCGGAATCGAGTTTATGCTCGAGTTGTATGTATGCAGTATGATTTATCTCCAACTCAAATACATATTTATTGATCGAGATTGAGTTACTTATAAAATGTTGTTAAGAGTAGTAGAGTTGAGTTTTATTTATATAATAATTCAAATTTGGTTTAGAGTTTGACTCCGGTCGTGTTCACCGGTGTTTAAGTTAATTTGAGCTCAAAGTAGTTTAATTATGTTTACAAACACTCTACTTTGTATATATTACCCTGAAATTTTATTTTAGGAATCACGATATCAATATTTACTACTGGGTATGTCTTAGAATATGCACATCGAGTTTTTGGGCTGAGTAAATTTAAGCAAAGGCTTGGCTGGCCCATTTGATTTCGAGTCAAGTTTTGAATCAAGCTTTTCTCAAACCAAACCTCGAGTTAAATCAACCTTGATCATACTTTGAACAAACCCTATCAATAAACACTGTTGCACGCAGCTAACTCGGCTTTGTTTTAGAAGTTATTAAAATTAAACTTGGCCTGGCTCAAGAGAAAATGGTGAAGAAATGCCCAGCTGGCTCAAGTCTAAATATTGAGCTAATTTTAGTTTATTATTAATTGTGTTTAGCTTGAAGACTTGATGGTGTCCTTATTCACGGCTATTCTTAAGTCATAACTAATATGCGCGGACTAATTAATAAGGAGCTGCCCAACTTTGACTCAATGAATCCTCTAGAAAACTAGTAACTAAATGAATACTCTAGAAAACTAGTAACTATAAGAAAACATTTCTCGGTATTAATTTTTAGGAGATTTATGTGATGCAAAATAAAAGCTCATGTCAGCAACATTTGTAGCTTGTTGCCACCAATTCAATAGTTTAGACTCAAAGATACGCATTCACTTTGTTTAATCACTTGTTCTTTTTTAAAAAATAAATTTAATCAATTCATTGATCTCAGAATCTATTGTATGATAATTAGTTGGAACCAACTGCATTTGGGAGCATAATTTTGTGGTCCCTTCATGTCCACCATTAGTGAAACTTATGGATTACCATGCGAATCAACTGCATAATTGTTGTATTATATGCTCTTATTTTAGTTTACATAGGTAAAGTAATGATCCATTTCATGTTCATAGGATCTCGGGCAATGCATGCGGCTTTATTCTATGCCATCAAATGAAATCTACTGCTTTATATGTTCGCCAGTGTGGATTAAGTCCCAATCATTTGATATTCTGTACTACGTCTTAAACAAAATTACGTTAGGAAGTTCAGCCTCAAATAATTTAGGTGATGAAAACAGCTGCATATTTGCAAAGAAAGATTGTAATAGCTGTGTTACCAAGTGATTGGCTGATCCCCATGCACTTTCCGGCCAAGTCATGCTGTGGCAAGGCCAATAATATTCTCTTATATGCAAAAGTTCATATAATGTTGAAACTAATTAAGATTAAATTATAAATTATAAAGAAATTTTCATTTATTGCTGCCAATTATTCATGATAGTTTGTAGATGTGAAACGTGTTAAATATCATACATTTGGTTATCAATCCAAAGGAGGAAGGGAACGGTGATGGGTACAATCACGCGTGACACTTCCTACATCGAGGGCCATCGCAGTTATGGTCTTGAATGCAGATTTTCGATTTTTCCAACCTTTGAGCCTGATATGTTAACGTCGAATAATGAGTCCCCACATTAGTTATGACACTTTGTAGCTAAGATTGTATTATGCATATGGTTCGTATTTTTCATGTTTATGTAATTAGTTTATCGAACACGTTGGCCCCACATGAAACCAATCATGTTTAGCTATTTGAAAAAAAATGTCTAGCCACAATTCTTTTATTTGTATAATTAGCCCCAATCCATGTGCATGGTAAATATCAAATCCGGTTCATTAATATTTTAATGTGATCTTCAACTGATCCAATATTATTATATCAACCAATGTGTCATTCCAAACGAAAGATCAGTAGAATATAAATATCGAGAAATTAATTTCATTGGCTTCATCAATATTGCGTTTATTTAATTTTAGTGGGCCATTAAGAAAACAATTAATTATATGTGTACTAGCTAGTTTAAACAAATTAATGTCTATTGAGGAAAATTTTCATTCGTACTTAGTTTGATCTACGCATCATGTGTGGGTAATAAACTACTCATTATCTTATTGTGATTATCTAAACATGCGTTTGCATTTTTGGCAGTAATCGGTGACTTGTCCACATTCGACATTGGCCAAAATGACCATTGACATGAGTAACTCGTCAATGTGTATCTTGCGATGGAAAAGCAGCGTGGACGGACATTAAGTTCGGTCCCCAATCGAATGCCCCACATGTCTTTGGAAAGAATAGCTGTCTTCATAGACAACAAAATTTTCTACAAGGATTTCATTTGTGGCAAACAGTTGGCCGGCTTCCTGGACATTATCATATGCAAAACCAGCTGTTTGTGTCACCCAACGGTGGCCTACATTCAGTAGAAAAGCACTTCATTTTGCTTTTTGGGCTGCTGGGTCATGGGGTTACTACTCCTAATCTATTTAACAGGCCATATTTTTCATGGAACATGGTAATCATGTTTATTGAGAAAAATATATAGTATTTGCTTGTCAGTGAAGGTGTCTACTAAAATATGGTATATAAGGGGACACGCCTAACTTAGTATTTGGTCTTGTAATTTGTTGGGAACCTTCCTTGACACCAGCAAATGCTGCTGTTTCACATGTTTTAATAATGAGTACTTCATTTCCTGCTAGCAGCCTCCGCTACTACTACGTGCGTCGGCGCTTACCGCCGACAGCAGGAAATGGTCAGGCCGTACCAGGGACAGGCATACCGCAGGTAAACATATATACGTATTAGCTAGGAACCTTCATGAAAATTATTATACATTATATTTGTACATATATACGCACTCTGGCTACCAGTATTATAAGAGTACTTGAGAGCATCAGAAACTGGCACAATACGGTGATTAACTAGCTAGCTGTCTGCATCTGCATATGCAGAATTGCAGATTCGAAGAAGGAGAAAGGACAATTAAAGATACGTCGTATGCAGGATTCTTTTGTATGAAGAGGACAAGACGATGGATGGGCGAGTCTCCATGCTGGCAGGAGACGGAAATATTGTCGACAAGTGGCTTCATGATCATCTGTCCCCAACTGCCAGCTTTTCCAATTCCTATGTCGTCATTAGCTTTTGCTTAACAATCTTAACCTGTTTAATTAATATTTACAGTTATTGGAGTACTGAATATGTTGGGTTTTGATCCTGTAAATATATATATATATATATATATATATATATGTTTGGTTTTGATTATAAGTTGGCATTTTGTTCATGGATTATCAAGACATTTATCTTCTTGAACAGTAACTCTGTCTGATGACATATGGGGTTCTCCACGCAAAGAATAGCTCAACGATAGTGTCCAAAATATCATAATTTACAATGACAACATATAAGTTTTGGATTTGTTGAAAAGTAAGTTTAATTAAGCTTAACGGAGGATGTCAGAAACTAAACCTAATTTTGATATAGTTAAAAACCTTTTTCATAAATCTAGAGTTTTATGAATAGAACGTCAAAAAATAATATTAAATGTGGATGTAGATAGGTGAGATGACTCAAAGTCCATATATTAGTGTTGTATTTTTATGTTAAATTGTGACTCAATAGTTAGCCTCTCTAGTAAAAATTCACTAATATAAAATAAAATCTTAAGATTTATTATGTTCAATGTAATTTTATAAATTTCTTCTTCATATTATTGTATTGAATTGCCCTCATATTTATAGTTTGGTTTTATTAAGGTCTTTAATTTTAGTTTTGCCTCCATTTAATTGTAATTAAATATTTTTTGTGTTAAGATTAAATCCGCGCAAATTAAGCATGCACATTTGGTTGCCAACTAGAGCAAGGTAGGTCCAGTTACAGTACCATGACAAAGAATTTACAGCATTAAAACTTGGTACAGTGATCACCACTTGACAAGTACTTGTATAACAAATCAGTTCCAACCGTAATCCAGCCGTCATCGATGCCTCAATATAGTGCTGCCGTCACAGAGATTTTATTACCGACGGCAACCCTAGACAACATTATTTGATTTTCAGAATTACAGCGAGTGAATGATCATATATCATCATATTGCGGCAAACGCAAGCAACACGACAGAAACATCTATAATAATATATATATGTTGCATGGTGGAAGAAGTTCAAAGCTTTGGGTTTTCGTTCAAATTGGATCAGATACACACGAAATGCGTTTGGAGATAGTCTAATTAGAAGATCACAGCTCAATCCAAAATTGACTCATGGACAACATGTAATATCACATCATGCATTGTGTGGAGTGTATTCACATGAGGGAGAAAAATAATGGTGGATATCTATGAAGAGATTGAGGACAAGCTGTGGCCAGCATTGATGCAAGTTGGGGGAAGCATGTAACATGAGGGGAACATGAGGATCTAATTGTGTTTTTGAAATATCATGTTAAAAAAAAGAGTTCATATATATCACTTTGTGAGACAGATATCTTCCATTTTTGAGTCGATTGTTTGTATGGGGATCGAACAGGGGATGAGTGAATACAGAAAGAAGAAAATGTCGACCAAACGAAGGCAGGCTTAGGTCAGGATGAATTGGGAGGTAGATCATGGCTAACCAACGCTGTTGCCACCAAATCTAACTTGTAGGCCAACTTTAGTAATTGATCACAACATGTGCACCGCTTGATCAAGATTAACTTACAACAATAATTGGAATAGAAAACATCAAAATATGCTTAAGCACTATATCTATGATCATATATAATGTTCGCATACAATATATGAACAGATCATGATTTTGTGCCCGGAAAAGAGTGGATATGGCAAATTGGGTTCCACACAACAGGGTGATCATGAAAGTGGCATGGAAAACCAGCAAAATATATCATAGTTGGTATGAGTGAGAATGAGAGAGCTTTTGTTTCTCAAAAGGTGAGTCTATGTTGGGAGTCCGGCAAATGGTTGGCAAAAGCCAAGAAAGAAATTCCAATGTGGAGATCATGGTGATGCAAAGTGCAAGCGCTTGCATTGTAAGAACAAAGAAGCATCTTCAGAAGGTGTGTGGCCACTGACCCACCACTTATTTAAAAGGATGGACCAAAGATTTGCTGCCTTCGACCTTTATCCTTGATTCCCTGCAGCTCTAGAATATCAGGATATAGAACAGATCTAATATCTATGCAAATTGAATCATGGATACACCTAACATGAGCTATGACAAGTGTTAGTTCAACACTGGTTAACTGTTATAATTATGAAATTTCAAACATGCAAATATCTACAAGATAAGCTTACAAAATCTTCTTCCCCTGCACAATATTATATTGTTAATTGTCTTTTAGTATTTTATTATTATTATTTTCACATTTTAAACATTTAATAAATTAATCCGGTTGCATAAAAAATTATAATAATTAATAACATAGTTGAGAGGTATGAGTAAGTTGATGAAATTAAAAGGATATAAATATATAATGAACTCATTGTAGAAAATCAATCAATGAAAACCATTTTTAAAAGAATTTAAAATTAAATTACCATATCACTTTAGGAGTGAAAAACTAATTAGGTATATCAATTTGATAAAAAAATTTACAAATATACTATCAAAAGAACCTTTCGATCTCATGATATTGAAGTACTTTTCATTTGTCTATCATGACAAACAAGACGAGATTAAACATGGTATGCATGAGATTAAGGAATTACTTTAACAAAATCATGCTTCTGTCACTAATTAATTGTCAACTCTGCTAAAATTGATGAAAAGGAAAAAGTTTACAAAAAAATCTATCATATATATATATATATATATTATCCCAATTAAATATGTTCAATATTCACTTTCCATATTTCAAATTGTTTTAATGTTTTGGGCTCTAGTTCATTATGTTTCATAAAAGCACGCGCCGGTAGTAACCACGTAACCCTTTGAAGATTGGCTGCATATTATTATGCATGAGTAGTACAGTACTTTGAGCAAGTTGGGGGGACAAGGTAATAAAATTCTGCAGCATTTTGTACGGTTTGGAGACTATGGACGTCTGGGGACTATTGGCGCATCTGCCAACAGTTAAATTATCCGATGAAAGTAATGGTTGCAAACTGTTCGCATCTACCAACATTTTAATTGTCTATAGCCTGAGTGGTAAAAATCGGCCGACGGATTTGAATCGGACGAGAGGTTTTCAATTCAAAAAATAGCTAATTTGATCTTCAAGTGAATTAATCTATGAATTGGCCAATTCGAACTGATTTTGACCGATTCGCGCTAATTTTAGAATTGGCTCAAATCGATCAATTTTGGACGATAGCGATAGACCGGGCAAGGGGAGGATTAGGCGGCGACTAGGTGTGGTAAGGAGGGGGGATAATCCGGAGGGCGGGAGGGAGGGGGGGGTGGGCGAGGGACCAGGATAAGGCTGGCAGGGGGATAGGGTGACGATGGCAGGGAGGGACGGGACAGGGCTGATGGGGGGAGGTAGAGTGCGGCGACGATGATGACTGTGACAGGGAAGGAAGGCGGCGGGTGTGGGAGATAACATGAGAGAAATAAAATAAATAGTCGTGGCATTTTCGTAAATAAAAATTTTACTCGAATTCGACTAAAGTAAAAAATAATAAGTAACTCTAAATAATATTTTAAAAAATCCAAAAAGTATAAAAAATATCATAAAAAATAATATATGCTGTAATATCAAAATGACATATTCTATAACTAATAACCTACTATTTTTAACTAAATTAAAATTTTTGTATAAGGCTAATTTGGATCGATTTAACTAAATAAATTCTCGACCTATTTAAATCGATTTAGTGGCTCCTTCAAAAATCGATTTTAATTTTTGTAACTATGTGTATATCGCGCGTAGAGAATTTAATTGCTTATCAATTCAATACACATTCGTCCATTGATGTAGCTGGTATATAAAAATATATCAGAAGCACTGCAGCTGCATGCAGTACATCCAAGTTTGGATTCCTTCAAGTTCCGATATGTTGATAGAAGACTGGTATCTACGAATAATTTATTATGGACTGCATGCACCATAAACGGCTGCTTTATTTATCTGGCTTTTGTATGCAGATCAAAAGTAAAAGCTGGCATATGCGGTTCCTGGCAGCCAAGAGAAACGGCTGCTTTATTCGTACAGGTTATACTAGAGATTGCATACAGTACTAATTGCATCTACCAGTTCTCTGACCATGCCATCATATTGATGAACACATAAAATAGACAATGCAAACCAAATACTAATAAATTTAAGATGTAGAAATGCACGACTCATGCATTCTTCAGTCTCCCTTTCCTCACACTAATCATTATAATTAATTCTCATCATTATGAGAGGATCTAATCTAACAATCAACGCTTACAAACACAAAATCTGTGGATTTAAGATAGAAACTTTGTGGATCGATGTTACGATCCCCCTAGATTGAAGATGATTTTTTTGGCTGGTAATGGCTATAACTGACGAACTAAATTTGGGGATAAATACGAGAGAAATAGATTGAGAAAGATGTGAGAGAAGAGGAAGGCTAGAAAAGGGAAGAACTAGAAGGAGGAGAACGAGGAAGGAGATGAGGAGTAAGAGCGTGGTGAGGACGATCAGATCAGAGAGGTAGAGAAGAGAACAAAGAAAATTTTCATTTCACATGCTTCCTCGAAAAATACAATGTGTTTCCCTTTTATATAATTTTCAATTCCTTAGTTTTTTAATTTCATAATTCTACTACTAACTACTATACCACCTATAACCATTACCTTACCAATATTTACCAATCGTCCTTATTCCTATCAATCCCTTCCCCTTAAACTTTTCCTTGTCCTCGAGGAAAGAAAAAAAATACAACCTTCGTATATACTTTTTTTCCAAGAAAACTTTTTGTATTCAGTACTATTATTTGAACATTTTAAATGCACCTTGCTGATAACTGCTTTCCACCTTACTGATATTGTGCTTCGTTGAAGATCCAAAAGTGAGAGAACTAAATCCCACAACTAACATGTGATCATTATGTGTCCAGTAAAACCCTAACAACAATTTAAATGCCAAGTTCAGCTTCCAACTCCATGCCAAAATACCTGCCTTGCATGTGATCTAAAAATATTATTTTGATCATAGAACAACACCCATGAACCAACCCAATGATGCAATGTTCCTCAAGTAGAAAACTCCATATGCCTGGATCCCAAATTATTCTTTCTTTCTTTCAAGCGACATGGCAAGTGTAAGAAAATGGAAGTAATTTGCTCCTCACAGATATGCCAATTATGCTTGCCCCAATTTTCAATGAATTCATACTCCCTGATAATAGTAAGAGGCCTACACTTCTTTAGCTCAAATGCCCATATTGGATGGAGTCTGTTGTTCAAAACTTGTGGAAGATATGGCTGAGAGCACCCAAACGGTTATATTTCCCATGGTAACTTGTACACATTTAAGCTTTTCGCCGCCAAAATTTGGAAGATTGGAGATCCAGTAGTTATTGTAATCACATTTGCTAACACCTGATCAATCCTCAAATAGTCCTTGGTAGTAACACGTATTATCAGAGCCTCAAGTTTTTCCAAGTCAACTTGAGTGTTTCATGATCTCACTGTCTGTGTGTTTCAATTTGGAGGCAAACATGTTGATTGGAGTGTCTAATAATGTGGTGTTCTTTGTCCGAGGATTTAAACATTTCCCTGCTATTAAATTAGCTTCCTCACATAGTCCATCTGGATCCCAACTTGGCCTATAAAATAAATGCAGAAAATCAAATGTAAAAGATTAGGGAACCAATGGACTAAAATCATAAAAGTTTCCATAAGAACTCGTAGCAAATTCATTCTGAAACTGCAATGAGAAAGGCTTTGCAACAAACTCATTATAAAATTTGCATTTCTTTCTCACCCCTACAAGACTCATTACTAACCTTCTGATTAAATACTAATGAGTCGGACTTTTGCAAGTTCATATGAACTTCATCTCATCGCATTTCAAGTTCAGAACTGAAGCCTTTTATAATCACTTCAGAAACAATAGATACCGCGGTTGTAATCAAAGACAAAGGTCTATTATCAACAGCCTCAGCACCACAATTACATTGTTTATCCAAATCACACTTATTGGACACAAATTTAATAACCTTTTCACACTCCCCTGTGGCATCACTTTGATATGCTTCTACTAGCTCGTTATGATTCATGTCCAGCTTCTCTTCAATTAAAGGTGATGCACTTTCATATTATAAAGTTGGAAAAAGAGGATTTTGAATCTTCTACTTCCCATTGAGTGGAAGCAAAACCTCACAAGCAATGCTAATTTAAAATCTTTCCAAGCACATTGCCTGTGCTCCTTCTTTACCTCATTAAACCAAACTTCAGCTCCATCTTTAAACAAATGAGAAGCTAGGAATACTTTGTTATGCTCTTTGGTTCTATACTTCAAAAAATAGTTCACAAGCAGAAACCCAAGTATTCAAATCTTGTATTCCATCAAACGTAGGGAAAACTTGCCTAACAAATTTCGGAAGAATGACTCTGGAAGTGGAATGATTAAAACCTTCCAACTCTTTGTCTTCTTGAACTTCCTTCAAACAATTAGAATGCAGAGCTGCATGTGTAAAGTTGCGTTCCGAGCTTGCTTCCCTTATACAAAATCATAGTGGATGAAGAGGCCTTAAACTTTCTTGTTGTAGCTGATTATTCCGACTGTCCATCTTGAAGTTCAATTCTGCTGCCTCTCTGTACGTAAGAATCATTAGGCGCTGCTGCTCAATCTGCAATTCAACCATAGAAGCAATCTTCGCAGAATTGGCCATTAATGATATCAATTAACTCTCATTAGACCTGAGAGCGCGCTCAACAATCCTCGGATCTAACAATTCAACCACAACAAAATTTCCATAACTAAGAATTTAGATCTTGCTCCTTCCTCCCTGATCTCTCTCTCTCTCTTTAAATGCAGGCATATCAACTTGAGAAAACTAAAAGAAACAACATAAAATTTGAAGATTAAAAGAGGAGGAGTGGATAATAGATGAAGATTTGAGTCATCGAAGATGTAGGTAATCAAGGAAGACTAAGAGACGTTTGACGTGATAGGAGAGAAGAAAGAGAGGAGGAAAGTGAGGTTTGATGAAGAAGGTGACAGAGAAGAAATGAAGTGGTGAAGAAGAGGAAGAGAAGAGAAGATTTTGAGATAGAAAAACGTAGAGAAGTTGGGAAGAGAAGAGAAGTGACGGGGAAGAGAAGAGTTGTAAGCTGAATGAGACCTACTTTGGGTACGAGCTCTGATCTGGATCAAAATGTTAAAATAATCGATTCGTTTCTAGCCGTTAGATAATGTATCCTTTTGATTTATGTTGATGTTTTTACCGGTGATTTCATTCCCATAAAAAATTTTTTAAAAAATAATTTGATCAGTGTGATTTAAGGTTTCATCTTATACAAATTCTAGAAAAGACAAGGCTCTGTAGCCATGGAATAATATAACATTTTCTCGAGGTTAAAGATTGAAGATGATTTATTTGGTTGGTAATAGTAAATTTGGCGATTAAGAGAGGAATAGATCGGGAAAGATGCGAGAGAAGAGGAGAATTTGACTTTAATCCTATCAATCTACTAAGATGGAGTTTGAAGAATCGAAGTCTAAAAGGTATGTAGGCGATAAGTTGCTTTGGACGAAGCAAAAATCAATAAACAAAATTTAGGTAATGATAAGTTGTGGAAGCCAAGAGATCAGGCCCAATTTTGGCTTCCTCTGAGCCCAACAACTAAATATAAATGGGCTTTATGAGGCCCAAAACTAATTTTACACCGGCCCAAGCCTCCCTCGTGCGCCGCTCCGGATTTGAAATTATTCTGTGGCGTACCTCACAATTTCCAGAAACCTACCAAACACAAAAAAATTCAAAAATAAAAATATCTACCCCCCGCCGTATCCACACACACCTCACCTCGTCAATAAAAAGGAATAATTTTTTTTTGTTTTTATCGAATTTTTTTAAAAAAATCCGGTTTCTTCCCCACCGCCGATGGCCGCCCCCCAGATCGGCCACCCTCCAACTCTCCGGTCGGCCTGCACCCGCCATCCTTTCTACCCTCCGGCGGCCGCCAGCCACCGGCCCGACTTTCCGGGATCGCCGCATCGCCCCGGCCCGCCTCCGGGCGGGTCCGCGGCGGCGGAGCACTGCGGCTGCGGTGCTCGGCGTCGTCCTCACCCGAGCGCCACCGCGCCGGGGCCGGCGAGTCGAGCGACGGGGTGGAGCTCCCGCTCTTCCCGCTGCCGCTCGTCCTCTTCCCCGGCGCGGTGCTCCCGCTCCAGATCTTCGAGTTCCGGTACCGGATTATGATGCACACGTTGCTCCAGACCGACCTGCGCTTCGGCGTGGTGTACTCCGACTCGGCCACCGGCGCGGCCGACGTCGGGTGCGTGGGGAGGTGGTGAAGCACGAGCGGCTTGTGGACGACCGCTTCTTCCTCATCTGTAAAGGGCAGGAGCGGTTCCGGGTGCTCGACATCGTCCGGACCCGGCCTTACCTCGTCGCCCAGGTCGCCTGGTTGGAGGACCGGCCGGCGCCGGAGTCTGCCGGCCAGGACCTCGAAGCACTTGCCACCGAGGTGGAGACCTACATGAAGGACGTCATTAGGTAAAATCATGGCGCTTGCTCTTCTTTTGTGAGGTTGCTGGTATCAATAAATTGCCGCTACTCTATTTGATTGGGTAGAATAAATAACAACTGATTAGTAATCAACAGTTAAGCTTGCCGAGAAATATCAAAGTCTATCGATTACTTAAGCTTGGTTGATGTGGCTTTGTTATAATTTTTGATTACTTAGTCAGGTAGCTTGCTTGTAGATATTTGGTTGGGCAGTGGATTAAAACAGTGTGAATTATTTCTTTTAGAATCTGAGGTATTGAAGTTTGAAACGTAGGCTGGACTGTAAGGTTTGCCACCGTCACTCGCTAGATTGTTGTGATTATACTGTTCTAAGTTCCAACTCATGCTTTAATTTTGAAGATTGCCTTGAGCAATTGGGTTATGTAGTACCGGTCGGAAACGTATTAAAGAAAGCCTTCAATTGAAAATTGAAGTTTCATTATTTCATTTTTTTTGGGTGGGGGGGTGGGGGCTAATCAATATCCATGCGTTTGCTTCTTTTTGGGTGAAAACTGCTTGGGGTTTGCTGTTGTATGGTGTATGGTGACGATATTTTAAGACGAGTAGCTTGTTGCGTCTTGATGCAACTTGATTCTTTAATTAGTTGACATCCGCTATTTTGTGTTTTATATGAAATTACTAGAACTGTGGAACTTATGACTTCTACTATTGTCTATTGGGCCTTGTATATTTAGGCATGCTGTTTAATAGAGCAATTTGTTCATAATTGCCTTTTATCATTCAAAAAAGTTAAAGGTGTAATGCATGCATTAATTTCAGCTGCAGTTAATTAGATCAGAAACCGTTTTTACTGACTTCTATAGTTGGTTTGTTCGAATCAGGCTGTCTAACAGACTAAATGGAAAAGCAGAGAAGGAGGCACAAGACTTGCGAAGAAATTTGTTCCCTACCCCTTTTTCATTTTTTGTTGGTAGCACATTTGAAGGTGCTTCCCGGGAACAGCAGGCATTGCTGGAGTTGGAGGATACAGCTGCTCGGCTGAAGAGGGAGAAGGAGACATTACGCAACACGCTTAATTATTTGACCGCCGCTTCTGCTGTTAAAGACGTATTTCCATCTTCTTAATTCAGCAGGCAGCGGCTGTAGTTTCAGTTGATTAAAAGTTTCACGAGCAGAGGACATTCAACTAATGAAGTGCCAAAGATGGCGGCATTCTAATGGTATTGCTCTTTGTGCAAACATAATGTACATTTCTTTGTATTTTACAATCTGAATGTCATGGCTTATATGTTTGCTCTTTGTTTACACTCTGAGTTCATAGGTAAATTATGTCAATTCCACAATTCCACTCTCTTCTTTGTTTTCCAATGAGTTTTTGTTCATGGGCAATCATTTGTCTGTTGCCCATTTCCACTTTGTTGTTTATTTCTAATGAATTAGCTGCGTCTACTATGATGTGTTCTTGCTCTTGGCCGAAACTAGAAGGAATCTGCTTAGAAGTCTACTGTATTTCTGACAGTGTAATACCAGGTGGATGCAGCAGTGATTGCCAGTCTCATGCAGTCAGAATGGACTTGTGAGCAGTTTGGTTCAAGCTTCTAATTAAACGGCAGTCGGTGGAAATTTTGGTTGGGGACAGAAACAGAAATTACAGTGTAGTTGAATAATTTAAGTTTGAGCACATTGTTTATGCGGAGAACAGGCTGTTGGGGGATCCTTCCTTCTTGCATAGAAGCCTAACCAAACTGTTACCCAGAAGAAAAGAAAGAGGAAAGTGGAACACAAGGGCATTGCTCAAGGTTCCTGGTCATGATCACGTAGTCCAGATGCACCAAACAATTCAACTAAACGACTTAGTTACTAAAGTGTCGATATGTACATCATGAGTGGGGCAATATTGAGCTATTATTTCATCTGATTTCCTTGAGATTTAAACCCCAGGTGTGCATCGACTGCGAGATTTTTCTAAATTTTGCACGGTGAAAGCAAAAGAGATTACCAGAAACTAGTAATATGTTAATGGTGTAAGGTATGACATTGTCCTACCATAAAAAAACTCGGCCCATTTTCCCCTCAAAATCTTTGTGTACCAAATCTCATTAAGAAACTCAACAAATATGACAATTCATACGTTTATTATGTACCAAACATGCTCCTGCAGCTGGAAATAATATATTCGCTTGGTACCTAAAGACTTCCCCATAGTCTTTCACTGTACATGCTTATTTAAAACTCTTCCCTCCCTCCTTTCTTCATTCTGTTATACCTCCCCACCATCAACATACTCTTTTTCCCTCTTTCAAGTCATTCTATCACACTCCCTTTCTTCCTACCCAGACATCAATGGCTATTTCCAGAGTTTTAGCAGGAGTGGCTCTTTTTTGTGTATTTGCTGGTATTGTTCATGGCCAGGGTCTAGTCCCGGGGCTTATGATCTTTGGTGACTCTATAGTAGATGCGGGGAACAATAACTATCTGCACACTATTGTCAAATCAAACTTCCCTCCTTATGGCCGGGATTTTATCAATCACCGAGCAACTGGAAGGTTCTGCAATGGCAAACTTGCTTCAGACTTCACTGGTGTGGAAATTGTTAGCTTCATGTTTTGCTGATCATGGCATTAGTTCACAATCCATCTTAATAACTTTGTGTTTGCTTTCTCAGCTGAGAACCTTGGCTTCACTTCCTATCCACCAGCTTATCTCAGCAGAGCAGCTAGAGGGAAAGAACTTCTCATAGGAGCCAATTTTGCATCTGCATCCTCTGGTTACTATGACAATACAGCAAAGCTATTTGTAAGCTTCTTTTCCTTATCTTGTCTTCCCCATTCTACCATTTGAATTCTTAACTTAATGACATATATCTAGCATCCAATTTTGTGTAGGGAGCCCTTACATTGACGCAGCAGCTAGAGAACTACAAGCAATATCAGACAAAGCTGGTGAGTGTCGCTGGTGCAGCAAACGCATCTACCATCTTATCTGGTTCTTTCTATCTTTTGAGTGCAGGAAGCAGTGATTTTGTTCAGAACTACTACGTCAATCCTCTACTATACGAGTTCTATTCAGCAGACCAGTTCTCGGACCTTCTCATGCAGTCCTTCTCTTCTTTTGTCCGAGTACGTGAACTGTTTCTCATCTGATAAACTGAACTTTTGAGGTAAAATTAAATGGCATACAATCTAATTCATTGCACAGAATTTGTACGTACTGGGGCCGAGGAAGATCGGCGTCACATCTCTCCCTCCGATTGGATGCTTGCCTGCATCGATCACTCTGTTTGGACATCATAGCAACGAATGTGTGGAAAACATTAACCGAGATGCAATCTCCTTTAACAGGAAGCTCAACTCCACGGCCATCTACTTAACTAAGAAGTTATCCAACCTCACAATTGTGGTGTTTGATATTTGCCAGCCCCTTCTGGACATAATCAAGCATCCATCAGATAATGGTACTCCTAGTTTTGAAGCTCCATACAACTTATAAACTGGCAATAAAAACTTTAGAGATTTGTTGAAACTGGTTAAAGATGATTGTAACATCTACCCGAAATTTTCTACCTTATATTGCTTTCATCTTATGTGATGATCAGGTTTCTTTGAGTCTAGAAAGGCTTGTTGCGGAACAGGAACAATTGAAACTTCACTTCTCTGCAACTCCAAGTCGCCGGGGACTTGCAAAAACGCATCTACCTATGTTTTCTGGGACGGCTTTCACCCTACCGAGGCAACGAACAAGGCTCTTGCTAGTAACCTCCTAACTCAGGGCATTGCTCTTGTTTCCTAAAACTTCTGTTTTCTGTTCTGCATGATCATGAATGATATGGCACACTGTTTGAGACTAGCTCATGAGTGCTATTCAATTGGTTTTGCTGCTCGCCGGTTGGTGCGCTCCGTCGTCAGAATCGGTGGGCGCTAGCGCTATCGGGTCTCCAGGCACCGATTACATATGTAATATGTTGGACTACTTAGATTGAATCACTAAAATATTATGTGCCTCATTTCATTTCTTTTTTCAATGCCATTACGTAGTTTTTGCACAATGGGCCATGCATGGAATGCTGAGGTTGTATCCACTGCCACCATACAAGAGTAAGGTTGCTTGCTCGCAGTTTTATTCTTGTTAGTTTTGTTATGATGTTTAATTTGCAGTTAATAAATGTATATTAAATGAAAGTAGTTTATTTTATAATTAATTTTAATTAAGTAATAAACAGAGTCGTTTTAGTAAGTTATAATGGTGATCAATTATCTGATGTGGTATATTTTGGACTTTGGAGTGAAAAAAATAAAGTCTGGACAAAAATCCTAAATTCGTCAAATTTGTAGATTCAGTCCTTGCTCATAAATTCACATATATACCTGGTTTCGTAAGGACTGAAATTGTCAACCTTGAATTTGCAAAAAATATATTGAGAAAATTGGCGGAAGAGACCGCAATATATCGGGATAACTACGAAAATGTTCCAAGCTGTGAGGAGAACTATTTTTGAAGAATTTAAGCCGTGTTTATCTCTCAATTTTTCTCTTCTATAAATTAATCACGTTACATGTGATGAAGAAAGATTCTTTTCTAGCATTTCCTCTGGCTCTTTAATTTATTCTCTATTTATAAGTTTTTGTTCTCTTTTTATTATGATTTAGTGGCCGACAAGGGTTTGAGTGTACTAGATGTGATTGTATTTTCTTATGTTAATAATAGATATTTTATGAAGAATAGTTTCTTTAATTTATCACATTACTTGTTTGAGACATTTTATTTTTATTCAGTATTCTTTTAAAATTAAACAGTAGTGTACTTGTCTTTTTAATTTGATGAAAACTGTTCAGGGTATGAGTTCACCCTCTTGTAAGTGAATTTTTATCCCATGCTCTCACACAATCTATGTTTAAATAGCCTCATGGCATGCTAGTAATTATCTAGTAATGAAGTCTTTATCTCTATCTATCTGCCTCCTTTCTAACATACCTTACATAATCACCTAAAGTAAACCGAACTTATATAAGATCTCTCAACTTCATTCCAAATTTAATACTTACATAAATAAGATTTTATTTATAAGCATGAATGAATTATAAATATCTCATTTAGTTACCAATGACTTAAGCCTATTACATTTTAGGCTAAATGGTTACAACTTATTTTTAATCTAATACAAGATGTGGAAGACTTGTTCCCTAATCTCCATATTATTGCTTCTTTCCCCCAACCCAATGCCATAAATTTCACGTACACAGCACGCACAGGCTACAAAAAAACACAGCACAACAGAACCTCTGTTAATGTAATTTACATATATGAGGTTCGTTCTGAAGCAAAACTGTTTTGAGATGGAAATGACTCATGGCGCCGCCATGCAGAACCTTAGTAGGAATACAACCTTGACACTATTCCCGTATTTACCAAGCTTAGAAGTTTGAGTATTCCCCCTCCAAGGTTCCTTTATAATCTAGAGATTGCTCATATGGAGACACTTGAAGAAATGAAGAAGTTGGCACCACGGTTTTGCTCAACTTATTCCTTGGTTGTGTTGATCGGAGCTTCAGTGATTTTGGTGTCCATTTCTGTTCTTCTGCTAGACCATGGTCCTCAATTATGGTTTGTATCTCCACCTTCTATGGTCGGTGAAAGTGGCAGCTCCTTGAGCGAGATCATGTCTCTTGAATAGCATTTAGCAGGCGAGGGTGCTCCAGCACAAGCTCCTACCATTTCAACTTTCTCAGATTACTCTTATGCTGCTGCAAAACCCCCATCAGACGTCATCCTTCTTGGTCAGGAACTTGCTCCAACATTTTTCAGCTCTTCTTAGAATCTCGCAGTTTATATTTAATTTTTATATGAATGATGCATTCCACGGATATTTTCAATCTTTGACGTCGAATTTTGTCGGAGAAGAACCAGATTGAACATGAAGAAAATAGCAGTGCTCAATCAAGCAACACTACGTCTGAAACAGAGAAGCCCAAACTAGGAGAGGTTAGTGCGATTAACAACACCACAGACAAGATGAAAAGTCCTACACCCTCAAAAATTGATATCAGAGTAGAAAATCAAGGCAATATTGGAGCTTCTCAAGGTGACAAATACAAGATTATAAACACAAGATTAACTTACAATTCCACAGTAAAACAGAGGGAAGATAACGAAAGGGTAAGGCTAGAAGCAGAGGTGGAGAGAGCCAGAGCTGCCATTAGAGAAGCAGCAATGTCCGGCAATCGAACTTCCCCTTTCCCTGAACCAGACTATGTGCCACTTGGTCCCATCCATCGCCATGCTTATGCTTTTCACGGGTATGATGCTCATCATCTTGGCAACTATGTCCTCATTTTCATTCCATGTGTCTTGCATGCAAATACAAATAGACAAACTAGCTCGCCCTTAACTTTCACCACCTCCACTACTATTAGCATTTTTGGTTGAACAAGTCGTTTTATGGAAATCAGACAACTAGATAGATGTGTTAATAAACTGTTTAGCAAGTTTAACCATAAAGCATCTTGGTGTGGCATTGATGTCAGGTAATTGTAAGTTGTCTAGCTGTGTAGAAGGCTCAGTAATCACCTTCAGCTCTGTAATGTAGAGTCACCATCTGCTCATGTCAAATGAGCTTGATTTAGAATAAAGCAAAGCTGACCTGATCATAAACGCTTATTTAGAACTTCAAAGTCTCCTGTGCGTGTCTCATTTCACCACATTCAAGGAGCTGATTTGAGATCATATATATATATATATATATATATATATATAGAATCGTATTGTTAACAGGGCCTAACTTTGATTGGGTATCAATGATATCGCAGGAGCAACTTGGATATGGAGAAAATGTTCAAGGTATATGTGTACGGATAAGGCAAACCCCCCATGTTCCATGATGGTCGGATCTGGGGAATTCATTCGTCGGAGGGTTTGCTCATTCGAGCCATGGAGGCTCGGAATTGGTTCAGAACTATGGATCCTAACGAAGCTCATGCGTATTTTCTCCCCTTTCGTATGCTCAGGGACATTTTTATACAAACCCAAAACCTATGACACAACGAACAGACTATTTTGTAACGACCCAGGAAGATAATGAGATAAGTTTCTCGAAGATTTTACCTCAATATATAATAAATAAGAAACTAAATTGAGCATACTTTCTTGACATGACTGGGTTAGTCCCATCCTTAATTAATTACTACAACACCATCTTTCCATATTTTTTAGCTTACTATATTTTGTGCATGCATTATATCAAGTATTTGTTTCTTTGTAGGGGCCTTGTATATATATTCAAGGCAATCCCGTATCCATACAACAATTCCGTCCGAGTTCTATGCAATGCAAACACCTCAGAGGGGTTCAATCCATCCAAGGATGCATCCCTTCCTAAATCAAAATATGGAATGGTGAGATAAAGAACTTGACAGTAGATCCTTCGCCGTCCCACCTGCCTTTTCTAGGCTTCTTCGCCGGCGGTTTGCATGGACCTGTTAAGCCTATACTGCTTGTGCACTCGAAGCACAAAGATAAAGGTTTGCAAGTCTATGAGTACCTCCCCCATGAGATGTCTTACCAAGACACGATGAGAAGGAGTAGATATTGCCTATGCTTAAGTGGTATGAAGTGGTCAGCCCAAGAATCGCCGAGGCCATTTATGCAGAAGTGTGTGCTGGTTTTCCTCTCTACTGGATATGTGCTGCCCTACAGTGATCTTCTGAATTGGAGCTCATTTTCGGTCACGGTACCAGTGGATGATATACCGAAGCTCAAAAGTACTCTCATGGATATTCCGAGGGATGAGTATTTGAGATTGAAGAAAGGAGAGAAGCAAGTGAAGAAGCATTTTGTTATGAACGTTCCCCCAAAGAGATACGATGTTTTCCACACGCTTCTTCACTCGATTTGGTTGAGAAGATTGAACATTCATGTGGTTGATCGACGTGCGCACAACAGCACTACTTAGAGATGGATAATTTATAACAGACTTTTTTGTTGTTGTTTTTTAATATTAGCTGCATGCATGTTAATGTTCAATATAAGTAAGCTAATGTAAGTGGTTTATCATAAATACAAAGTAAAGAGGCATGATAATTGCAAAATCTCATACTACATAAACGTAAGGCTTCACCAGTGATCCAAAATATAAACGCCCTTTATTTTCTTCCACTTCTGTTACAAACCTCAGAGTAGCTCCTCCTTGGTCCGGCAATGTCTTTAATATTTTCCCATCTTCACTTATCCTCGATGCCAAAGATTCTGATCCAACCCTTTTGGCAACACGCCAATAGAAATTCTCCACGCTGAATGGATAGATTTTGAGAAAGACCCTACCAAGCCATGGATACTTCAACAACCATTTGACAATCTTTCTCCTCTGGCAAAGATGGCCACCCAGAAGTCCCCGGAGGGGCTCCTCCTAATGCTGTCAGGAAAGCCTGGCAGGTGAAGAATAACTTCTGAAGTCCCATCCTTTTCTGTTTTAAGCCAAAACATAACAATTCTACATGTTCCAGATTCTGCTATAAGGAGGAAAAATCCAATCGTGCCTAAAGCCAACCCGTTGGGTATTGCCATCTTATTCAGCTAAGCTGTCGTTTGTTTGGTCTTTATGTCATATTTCATCACTCTTCCTGTATAGTCACTGCTGCTTATGAGAGCTAATAAAAAATTTCTGCAAAATGGAAATATCATAAAGACTTGGTACTTCAACCTTTTTTTAACTGATTCACACAAATTAAATGAGTCGTTCAGCCTAACAGAACTGGCAATGAGAAAGAAATTTTCAGAACTTCTTATATTGTTAGATTGTAAGGTGGGATTGGTACACAGGCCCTATCGCCCGAGAATTTGTTGCACAAAAAACTAATGTTTCTAATTCAAAGACTAAGGCAACAAACTGATTAATGATAGTTAAAATTCATGAACTTATGATGGGAAAGGTACTAATTGTACGTATGTTACAAATCTTCATGCCCGTATCGTTTCTAGAAACCAGTTGTTGTCATCAGAACCACATTCTCGTTTCTTTCTTGTTGATGCATGCAGTAACAAATTATGGATGATAGCAACTGAACCAGGCTTCGATAACGTCATATATAAGCGCATAGATTATCTGACAAACTATGACATTTCTATATTAAAAGTTGAAATTTTGATCATAATTAGGAGTACTGTAGTTGCAATTAGCTCGCTAATTTTCTATAATATTAGAGTGGTTGGTGAAATTGAACGGGTCCCTTCTGCACTTGCAACCAAGTGCTCGGCTGGGTCACCATGGGCACCCACCATAAGGAGGCCAAAATAAGCGTCAGCAATGTACAAATTGCCCGTCTTCTCGTCAAATCTCGTCCACAAATGCCTTCTTCCTCTGGCCCAGTCGGTCTGTCGCATTCTTTCCTGGACTGTCAAGAGCTTCTACTTACAGATGTCCACCGTCGACCCATGCAATTTATACAACTACTAATGTATTAGGAAGACTAATTTGGAGCTTCATTAACTAATTGTCACTCATTTTGACTCAAATCATGACATAATTTACTTATTCTAACAGTAAATGATCAAAGTAATTCATCAATATCATCAAAATTGTATTGAAAGTGATTTGAGGTTGAACATTGGCTCGTCGCCACCAGCATTTACTGGAGAAAGATATTGGCGAAGATGACCTTCACAAGTAACTTTTTTACTCATTTGCTGATTATATGTTTGGATCTTTCCTAATCTATTTAATTAGTTGATATTAATTGTCAAAGTTAGGCAAAGTAGCAAAATGATCCACACTGCTAATTATTTCCTAAATAGTTTGTCTATTACTTGAACACACTTGTTCACATTTCTCAAGTCCTATGCCTCTATCGACTTTCTTCTTTTCATGACATTTGATTACTCAAATGACCATCCAAAATGATAGTTCATCGATGAAAATTTTATTCTCGGTTCAACGCAATTAGAATGTCAAAATGAGTAGATCATCAATCTGGTTCATCTTTCTTAATCTAGATTAATCTTCTTGAAGCAGGATATGATAGCTTGATCAATTTGCCTCATGTTGACAATGACTAAATTGCACATTGCATTATTTAACAAGTAGCAAACTTGCAAGCTTAGATACAACTTCACTAAAACTGAAGCTTTCAAAACTAGAGCCATGGAGAATCATGAAAGGGGATAACCACGGACTTGGTTTGCAGGTATTCATCAAGAGCTTCCAATCCCATCTCCCTCCCAAAGCCACTCATCTTATAACCTCCATATGGAAGGTCTTGACCAAGAGCAAAGTAGCAATTTATCCACACCACTCCTGCTCTGACTGACCTGGACACTCGAATCGCCGTGCTTATGTCTTTGGTGATTACTGCAGCGGCTAGTCCATACCTTGTCATGTTGGCCCTCTCTATTGCCTCCTCCACAGTCCTGTTCAAAAATTAATTGTGAACAAAGATTAACTAAGGAAGAAGGACATCCTTAGAGAAATTGTAGAGCAATATGACTCACTTGAACTTCATCAAGCACATCACTGGTCCAAATATTTCGTCTTGAGCTATTAGCATGTCATCCTATAAAAGTGTATCACAACAGCACATGATGTACATTGTAGTGAATAATTATTAATCAGGCCAAGTAATGTAGAATCAATAACTTCTAGAAAAATTTTACCTTGACATCTATAAATATCGTGGGTTCAATGTAATAGCCCTTCTCCCCTGCAGGTTTTCCGCCTGTTAGAAGAGTTGCCCCTGCTCTTTTTCCATGCTCTATGTATTCAAGAACTCTATCATATTGTTTTTTGGTTGCCTGAATTCACAGAATAGTATGTATTTCAATTGGCAAATTTAGTCACCGTAAGACTCTTGGAAACATATATGCAGGTAGAGAATTCTTAGTTAAGAAGTGGGTAAGCAATTGAGCAAATCCATATTTGAGTCGCTTACCTGAGGTCCTTGTTGAGAAGCAGGATCAAAAGGGTCTCCCACTAACCAATTCTTCGCCTTCTCCTCTGATTTTCTCACAAATTCATCGTATATCCCTTCTTGGACGTAGACTCTAGAACCGGCTAAGCAAATTTCACCCTGCAAATATTCTATCTCATTGAATTTTTCACATCCTATAAAGAATATCTGGGCATTTTGAGCAAAGCTATAGAGAACAGAACAATTGCCTTGTTGAAGAAGATGGCTAGTCGAGCAAGATCAACCGCCATATCCACATCTGCGTCATCGCAGACTATGATAGGAGACTTCCCTCCAAGTTCAAGAGACACTGGTTTCAGATTGCTCATTGCAGCTGCCTGCATTACTTTTCTTCCAGTTTCAGTTGATCCGGTGAAACTGACCTGCAATCAACTCAAGCCTAGATCAAAATTGCTTGGTGGCCAGCATGAATTTGACATTAACCACTGATTACTTCCATATGTAAATCAATGACATATATGAAAATCAAACATCATATTTTAGCTCAAACAAACAAAGCACATTAGCACATACCTTGTCAACGTCCATATGAGAGCTTAAAGCAGCTCCTGCGGTGTCTCCAAATCCGTTAACCACATTAAGGACTCCATCGGGGATGCCAGCCTAATCGAATATTTAAAGCCATACAATTTTAAGACACCAGTATTATATATTGATCATCATCTCAAAACTATGTATCCCAATTTAAGAGTTGATGGTATGAAGTATAGAGATAGAGCTCACCAACTTGGAGAGATGGGCGTAGTAGAGGGCAATGAGTGGTGTTTGCTCGGCCGGCTTGATCACCATGGTGCAGCCGGCGGCAAGGGCTGGGCTCGCCTTCATGAAGAACATGGCGGTGGGGAAGTTCCAGGGAATGATATGTCCAACAACGCCCATGGGCTCTCTCAATGTGTATGCTTGAAATGGAGCCGACATCTTCAAGGTGTGGCCATGGATCTTGTCAGCTGCCCCTGCATAGTACCTCAGAGTAGCCGCCGCCTCAGGGATATCTAGCACCTTGTTTAACGTGAGCAGCTTCCCCGTGTCCAAAGTCTCCAACCTCGCTAACTCCTCCACATTCTCTTCAATTAAGCTTGCAAATTTATGCATTATCCGGCTTCTTTCCTGCACACACACCATTAGGCTTGTAAGAAATGAACATGGACGAGCTTAATCAGTTCCTCATAAGTAAACAGATTATTACAGCTCCGGGCATTCTCGGCCATTTTCCATGGTCGAAAGCGTATCTAGCTGCCTTGACAGCCAAATCAACATCTTCTTTGTCACCCTCTGCTACCCGAGTGATGACTTCATCAGTCCGAGGATCAATGGTCTCAAACGTTTTCCCTATCAAAATGAAAAGCAAAATCCGAAATCAAATAAAAAATTTTCACTGGGATCATAAAACAGAGGTGCAATAAATTTGCAAGAAAGAGAAAGGAGAGGAGGAACCTGAGACAGAATCGACAAATTGGCCATTGATGAAGAGCTTGGTGAACTTAATCTCCGGCAACTTGAGACCACTTGAAGACCACCTAGTAGTCTCCGACGCCATGCGAACAGAACAAACAGTAACAACGATCAACTCGTCTGCTTTCCGAAACTCGTTACACTCCCAATTTAACGCAGCTGGTGGTTGAACCCAAGAAGCTAAACTTGGGAAAGTGTCTTTCTCTTCGTCGTCGCCGGGGCAAAAAGATTATGGGCACAGGTACGTACGTATACAAACAAATATTGGGGCCCTTGGTTCTGTCTACCTCACACTCTTCTTCCCACTCCACCAACTTCGTCCAACGACACCCCCCTCCCCCCTTCAAAAATGATCAAACAAAACGTTCTTCACCTTACAGACGTAGAGCATGAAAAATTAAACATTTCGTTCGCTTTCATCTCAAAACTACTACTTCTAGAATATGTCATTTAGCTAAAGAGTTGCTGACCAATATGTTTTAACACGCGATTAAGTGGTTGGTGGAGAGGTTGAGTTGGAATGCACGACCACAACCCTTCACTTGCCGCACAACGGTTACCGGTCTCTCCCAAATGATTATTTTGCAAAAATGGAAATAGTTTTACTTTCCGGACTTTATTATAATATATATTAGGCAAGATATCTGACGTATATTAGAGATAGACCAAATTTTCGTTGAATAATAAAATATAATATAATGATCTATTATTTTATGAATATTAATTGACGAGGATATTGATTATAGCGTGTATTTAATTTTTTTATTGTATTTTAATGAGTCAAAGCTTTTACTAAGAATAAAAGAGTAATGCCTCACATTATAAATTATAAATTGTTTGGCACATTAGAAACATGCATGCTCCACTCAAATCCTACTCGCTTCTGTCATTTCATTGCTGATTCAAATAGATTACAAAACAATTTATAATTAGGAGTACACCTCGCGTTATACAGGCTTGGCTAATATATATATATATATATTGATTGTACTCTTGAATAAGTATTTTTTTAAAAATATAAGTTAATTATAATTAATTATCATCATCTTTTTTAAAAAAATTATGTACTCACTATTAAATCTAAAACTATTGCTAGCTAACATTGTTTACTTTTTGCACAGTTGCATATCTTCGTATTTTATATGTTTATTCTATTTTTAAATAAATATCACCTGTTTTTCTTTTCATGTTATGTACCAACCCACTACTCAATTTAAAACTAATTTTTACTAATACAATACACATTTAATGAGACTTAAAGTTTAATTAAATTCATTTATATAACATCATATTTTCTATATACATCTTTTTTAAGAAAGTATATCCATTTTAAATTATATTTTTTTATACAAATGCTTCTACTCATTGCACGGTGTACGTTCTATTCAGATTTATACCTCTTTATGTAATATTATAATTTTAAAAAATTAATACATTTTGATTATGAAATATTCATACGTAAGTTAGATTGTAAATTAATTCAACTCAGTTGGTTCACCTTGAATGAGTTTTATACATTTTTAAAATTTTAAATCAACCTAAAGTAATCCAAGTTGAGTTCAAATTCAATTATATCTTTCCTTTGTGAGATTTGAAAAAAAATTGAATATTAGTTAAATTGGGACAAAGATGGAGCATAGGAGTTGATAAACATATTTATTTTTTTATTATTTTTGGAATTTTTAATTAATAAATAAAAATACTAATCTTATAAAGGGAAAATAAGTAGTTTATTTGAAAATATTGTATTTTAAGAGATTTTTAAACATCTTAATAAGATTTGAAATTATAGTTTGCAGACGTTTCCAAACTAATAAGATCTGAAATTATTTTCTATTATTATCACAACCAATCATAATTTTCATTCACTAATTCCTCGTTAAAAATTAGAAGACATTTGTCTAGATAGAAGACAGAAAGATAAAAGATTAGAGACCCATTCCCCCGTTAAGAGAATATAATTTATAAATATATGTTTTGTATATAATACGGTTCCGTGTATAGGTCTACTTATATTGAATCCCGTGTCGGCTCCTCAAGGTGCCAAAAAAATGGGCCACGGCAAGTAAATTAATTTACCCATATTTCATCTAATTTTTTTGTATTCTATTTTTACTAAAGAAATCAAAAAGCTAAGCAAGCTTAAGGAAAAGAGAAGAATGCGGTTTTTATTTTGGCTCTGCAGGATATAGAGAAAATAACTTGGCTTCGGCTTGATAATCTTCTGAAGCTTAGAATATATACATCATCACTGAAATATGAAATACGTGGGACGATCTAATAATAGTCTGGACAGCGACTGTCACAAGAAACCAGAGCAGTCTGCTTGAAACAGAGAGCCAAACTTTTATTCGCATCTTTTGAAATAAAAAGTCAACAAAATTCAGAAATCTCGAGATGTGGGAGTAGCCACTGCTTTTCCTTTGGATTCCTCGTCTGGAGGTGTTCAGAAGTTACTGACACGAGCGGTGGCTATCTAGTCCTAATACATTTTATTAGTGGAAGGCTACAACTTAACACCGTTTCAAACTGTTTGCAAAAAATACACCTTGAACGATTTTGCTTGCATCATAGCGAACTCTATAGATTATAATTTAACCATAAATCCCACACCAAGAGCGGGCTCTTCTTGTAACCCAAAACACATCAAAGAAGATGAACCAACAACATGGTCAAGACTTGCATGCTCTTCTCTGACACCTCCTGCTGCCTATTCCGATGGAAATATATATATAATGCATCGCTTTTAGGTTCCTCGCTTTATCCAAACTTCGCATCTTCCTTGGCACCTTCAATGCATTGGCCTTCTAAAGAATGGATGTTTTAGTGCTTCTCGAGCTGTCAATCTCTCAGATGGGTCAAATCTTAAGAGGCCATACAGAATATCGCAAAGAGAAGAAGCTGAGCTCTCAACATGGCGGGTAACTAGATCCTGCAAGGCAAAGAATCAAGTAAATCAACTTACCCTATTTGGCTGACTTGAGCTTCAATCAAATTTCAAAACATTTTCACTCATAAGTCTCACCTACGTCTTTTTATTCAATTCATAAACTCGGTCACAATATAAGCCCTGCACTACACGGTGGTAAATATATTCACACTGACACACACACACACACCTCTATCGGTTCCAATTTATTCACAGCTCTGATGCTCTCTCTTGAAACTGCTCCTTCGGGCCAGTCCAACCGAACACCTCCCAAGAAGTATCTTGCTACTTTGACTTAAAATGTAAAAATAAAACAAATATTAGCCATTTGTCATCTGCGCCTGTATACAAATGTGTCCCAAAATAGCTTAACATCGCGGGAACGTTACAAGCAGTAAAGGACCAGAAGCTGATAGCATGGACAAAATGACAAAGGAGAGAAGCTACAGCCTAGTCGCCATGAACTGTTGTTTAGGAAAAGATTATTATTAGCTAGAAATATTAAATCCTGGCTCCTTCCTGGAAGCCTTTATTAATAATATGCTAATGCATTATTGAGTATCTTGCTCATCGTGATGAATGAACCCATAGAAAGTGACCACAAAAAGTATCCTACGTGTCAAAACATAGTTAGCTTTTATTGCCAATAGTTTCGTTTATTTCGTTGTGCCATTAGAGGAAACTATTTTCAGGCATTTATTTCTCAAAACTGTGAGATTCTAACAGTAGGATACAAAGTTCGCAGTGCTAAGCTTGACTTTTTTCCAGCTCCTTTACTGAACTTTCTTACCTTCATGGACTGTAAGATACAAAAGATCACTTACTGCGCTCTCCGAATCATATGCTCTGGTAAGGGTCCTAATACTCTCTCCATCATTGCCAAATGCTCTAAATTTTCATGTGTCTGAAATAATACACTCCCCTAGAACAAGAAAAATAAAATAAGTTTTTGCCAATTTACATGCTAAATGATGCAAATAAAATCATTTTTCACCAACCGTACAGAGCTCCATAATAATGCAGCCAATACTCCACAGATCACAAGGATAAGACCAGCCCAAACCTATTATACAAACAGTTATAAGTTCAAAAGATCTTTGCATATAAAATATAATGAGCACTCACGAAGCAGGCAGATTACAAGATGGAACCAATATTAATCTTAACAAGAAAATGGGAAAAAAGAGAGCGAAAAATTAGATGATGCAGATGCTACAGAACAAAAAAGGTCCATCGGAAACATATCAGCATTAAATGATGCTTACTCGGTAATCTAGTCTAAATTATATATAATATAAAAGAGAAAAAGAAGAATGAAGAATTCCGAAAGAATACAAAGAACAAACATCAAACTTTGTCTTGCATTAATACCTAATATAATCTCTGGTGCTCTGTAATGTCGTGTTGAAACAATAGAACTATGATGCTGATTCTCAGATACAGTGCTCCCAAAATCAATCAGTTTAATGGCACTCGACTTTGGCAAGCATCTGAAATGTGCACCCCCTTTTGAGTGTCTCTGATGGCAGATGGAAGCAAATCTCAACCACTTAGATCATGAGAAAAGATGAAAAGAAATATATTTCATAACTGGAAAGTCATACTTTGCGCACAGCAATTTTTACATAGTCAGGTGAAATTAGGAGTATATTTTCTGGCTTTAAGTCTGTGTGAACCAAGCGTAAGTCATGCATATCTACATAAAAATACAAAAGAGTTGGTCAATGTTCAGTAACAGAAAGGAAGAAGAAACTATAGATATCAGCATAAAATACAAAATTACGCACAAGCAACAGCTTCAAGAAGTTGATACACAAACTCACGAACAAGATCCACAGGAAATGCACAATATCTGTTTCTTCTTAGAAAGTCAAACAAGCTTGGCCCAAGCTTTTCGCATACCTGGTATCATCATAAAAATAATTCCAAAAATTTCATCAGCAGTTAATGATTAGACAGCAGAAAAAAAGAATTGATTATAACTTCTTGCCAGAATTGCTGCTTCCCAAAACAAACTTATGGAACTAAGGCAAAAAACAAGAACAAGAACATCAGGAAGAAATATTTTCCATATGTGGTCTTTGTGTGCTACCTAAGATTCACAAAGTGCTCTGAAAGGAAACTTGCAATTAACAAAGATTTGACTGGATTATTTATTTTTCCATAAAACTTAACTGATCTTAGCAGATAGGTGATCCACACAGATTACCAATTTTACATACAAATTCCGTAAATAATGTAAATGTGGGAGAGATTCAGGGGAAAAAACTATGACCCACCCGAGCCTAGATGGGAAGTAGGTGAGGTTTTTGGTGATGAAAAATTAAAGTGAGCACAAAAATTCAGAAATACAAGTATCATTAGGCAAAGCTCATTCATGTTAAATTTCCAAATGTAAACCAGATGCAACTCAAGTAAATCATGTTACTTACTATACATATATGATTGCGATATTCAAACCAGTCTCGTATCTGCACACAACTGAAAGTAAGTATCATCAGTTCTAGATATATATATATATATAACCATTATCACCTGAGAAAACACTAGCACCACATACCACGGTAAAGGATTCTTCTTTGCTACATTTATAAAATCTGTGAATTGATGTATTAAATCCTCAGATTCATATCCTTTAATAGTTTTTATTTTTAACTCTCCTAATTTCCCTATTAATCTTTCTAAGAATTCTTCTGTTATAGGAGGTCTTTTATTAAACTTAGTTGTTATAATTGGAGGTTTAATTAATACAGGTTTAAGAATTTCTTCTTCAACCTTTTCTTTTCCTTTATGTCTAGGAAACCAATTATCTTCTATATTTGATAACTGGGTTGCTATCGCTTGTAAATGCATATGTGTATAATTATTTTATTTTATAATTATAGCCATATCTTCTTGTTTAGATTCAGTTTTGACAAACGACATTGCTTCTATTGCCCCATATTTAATGTTTCCTACAGGAGGATATCTACTAGGAATTATTTTTCCATCAGTTGTTTCCCATTTTATTGGTTCTTTATGTACTAATATCCTGGGTGTCACCAATTCTTTAAACCATTTTTTAAAAGGTATCTCATATTTTAAATTTTTTAAATCTTTATAATAAAGTTCTTTATACTCTTGTCTTTGATTTTCATTAAATATCTTAAAATACCAATCTCTAAAGTTTTTATTTCTTTGTTGCATAAATTCTTTAGAGCATTTTTTCCTATTTGGTTCAAAATCTATAGTATTAATTTTAAATTCCATTTCTGAGAAACTTGGCTCATTCGTATATAACGTATGAGGTATATTATGTTCTGATATAAGTATTCCAGCTACATTAGAATTAGAAGGTTTATCTTGTTCTGATACGTATCTTGTAGAATTACTATTTCTTCCAAAGATGATACTAACATCTCCATTAGTTTCTTCGATAATAACTTCTGCAGATCTTTTTTCTACCTTTGGAGGAACTATCTATTCTAATTTCCAAGCATATGGCAGAACTATATCTTTCCATTTAATAATTTTAGGAATTTCTATATTAGCTTTGGTTGTATCTATTTGGAATAATGTTGTATTACCTTTTCTAGATGTCAGTCTAGCATTTGGATTAATTTTTGTCATAGCTTTAAAACATAATCTGTATATAATACATATGTTTTGGGATCCTTCTTTCATATCATACCCTTGTGTTTTCATGTTTAAACACAAAGCTTCTTTAAGATGAGGATCACTTAAGGATAATGAAAAATTTGGATAACAATTAAAGTATTAGGGTCCAGTTCCTAAACTGGATTCTATTATTCCTAATAGAGAATCTTTAAATTTATTACGTCTAGTATCTCGTAGACATAATAATATTGAAGTATTTAAACCATCCTTAGTAAATAGTTTAACAGCTACTTGCACTAATCCTAAATGAATATAATTATATTCAGATCTTAATTCTTCCAATATTTTATTACTTAATAGTGATAAATTTTCCGTAAAATTCTGAACACTTATACTTTCTTCATAAGTTTTAATAAGATAGGCTTGTTTAAATTCAAGCAATCCTTTATTATATATTTTAGTAGGCTTAACTTGAGGGATATTCCACTTATTTAATCGTTGTTCTATATTATTATATACAAGTTGTTTCGTAATCTTAGAACTTTCTAGATCTTTTGATCTCTTAACTAGTTGTTGTAAGAAAGCCATCTATTCTCTGATAGATTCTACACCTGACACTAGGAATTTGGTAGCAGTTCACAACTGCGACTGAACGCCTATCCACGGCTTAACGTCGACTTACCAGACTGCGTCACCTAACTTTGGTCATGTCTCTAAGATTCTAAATGGCTTCTGATACCACAAAAGGGCAGGATCTCAAAAGTGTTCAAAAGTTCCTTAAAAGATTTTGAAACTTCTTTTGATACAACTTATATTAACAAACAATTTACTTATCATATATAAACAGATACATACATATGAACAGATGATAGTTTAACATAAATATAAACAGATATAAACTTATACCCTTTTTCAGGGAAATTTATATCCTTTTCAGGAGATTGATACCCTTTCGGGAGAAATATATCCTTTTCAGGAATGAAAATTATGTTTTTTATTGAAAACGGTTTTTTATCCGAAGCAACTGTATATAGGTTCAAAAGAACCGATCATAAAAGAAAGATAAGAAAGGTACCAGTAATTGTCAACTTTATTTACTTCTGTCAAATGTACAATCTTACTTTCACTTTCACTCTTGGTGAATCTCACTCAGTAAATACACAGGCTCACTTTACAATACAATACAAACTTACATACATACAAGCATATCAATACTGATGTATGTATTCACAGACTTAAATACACACACATGTACGTATTAGTATCTGAACTGAATACGTACAAAGTACGAAATACAAACACTTACTATTTAAATCACACAACTCAGACTGAATTTTTATTTTTTTTCAAAACAGATAGATCATACGACAGAAAGATCAAACTAGGAAGATTGAAACTTTCGACACTTAAATCAAACTGGAAATCAGACGTGAAGAAGAGACATCTCAAACTTACAGAAAGAAATGAACGATAACGAAGTGATAAAGAAAAGCAAAAGAAAAGATAAAGAAAAGTGGAAGACGACTAAAGAAGATTCTTCTCTTATCGTTTGAAACCATGTGAAGACTCAGAAGTTTATGAAATTTTTTTGTATCAGACAGACATATAAGAAAACAAAACGAAGAAACTTACTCGATGAGAAAGGCTGATCGGAAAGAAAAGAAAACAAACTCACTTGAATACTTAACTCCAGAACTTCTCCCAAACTCCCCTCTTCTGACGAAAGGAAATGATATAAATAGAAGAGAAGGGAACTGTATAACATAGTAACCTGTGACCCCGGTTATAGGTTAAAGAGTAGGCTCCACCTTTGAGGGCCCAGCTGACGCATGGACCAGACTGAGACCAAGTGGGACCAAGAGTGGGCTCCACCTTTGAGGCGGGAATACTTATATCAGAACATAATATACCTCATGCGTTATATACGAATGAGCCAAGTTTCTCAGAAATGGAATTTAAAATTAATACTATAGATTTTGAACCAAATAGGAAAAAATGCTCTAAAGAATTTATGCAACAAAGAAATAAAAACTTTAGAGATGGGTATTTTAAGATATTTAATGAAAATCAAAGACAAGAGTATAAAGGACTTTATTATAAAGATTTAAAAAATTTAAAATATGAGATACCTTTTAAAAACTGGTTTAAAGAATTGGTGACACCCAGGATATTAGTATATAAAGAACCAATAAAATGGGAAACAACTGATGGAAAAATAATTCCTAGTAGACATCTATATATATATATATATATATAACCATTATCACCTAAGAAAACACTAGCACCACATACCGAGTACCAGATCTATCATTCTCAGATAAAAGCTGAAGCACATCAATTTCGATCATTGCTGCATCACGGTATTTGCGTATGCTGCGGACAACTTTGATGGCCACTAGTTCACGGGTTTGACGATCCCAACATTCCAATACACGGCCAAATGTGCCTACACTTCTAGCAGTTTGCTGACATATTGTCTACCAAAACTATAAACAAGGAAATCTGGTTAACAGGGGATACTCAATACCTTCTCCAATTTTGAACGAGTATTTTATCTGCATGAAGATAATGAAACAGGCATTAGAGGGCGTTGGTTGCAATAGAAAATTTTCTATAAAATCTCTGAATAACTTTGTCACAATTTTGGCTTCGTTACAATTATATAAAGAAATGATAAAATTATGCTTGGCAGGGGAAGGTGAGAGGGATGAGCATTAGAAAAAAATAAATAGGCCCGGCGCTCTTTTTTCTTTTTCTCACGTTTTATGAAGGTTTCAAGAAACAGCCTCTACCGGTTTATATTTTGGCAATGCTTTACCAAACACATTTTTTATCCATTATCATTATCACTTTATATTTTGGCAACACTTTCAGCAAAAAACAGTTTAGATCCATGACATCCAGACCATGTTTGAAAAAAGGCATAATCAATACAACTAAATTATATGAAAAAATACACTAAAATTTTGCTCAAATCCTGGATGAAGAAAAATCTAAGCTAACAAAATTCCACAAAAGCCATCTTCTCACAAATCAAGTGTCATACTTAAAAGGGAAAACAGTAGGATTGGAGAGCAACACTCACATCTTGGAGTCAAATTCTCTCCGGGCTCGAATACATAATGTCCATCCCGATCATCGGCCCTCCACGGCGGCGATCGCACCGGCGGTGCCAACGCGGCGCCGCCATGAACCAACCGCCGAACTGCATCCTACACATTACAACCGAGATAACAACGCAACCGAATCAATCGAACCTGTTCCATTGTTAAGAAGAAGAGCTACCGAATACCAAAACGAATAGAAACCTATTATAAGAGACCTCAGGCGCCACCGGCGGTGACGGGGTTGAAAGCGGGCGGCCGGTGCGCGGGCGTTTTCCCGGCTGGCGGTACGTCGGCGTGCTGTCGGAGATCGATGGATGCCATGGCGGCGGGTCAGGGTTCCGGCGACGTCGTCGGGGTTAGGGTTCCGATACAGTTTAAACGTTTGTACCTGTTTATTCGGTACCCAAATTTTCCGTATAAATTTTTTCAGTCTTTCTCTTTAGTGTTTTAATCGGTGTTTATTAAAATATTAATAATAGAATATATTTTAATATTTAATAAAATATTTTATTTATAATTTTAAGATATAATCAACCCTATAAACTAATAATATTGATTGCATTTTTAAAATTTATCATTAGATTGTCATTAAAATTAATTGAACCCAAAGTATATGAATGTACGTTTTGGATTTTTTTATGATAATATAATATTTATTTTTTCAAATATTTTTAAAATAGTGATTTTAATTTCTATGTTAATTAATAATATAGATATTAAGAAAAATAAAAGAGAAGGTGATTCTATAAATGTGGTATTAGCGTTTTGTGAGAAAAATGAGCATTTATAAAGAGATAAATAATTAAATAATAATATGGTAAACATAGGATGAAAATAAATTTTTATCTTTACCAAATTTTAATCGTATCTAATTGCGACCGACTTGATCGAATAATTTTACCCTTATATAATTGAATTTTTACATGACATGTACCATATCTGATATACATATTAGACTTCTTAAAATCCAATACATATATAATATAATAAATTTAAATATAACATATTTTCTAAAACATTAACAAAAAATAATAAGTATTTCTATCAAATTTGTTAATCATTTAAATAAATTTAAATGTAATAAAACAAAATTATATTTTCAAAATAAAAATAAAAATAAGAGTGTCTTATTCAAGTTCGTCGCATTGCTAAAGATATAAATTAAATTGAGTTATAAACAGCTGTGGAAATTATAAACCATAATTTGCAATTTCATGTTAAAAACCAGTAATTTTAACCCTTGGATGCATTTCTAATCGGCATTGGAGATGTTGAAAATAGTTTTGGCTGGAACAAAATGCTGAAATTAATAAGAGACCATTATTGAAAAGTATTAAATTAAGAAATGTTGCTTAACATGGACTTTGGGGGGACCATTAATTGCTTTCTAACATTTGGCTTCAAGATCAAGATCCTTATGTGCGTGAATGTAGCTTATGATCGAGATATCCTTAGCACTTATGCAATAATTTCTGGCTATATTTCTGAAGTTAATTTATTTTTTTAGAATCATGTTATACCGACGTTCATCACCTCCGTTCTTTGTCTATGTTAAAAAATAAAGTTAGGTATTAATTACCATGAAAAAAATTTGACTCAAATAATTATACAAGAACTACATTTTTCATTTTTTATGAGTTTCTTCAAGCCAAAATGGGGAACGGATTCCATTGTCCATCTTTCTTGTATTGAAGATTGACCTACGCGAATGATTTTCATCGAAACCAAGAGCTTCAAAAATGAACTTTGTTTTTTTTCTTAAAAAATCTGGGAATAGTAACTACATACACTCTTGTAATTTGTCAAAAACTTGAACTATAACTCAGCTTGCATAGAAGTGGAAGAACAGAGTAATTTGTGGACGAAATACTGGACTTGTTTTGTAATCAGGAATGCATTTAAACTAGTTAACTTTAACTCAAATTCTCTCCCCTGTTTGTCGAAAATTGGTACTTTATGGCTTCCTCGTGCTTAAAACTGGATCTTGATTATAAATATTGCATGTAAGCAACTGACAAGGGAGGGATGCAATGAGTTATTTCGCCGCAAGAATATAAAAACAAAAAAATCAATTCCGCCGACTGCCATTATGAAATGACCTTTTCATTAACAAGTTAGAGTCGGAAAAGATGAGATTGTCTAAGCACAAAGAGCATTAGTTTCAAGGAAATGTTATGATAACAACAAGATGCTAAAGCTTTAACTAATCTCATCAATGATTCCTCGAACTAACACTCTGATCATAATCTGATTTCAAGATGGTTGTAAACTTTGCCTTGGACAATCACCTCAAACTTTATATAAAGATAAAGGAAAAGCAACTGTTGTTTTACTGGTAAAGCCTTCCCTACAGCACCAATAGCTCACCCACCATTTAGCTAAAGGCTTGGGATGCATCATTTCATCCTATGCATCACACCAACCTACTTTTTTGTCAGAAAATAACTCTGCAAGTATAAGCCATCTATGTGATGCACAAAGAAGGTAGAGAACGGGCTTGGATATTGAAACTTGAAAGAGAGAATGACAGGAAGAATGTACCGAGAAAGATCGTCCATGTTGTTTTTGCTCCAATTCCATCATTTTTCACCGAAGCGCAGCAAGCGCAACAATTTTGATTGTATCATCACAAAGAAGCACAAGAATCCGTTCATATCCCCAAAAATTATGTGAATAATTGATCCAGAAGACATATATATAAAGGTGACTTTCAAAGAAGACGTTGAGGAATATTGTATGCATCAGAGGAGACAGAGCTAATATGTAATTGCAACTGTGATCAACCGAATCGCTGAAACACGTTAGATGGCCCTGCAAAACGAGCTGAGAAAGACCGAGAGAGGTTCTCCACCTCGAAGCACGCCGACCCTTGATCAAAATTCTGAGCATAGGTGTATGGATCATAAGCAACTCTAATGGACCCAGAAGTATTGAAGATCTTCCTCTTCCCCTTCTTGAACTTCCTCCAGAATGACTGCCACTTCGGAACACTCTCCCGTGGATTGAGCTCGTCCTCTTCGTCTTCCAAATGCCGGTAAAACCGAGCGCTTCTCCGGCAGCTGCCGAACCTGTTTACAAATCCGCCGCCGGTGGAGCAAGACCTCTGCTCGTCAAGCTTGGGAGCACAGTCCATGGTAGTAATTAGCAAGGATTTCAATGCATGTAGTTCGGAGGGGTGCGCATAGTGAGCAATAGGGGATTGGGAATTTGATAAATTGAGCTAGTTTTGGAAACAGGGACCATTTGTTATATTTAACTCAAAGGTCCAGATTGGCTGGCTTGAAATATTTGGCCTCCAAGAACTTATCAAGCTGTTGACTCGTTAAACATTTATCCAGCTAGCTTCCATGCAGTAAACATAGATGACCACATTATTACTATCTAGAAGATAAAGCTATAAGGGAGGCGGCATGTTAATGTCTACAAAGCTTTTAGTCAAAAGAAATACGGATTGCAAGCTTTGAGCCGCACACCGATTTCTGCAACTTAATCCTAAATTGACAATTTCAAGGGGAAAGAACAAAAGTTACAACTCACACGTCACTTGGAGCAACAAGTTTGCATAGTGTGATCAATTCCATAAGATAATTCAGAAGGCAAGAAAAAGGCCAACCGTGTGATCTTGACGTCATCACCAACTTGTCTGCCCAGAGAATTAGCATAATCTTGCGTGGCCCATGTGTGCCTTTGACAAGTATTGCCAGGAACGTTAGGAGCTAAAAACGAGACACACCCAACAACGGTGGGAGAAAACAGTGAAAGAAGTAGCATGTAGTTAGGCGAGGGACTCTGTTTTTTGTTTGCATTTATCCATGAGCCTCCAGACACGAGGAGCAATGGCTGCCGCCACGTGACTCGCGCGAGAGAAAGAGAATACAATTTTGCTTACTTTAGGCTCCTTTGCCGCCAATTGAGATAGAAACGTATTGACTAGGGTGACTGTTCAATGATCAATTGTTTGAAAGTTCTTATGATTATAGTTTACTCGTGCCTCACATTCTTGTCTTGCCTTAAAAATGGCTTGCACCAGTACTGTATCTGTAACTGCCGGGTGCTCTATAAATTTAACGCAGAGAACAAGTTTAAATGCACCAGTTTTAATGTCACATTAAGAGGAAGATATAAGCAGCCTCGTGTTCTGAAAAATAGAAACGTACAATTGCGATCGCTTCACTTGAAATCAAAGAAATTAGTGCAAGATTTCATACAGCTCGATCAGAAAAAGGAAGCATTAGCTAGTGGAGAGTAGGTGGCAGCAAGGGCCACCACTAGGAGAACATAAGCGATGCCCTGATCAATACTCTTCTCTGCAACCACACAGGATCATCCAGTTAATTACCATGAATGAAATGAATCAAAAACCTCGCAGAGACCTTAATTTACACTAAGAATGCGAATGCTTACTATCTGCAACTGGAGAAACCGAAGGGGTTGAGACAGTTGAGGTTTCTTCATGGTTTCTAAGAACAGGATCCAAGAGCATTACTCCTGCAAGAAGCAAGGAGTGGTACCACCAGCAGCTTATATCTAGGAGATTGCTTCTATTATCCTTCATATCTTTGTATTGATCACCATGCATCTACACAGAATCTACAACTTAGAATGTTGTTTAAAAGCTTATAATCAATCAACAAAAGGAAATGGTATATATGAGTTATGAAGGTGGTTGACAAGAATCAATCACGCACATCACGAGCTTCTTATATAATACTAACACGTGAATGCTATCTTCACGATAATACATCAAATATCAATGATACCTGACCATGCAGGTTTAATATATCAACACCCGATGGCTAACACCTAGAATCAAGAATAATGCATGTTTCACTTGGTTTTTTACTTAAACACCTCCACAAACCCACCCAAACCCCAACCCCAAAACACCCCTCCAGCCCCAAACCCTTAGAAGTAGGGTTGGTAATTGAGACGAGCCAGTTCGCGAGTATTTGACGTTCGGCTCGATTCGGTTCGATTTAAAATTCGACATTTAAATGCTCGAGTTCGAACTCGAATCTTTCGATCTGAGTTTGAGCAAGGCAGTGTTTGATTCGACTCAACTCGGTTATAACTCGAATCCGACTCGTAGTTCGACTCAAACTTGACTCGATAAAATAATGTAATAATATAATCTTTATATTATATATATACTAATAAGTTTAATTATAATTAATTATATTTATTTATATATAATATAATAACAAAGTAGTGAGATAGTTTAGATAAGAGTTATTCAAGTTGAAGACCTGAAGGGGTTCATTGATGTGAAAATTATAACGCAAGTGCACGTGCCGAATCAAGTAATAAAATGATAAGAAAGTATCGTCCCACGAGAATTATTACTAGAAATTTTCAGTGACCAAAATTAATTTAATTAATTATACTTAATTGAAAGAAAAATTCAAAGAGTGATTTAATTATAAACTAAAACTAAACTAATCTAAAATGCAATATTTAAATCAAATACTAACCTCAAGACGACAAACTTAGGATTTTCAATATTACCTAGTGCTATATATGATTAAAGTTATAACTTCTACCTATGAATTGCATATTTGGATTATTAACCACGAGAATTAATTATTTATGACATCTCTTAGATTCACCATAAACTTATCACTAGCACCCAACTCCTATCTCTATGAAATTGTGAATGCAAAATGATACTTTAAGTTTTGCCCTTAACAGTTACTCAAGACATATGAGTATATCTCTATCTCATACGTGAATCACCTAAAATAGATGAACAAATGTTATTTTATTCATTGATAAATTTAATATTTCTATATCTAGACAAGATCAAATCTCTAGATCAATCAATAGGTGATCAAGCTAATGATAGCATTAATACATAGAATAAAATAGATAATCCAACATCATAATCACATAGATAAAAATTAATAACATTTATTAATCCATGTACTAGTTGTTATTGAAAATCCTAAAAAGAATTACTCCATAAAGTTTTCGATTAAACACAAGAAATTCATTTGTGATATGAAAGACATCATTTAATTACAAAGAAAAGTATATCAAAATAAAGAAAAACTCTTTTGGAGAAAACGTCTTCTTCTTATGATCCATATAGAACTGCTCCGTGTTTATCCACAACTGTAAACATCATTAAAAATATCTTACGAAGATCGTGCTTATCCCTAACGTCCAAAGATATCCTTAGCTTTAAAGATCTTTAGAGCATATCTTTATGAAGATCACGCTTATCTCTAAGAAGATCTCGCTTATCCTTAAAGTGGTTGCTACAAACTCCCATAGCTAAGGATCGTCTTCTAACTCTTATACCCTGTAAGAAAAATATTAATTAGCACTTTTTACGGCAAAATTACAATAATTTCTCGCATTATTGATAATATCTAATAAACTTCTAAACTAATAAAATTGATATATAAACAACTCAAAACATGACAAAAACTCAATATAAAATACAAATAATAATAATTCTTTTCCAGAGTTATCATTCATCCATGCTGATTGTATTTTTTTAAAATAAGTTACTTTCTATTTTATAATCGAGTTGGTTTCGATCTCACAAACGAGCTGGGTTTGAGCTCGTCAAAATTAACTAGTTTAAGTCTATTCGAGCTCGAGTCGAGCTTGAACAATATAAAAATATTCGAGTTGAGCTCGAGTATATATGTTTAATACTCATTCAATCTCAAGCACCTGCTTAGAAGTTGTAAAATTCGTTCAAACCATCCCTTGAATTGTAAATATAAAATCATATCACTGTTTTATCATAATTTTCCATTATAATATTACCACATTAATTACTAAATACATTTATAAAATTGAACCCTAAGGGGCAGCTTACTTAAAATCCATATAAAAATAAATAATTAAGATACTTATAAGTTTTTAGATCAATCTAATGCCTTTAGAATTTTCATCTAAATCATTAAAGTAGTTGTATTTAAAAAATTTTAAAAATACTTTTAAACTAATATATTGTTTAAAAATATAAAAGTGGGTTATATTAGTATACAACAACAAAAAAAATATTAAGTTCCTACCCGCACAGTGTACTTTTGATACATAAAGACTATTATGTGGGACTCACTAAAAATGTGTAAATTATAAATATAATTTATGTATATAATATGTAGGTACCTCATCTTAACTTTTTTTAAGTAAAAATTTTGGGTGTGACCTAATATTATCTTCGAATCTAGTACTTACCAATCACCAAAGAGCTCTCCTAAAATACAAAACATTCCATTTAAGCTAACAAATACCAACTAATTACAAGTAACACTAGCTTTGATTAATCTAGTTGACAAGTAAACCCCATAGACCTCAATTAATCGCGGTAGAAAAATATTTTTTTATCTTGCGTACAAAAAATTTAATTTATTTATTATTTTAAAATTCAAAAAATTTAGCCTCGACCCTTAGTGGCCCCACGGTGGGCCCGCGGTGGCAGATATTCTCCGAAGAGTCCGGTGTGCTTTTAGCAATAACTGAACTTCCCATTCTGCCCCCGCTTGCCGCACCCTAGATCATTCCAGAACCACCGAGCACCCTCCGCCGTCTTCCCAGCGGAACCCGCCATCGCTCCTCTTCTTCTTCGTCTCCGACGGCGAGAACGCAGCCTGCTTTCGATCGGCCGAGCGGATTCGTTGTTGCCGGCGAACGAGTTCGGTCTCCGCCCTTGCCAGGTTCGTCGTGTGCGGTTGTTTTTTTCGTTTGAAATGGATCAGTTTTTGGCTTTTTAGGTGCCGTCAGATCTGCATGCTTGTTTGTATGGGAGTGTTGATGTCTTTGTGTCGGTTTGTCTAGCTTTTGATTGGTTTTGCGAGTAATCGTCTTGATTTGTGGTTGTGCGAATGCGGACGCGGGTCAAGTTGGTGTCTTTGGCAATGGAACGAGCGCGGTTCTCGTTTGGATTTGGATTGTGTTGAGCTGGTGTTGACCTGCTGCAATTGGTGTTTTTTGTTTGCTATGTTGCTGTAAAGAGCGAGGATTGGTAAATGTTTTGACGATTGCACCCGATTCTGATACGTTTGGTTAGGGCTTGCATTGTTTCTCATGGTTTTGCATTCTTTAGCACCTGTTTGAATTTGTTCGCGGCGTTGGACGGTTGTGGCTGATTAGTAGTTTCTTTGCAGTTTTGAATTTGTGTGAAGAAGATGAACGTGGTGGGTTTCGACTTTGGCAATGAGAGCTGCATTGTTGCTGTGGCTAGGCAGCGGGGAATTGATGTTGTCCTGAACGATGAGTCGAAGCGAGAAACGCCGGCAGTTGTGTGCTTTGGGGAGAAGCAGCGGTTCATTGGCACTGCCGGAGCTGCCTCCTCTGTCATGAACCCTAAAAACTCCATCTCGCAAATCAAGCGGCTCATAGGTCGCCGATTTTCTGATCCTGAGCTCCAGCGTGACCTACAGTCGTTTCCCTTTTCCGTTACTGAAGGTCCTGATGGATTTCCTTTAGTTCATGTGAATTATTTGGGGGAGATGAAAATTTTCACTCCTACGCAGCTGCTGGGCATGCTTCTTTCTAATCTTAAAGGAATCGCAGAGAAGAATCTTAATGCTGCTGTTGTATATTGTTGCATTGGTATCCCGGTGTACTTCACTGATCTTCAGAGAAGGGTGGTTATGGATGCGGCTCACATTGCGGGCCTCGATCCACTGCGATTGATTCATGAGACCACTGCCACCGCTCTGGCCTATGGCATATACAAGACTGATTTGCCTGAAAATGATCAACTGAATGTGGCATTTGTGGACGTTGGTCATGCAAGCATGCAAGTGTGCATTGTTGGGTTCAAAAAGGGTCAGCTGAAGATTCTGGCCCATGCATTTGATAGGTCCTTGGGTGGTAGGGATTTTGATGAAATGCTTTTCCGGTATTTTGCTGCGAAGTTCAAAGAAGAGTATAAGATTGATGTATACCAAAATGCCAGAGCTTGCACCAGGCTTCGAGTTGCATGTGAAAAGTTGAAGAAAGTTTTGAGTGCGAACCCCGTGGCTCCTCTTAATATTGAGTGCTTGATGGATGAGAAGGATGTTAGGGGATTCATCAAGAGAGATGAGTTTGAGCAAATTAGTTCTCCAATATTGGAGCGGGTGAAGGGCCCTTTGGAGAAAGCTCTTGAAGAAGCAGGCCTTACTGTTGAAAACATTCATTCTGTGGAAGTTGTTGGATCTGGATCTCGTGTTCCAGCTATTATTAGGATATTGACTGAGTTCTTTGGTAAGGAGCCCAGGCGCACTATGAATGCTAGTGAATGTGTGGCTCGTGGTTGTGCTCTGCAATGTGCAATCCTGAGTCCAACTTTCAAAGTTCGGGAATTCCAGGTTTGAGAGAATCTAGGCAGTTCCATTTCCTTTTTTTCCCTTTTATTTATTAACTGGTGCCTAGTGTGGAATTTTAATTTGTGGTGTTTTTGGGCCTTTCTGGACCATGTGCATAACATGTTTTTTTCTTGTGTATTCAAGGTTAATGAGAGTTTGCCGTTCTCTATTGCCTTAAACTGGAAAGCTTCAACCCCGGATTCAGAGAATGGTGCAGGAGAACCTCAGCATAATAGTACGGTTGTGTTTCCAAAGGGAAATCCCATTCCCAGTATCAAGGCGTTGACATTCTATCAGTCTAGTACATTTTCTGTTGATGTGGTCTATCCAGATGTTAATGACTTGCAGGCACCACCAAATATCAGTACTTATACAGTAAGTCTAACATAACTGTTTGTTGTTTTTTTAAAAATTGAATATCCAACATTGCTTAGATTGCTTGATTGACAGAAAGTGAGGTACATGTTAGCATGCCAATGAGGTTGTATTGGATGGAATATAGCGCACGTATAATGTACCATCCACTTGATGTAATTTACATGAAATCAGTTAAATACTTGGCACACATTGACAAAAAAAGAATTTATTCTTAATCCATGATTTTTCAGAAATTATAGGCCAAACTGAAGATATCTGTTTGGATGTTCTCTGCATGCATGGGAGACTAGAACTTATAAAATTTACCATAGGATGGTTGGTAAGACCTTGGATTTTGCCTAAGATTTTTAAGTCTTGTTATTGTTCGTGGGTTCTTATTTTTAACTTTTGTAGAAAACGTGTTTTATAAGATTAGTGATGATGTATGTTTAGAGATGATTTTTTCGAAATGATTGTTAACATTACTAGTCGGTTGACTTGGTAGATGATGAGTTTAACTGAGTTTCCTTGTGTACTGCTACATGCAAAATATAGTTTGTCTTCTCTTTGCATTACTTATGATGGTCAATATCCCCTTTGAAAACAAAGTAAGATACTGTTCTCTAATATGTTGTTTGTTACTCTCTAGATTGGACCTTTTCAATCAGTGAAGGGTGAAAGGGCAAAATTGAAGGTGAAAGTACGGCTGAATCTGCATGGCATTGTGTCTGTGGATTCTGCAACTGTAAGTTCAACTTTCCAATTAATTCATTGTGAAAATTATCTTTGTGCATAATCTTGACAGACACTACTTTTCTGTTTTACTAGCTTTTGGAAGAAGAGGAAGTTGAGGTAGCTGTGACTAAAGAACCAACAAAAATGGAAACGGATGAGGCTACAGCTGAAGCTCCACCTGCGGGAACTGGCGAAACTGATGTGAATATGGATGACGCAAAGACTTCCAGCAATGCAAGTGGTCCTGCAGCAGAAAATGGCGTTCCAGAGGTGGAAGACAAGCCAGTGCAGATGGAAACCAATACCAAGGTATTTGATCCTGCTAAGTGGGTAGAAGTAGTGAAACCTTCCACTTGTCCACGTATGTGTATGACACTAGGTTATCACTGTCAATGGTGGATAAATATTTTCTTATGAAGTCTAAAATGATTGTTCATTCAAGCTTTCTGAGAATTGTTTTGTGGCTTTTTAGATTATGTTTGTACTGTGGATATGACTATTCTGATTGGCCAGTCTATTATATTTACTTCTCGGCTGTTTCAGTATTGATTAATTTTGACTAATTAATCATTCAAGGAAAATGAAGACAAATGCCATTTTAGCCAAAAACACTTAATTTAATCATTTACACCTAGATCCATACTTGCATAGGAAACGAACTGTTGGCCAGCCCATTTTTTGTAGTTCGTGAACTCCTTTTTAATCCTTTTCCTCCTCCCTGCGCACGGGCACTCATGGGATCCTTTGTGCATTGGCCTGTCCTTTAGCTCTTTTTGAAGAAAGTATGATCTCAGGCGAGAGAGACTTTTAGAAGAATGGAAAGTCCCTACACAGTAACTATTATAGGCATATGCCTGAATTGCTACTGTTCATAGCTTTATTCGACAAAGTTGTGCTGATGAACAAATTTTGGCTTGTCAAGAACACTGTATAAAATTTTGTCAGTACACACTTGGATTATGGATCAGATGCTTTGTTTAATGATTATTTCCTTATATTGATTTTAGTACTCCATATATGGTTTTTCTTTTGTAATTAAAACTAAGACCTTGCGCAATGCATGGGACATCTTTAATTGTGATGCTTGTTTTCTACGTACAATAAAAACCAAATTTAAGAATAGTATTCCTATTTGAAAAGCCAATTTTAAATTGAATGTCATTTCAATTTAAAGAATCAATTGAATAATTAGTTAATTTAAATTAATGTAAACAATCATGCTAAGTTAGAGTAGAGAGACAACTGTCGAAGTCAGTGGGAGTTGATTTCACTGTTTAGAACAAGATGTATGGCTGATGACCTGATGTATTCTTGTTCAGTGACAATTTATGAACAATCTTGAATATTTAAAATCTATTTGTGATGCAACCTACAGAATAATATAATTTTTTAAAGCCCCAGGGAGTTTCAGATCCTACCTTATTGAAGAGTGAGATTTAACACGTTTTTTGAAGCGTTGTGCTTAAGTCATCTTGAAGATATTTCCACATAAAAGACACTTCTATTTCTCTTCCATTTTTTTAATATTTTGACTCTTTTGCTCTTCAGGTGGAAGCTACAAAGAAAAAGGTGAAGAAAACCGATGTTCCAGTTGTCGAGTTGGTGTATGGTGGAATGCTTCGAGTTGATGTTCAGAAAGCCATTGAAAAGGAGTTTGAGATGGCTTTGCAAGACAGGGTAATGGAGGAGACAAAAGAAAAGAAGAACGCGGTGGAAGCTTATGTTTATGATATGAGAAATAAGGTAGGCACTCAGGCATCATACTTACTAAAGGATTTCTTCTATTTATCCAGATTTATTTTAAGGATTGCCGTATGTTTATGCTAATTCTTTTTCGTGCATTTAATTGATAGCTTTATGACAAATACCAAGATTTTGTCACCGAGTCAGACAGGGAGCAGCTATCTGCTAAGCTGCAGGAAGTTGAGGATTGGTTATACGAGGATGGTGAAGATGAAACCAAGGGAGTCTATGTGGCTAAGCTTGAGGAACTTCAAAAAGTATAATTTCTATCTAATTTGTCACTTACCCCTTCTCCCAAAGTTTGTTTTTGATGAGTTCGCTGTACTGGCCTTTATAACAGCACGGTAACCCTATTGACATGCGTTACAAAGAGAGTGTCGAAAGAGGTCCTGCCATTGATCAACTGGTGTATTGCATTAATAGCTACAGAGAAGCTGCTTTGTCCAAAGATCCTAAATTTGACCACATCGACCTTGCTGATAAGCAGAAGGTAAGTTTACTAAATTTAAAATAATTTTTTATAATTCACAAATTAGAAGAAACCTGGTACTGACATTATCTATTATTGATGGTAGGTGGTGAACGAGTGCAGTGATGCCGAGAGGTGGTTAAGTGAGAGAAAACAGCAGCAAGATACGTTACCCAAGCACTCTCCTCCCATACTCCTATTGGCAGATCTGAAAAAGAAGGCTGAGACACTTGATGGGTAATTGTTGTTCATCTTCAATATTGTCTTTCCATTATGTTGGGGTATTTAAAAGTTCATGTATTCACCGTTCTATATGTGAGGATGGCATGGCTAAGTTCGCTTTTACTTTAAACAGGTCCTGTAGACCTATTATGACCAAACCAAGGCCTGCTCCACCAAAACCACAGCCACCGCCTGCAGAGCAGGCAGGAACCACTCCAGCCAAAGCCCCGGAGTCTCAACCACAACAAGGCACAGGTGAGGAGAGGATGCACCTGCTGCGAACGAGCCTGCTTCTGCTGCAGCAGAGCCCATGGACACTGATAATGCTGGAGCGGTGCCGGAGCAGTCGTGATTCTGTGGAACGTTTTACTACTACTCTATCACGGTTACCCAGTTTTCTCATGCGGGCGATGTGTTGGACGGATGGGTGTGTTATTCGTTTCAATGTGATGATTATACCTTTCGGAATGGGCGAGACAGAAGTTGTTGGTTTGTGGTGGCAACATCTGTCATAGTATAAGATTAGTATTATAAAAATATTCTATGCCAAAACGATTTTGAGGGGAGAAATTGACAATTTTTTATTGTTAAGATTCTGGCAAAGCAGCATAACTTGTTTTGTTGATTTTTTGTATGGTTTTTCTAGGGAACGTCACTGTCGTCGCTCTTGTGAGTGACCCTCAATGGCTTTGCCATATTACTCGCATAGCTTCTAGCTTGAGCTGGAGTTAGACTTACATCAAATATATCAGGCAAACGTTGGTTGAAATATTAATATTGTGCTAATACAATACTAACGAGGAAAAACCTTCTTTGAAACTGTGAACGAATTATTCATTTAGATGTGATGCCAAATTCATGCATCATAGAAGAAAAAACATCCCAAGGAAAATTATCTTATGTGAACATAAAGCTTTATACTTTTACTAGCTTTTGCCGCCGCAACAGCAAGCGTTTGCCAAACATAGGTAAAGAAAAAGTACCGACATTCAGGGTCTACAAACAGGCAACTATGGAGCAAAAGAATACACATGAGATAAAATATGAGCATGCTTGCTCAGAGGAGTCGTCAAACTGCACCTTTTCAAGGTGCTGAAACAGATAGAAGTTTACCTTAGCTGGTTTAACCAGCAGCACAAAGAAGGCACCTTCAAGAGAGAATTTCCCTCACTAACCAATCCAAACTTGGGTATGCAAAGTAGAGTATCAGAAACGACGGCAGAGCAAACACGATGGTGACCACGATGTACAACGTTAATATGGCAGCACTGGCAGGAACCGCATACAAAATTATCAAGAGGAGTATAACAATCAAGGGGAACTTGGAAGTCAAGTGAACAAGGTGAACAAGGGATTTCTGCAAGGATGCACGTAGCCTGTTTACGCTCAAATATTCCCCAACTGCAGCGATATGGCCAACACGCCCTTGAGATTCATGTGGAGGTTCATATGAAAAGCTACTGCGATCATTACCACGGCTGCTCCGATTTGCAGATGGTAATACACTGTTTGACACCCAATTCACATGGTGATCTGTGGCATAAGGTGCATAAGAGTGGCCCTATCCCCATTCATGTTCTCCAACATCCACAGCAGGAAAAAGTTTTTCCGTGGAAACTTCAAGTTTCCTTTGTACACCAATCGGAAAGAGAGCATATTGCACCATGGGCAGGAAATGAATAATGGAAGCTGCACTGGTAATGTTGGAAACTTCACCACAGCCGACTGAAGCCCTAAAACACAGTTTTTGCACAAAGTGTGTCCACACCATAAGACATATGGTATGTTCTCTACAATATTGAATGATTCCCAACATATAGGGCACTCTAGCCCTTCTTCTCTGTGACTACCTGTAGAAACCTCATCATCAGAGCAAGTTTCTACAGGAGCAAGACAGGTATCCTTTGATCCAGTGCTTCCACCAGCAGTTGAAGCAAAACTCCACATGCTGCAAGCCACTCAATGAATCTTTATCAACTCACTTGCAGCATTCACAAACACATACTACATAGGATTCCATTATCAAAGAGAAGCACTTCAGCAAAGAATACCCTGCTTAAGTAACGGCATCTATCAGCACCGCAATATGACCAAACACTTTGTGAATAAATACGTACATGACTCTCCATCTTCACAACAGAATGTAGCAAGCAAAAGTGTTTAAACTTATTTGAGCAATTAAAAATATAAATTTACTGGGCGTCCGCATAATTTACATGAAAGAAGCATGAAATATAAGAACCAAAAAGCAACAGTTAAGACCAACTAGCATGCAAACCTGTATAACCCCACGAGGAAAATAAACTAATGGGAAATGCAGACCTAATCCATCTACAATGTGCATCACGAAATCAAATTTTATTTATTTTCTCACATATAAAACAAAATAAATGGTGACACCACGCATTTGATTTATACGTTAACAGCTTAAGTAATATAACTCAAAATAAGAAAAACCCGAAAATAAGATCATCACGTTATCAATCCACTCAATTTCATATCAAGCATAACAACAATTCCTCAATGAGCAGAGTTTCTTTCTCCAGACCATTTGAACATCAAAACAATGAAACTAAAGATCACAACAACTCGGTACAAATACAAACTAATCAAACAAAAAAACTTAAAAATAAAAACAGAAATTTGCAGTAAATTTCATGTTAATGATCTCCTTGCAACCAAAAATTTCCCAAAAATTACCAAAATAAAAAATCAAGGCGGGCAAGATTAGGCCATCGGAATCAGAATGAAGCAAATTGATGAAATAACGAGGGGATTTTGAAAGAAAGAAAGAAACTTTCCTCGTCCACGGATGGTTTTGATAGTCTATGAGGGTGCAATTTGCCGCCAGGAGAAAGGCGGCGGCGGCAGCGTTCTCGCCGACGTAGCGAATGGGGAGAGAAGGGCAGCTGTATTTACGTGCGTTTACCAACTCATACATGAGCGTTGGTTACGGGATGAGATACGTTCATATCCAACGGCCCAAAAAATAAAACTGAATTTTAAATAAGAAAAGCCGAATTTTCATATTTTATTTGAACATAATTGATGTTTTCTTCAATTTTTATAAGAGCTGTTTTTACCCCCCAAAAAGTATGAAATTATTTTTACAATTATCCATCATCTAGTGTAAAGTTTTATTTTTTTTCCTATAAAATTTAGTCTATTATAATAAAAAATTACAAATTGAACATATCTCGTTCATATTCAAGGCAACAGCGTGCTCGTAAAAGATATACCCAGTTTTTTTTTTCAATTGGTTTTCTTAACCTTATAATTGAATTCAACCCTTCACCTGAAAAAAAACTCAGCAACTTATATGAATATGACAGTAAATCTGATACGTAGATTGCTCTAAAATGAAGGTGGAGCAAGAGCTCTAGTTCTTCATCCTCTTCGAACAAGTGTAGAAGTCAGTATATTTTCTCCCCCTTACTTTCTTCTGTTATAATAGCTTGAACAAATAGTATAAAATCCCACAAATGCTAAGTCTATAATTCTGATTTGTTGCTAAGTTCTTGGCAGTGGAAGGGTCATTGGTGATTGGACACACCGGTGAGAAATTAGAAGGAAAAAAACATATTGTATAGCATATTTTTTTCATTTTTTAAAAACAATGGTTGTGAAGAAGTTCTATACCGTGATAGAAAATATTTTTTCTCGCATTTTCTTTTGAGCGTAACTAGTAAACATGTAAAAAATTATTTTTTTCGCACGTTCTTTCTCTTTCTCACAATCCAAATAAATTAAGAAAATGTTACCATGAACCTATATGATGTAATTCACTGTTGCATAAACCAAGATGTAAAATTATTTAACATATATGTGCCATATTTTTAGTAGGGTATTTGATTAGATTATTTTAACCTTATTTATTAAAAAATATAAAATTAGAACTATGACGATTTAAAAATATGTTTGACAAAATATTAATAAATTATAAAATGATAGAGATACCTTTTAAAACCTTCACAAAATATTAGAAAAATAAGAATAATTAATCTTTTTATATTTTCCAAATATTTAAATAAAGTATTCCAGTAAAATTTATAACCACCAATTTTTTTAAAAAAATTATATAAAATTCCAATGATAAAAATTCTTTGATCATTGTCATTATTTTAAAATCCCCATTATTATTAATTCATAAAAAATCCACGAGGTGGTCAAGAGAAACTAGGAAAGAACGAGTAGTGAATAACAATTGGCATCAGCTTGAATGCTTTCCACTCCTCCCTTCTCAAAAAAAAAGTCTAGACCGTCTTTATAATTGGATGGTCTAGATTAGGGGCGACTGCAAAATTTTTTTACCAATCTATTTGATAATAAAACTCATGGAAGGCCAATATTTGAATCCATAGCTTCACCTATAATCCGACATGTATATCATCAAAAGCCAAATTGAATCAAGAAGAAGATCAGTAGGATCGATCTATGCCGACATATGTATTTCATGGTTCATCTTGAGATGGTACGTTCTTAAAGAAAACTCTCCTACACGGTTGAAACTTGAAACAGAGCCAACACTCATGCATTATTATTGTTTTTGACGCGCCTAATTGTATTATTTATATATACCTATTGGCCCCAAGAGTCAAAAGCTGTCCTTAATTTGAATGCCGTGATTGAAACATACCATGTCATCAAAATATCACTGTTCAACCATCACAACCTTGAGCAGCTTGTTTTCAAACTTATTTAGTTTTTCACATCTTATTGGAAGAAGTTTTCATATTGAATATCAAGTTTTCACTAAAAAGAAGAAGAAACAATTATGTGAGTTTTATAATTATAACAAGCTCCAAATTAGGTTGGCAATTGGCATGCATGGGGAATAAGTGAAATTGCTTGTTGGCAGTCTCTCATATTTTGACCTTTTTTTTTACCTGTATTGTATTGTTTTTGCTGTGCATGTTTTTATTTGTAGTTTTTTAAACGTTCTCTCTTGTTAATGATGTATCTTCTTTTGGTGTGTTCAGTACTGTGTATATTTATTGAACCAGCTCTGTTGTTGATCATGTAGGTGATGGCAGACAGTCCTGGTTGTACTGCTCGTCTACTCTGCATGGTCATCTCCATTCGAGCTTGCCTTTCCGAAGGTGGCATCCGGCTCCCTCATGCCGGTGGACCTCATCGTCGACGCCTTCTTCGCCATGGACATCATAGCCACCTTCATCGTGGCCTACTTGGACAAGTCCAACTACCTGCTTGTTGATGATCCTAAGAAGATTGCTCGAAGGTGATCAACTTGCTACTTGATGGTTAATATAGCTATATGAAATGTTAGTTTCTAATGCAGCTTGGGTGGCTGTGCATGCCAATTTGGTTTAGGTATGTTATGAGCTTGTACTTCACCATGGACGTGGTTTCCACTCTCCCTACTCAGCTAATTTACCACATCATCTCTGGACATCAAGGAGGGGCTGCTTTTGGTTTTCTCAATCTGCTTCGCCTTTGGCGACCTCGGCGTGTCAGTGAACTCTTTGCTGGGGGAGAACTAGTAGCCCATGACATTGATCGACATTTACATCAAATACTTGATAGGTGCAACATGCTCTTTGATTGACTCAACTCATTGCAGATTAGAGAAAGACACCTGCTTCAGTTACTTCTGGACTAGATATATCAAGCTAATCACTGTGAGTACTTGTATCCTTATGGGTAAAACTTCCGGATTTGCAATGTCATGTGGAATTCGCATGGAATTTGAGAATGAATGGTTGCTTGCACGTGAATGATGAAACAGGTCACTCTGTTTGGAGTACATTCTGCTGGCTGTTTCTACTTCTGGCTGGCCACTCACTACCATAACAAGGACAACACTTGGATAGGGAAACTAATGCCAGACTTTAAGGATAGAAGTGTGTGGTTAGGCTACACTTACTCCATGTACTGGTCCATTGTCACACTCACCACAGTCGGCTATGGATATCTTCATGCAGAGAACATCGGCGAGAAGGTCTTCAACATGTTTTACATGCTTGTCAACATTGGCCTCATTGCTTATCTCATCGGAAACATGACCAACCTTATCGTCCATGGCGCCACTATAACTTTTGCCATGGTACTAAATACTAATTTATATCTTTGATCAATCAACTTCCTTTGAAGATGTACAGAGGTGTATGTGCTGTACTGATGTTTCACTTGCCATGCCATGCAGAGGGACAGCATCAATGAGATTTCACGATATGCCAGTAAGAACAGATTGCCAGAGACCTTGAGAGAGCAGATGACGACGCATTTGACGCTCAAGTTCAAGACGGCAGAGCTACAACAAGACGAACTCCTTTCCAAACTTCCCAAGGGGTGTCCCAAGACTTGATAATTCAGTTGGTACAACTTGCTATTCTTTCTCCATGTATCAAATCTGCTAGCCCATGTTGAGATTTAAATCAAAATGATCCATAGCTTTCACATGATACTAGAAAGGACGTAAAATTTGCCGTCTGGTCCATGCAGGTTTCTGAGATGAAAGCAGAGTACTTTCCTCCTAAAGTTGACATCATTATACAAAATGAGATTCCCAGAGACTTCTACACACTAGTCTCTGGAGCAGTGGTATGACAAACAAAACTTTTCTCCTCCCCATATTCCCGTCTAATTTTATTGGAGAATAATACTTGGTAATGGCGACACTAAGAGATCATAACTTGTCCTCCAGGAACTATTAACATGCAAGAATGGCACCGAACAGGCACATTATCCAGCTAGTGCTTCATCCAAAATTTTAAATTTTTATTCATTCATTGAAAATAAAATTGAAAGGATGTTGTATTTTGGTGATAGCTCTTTTAATATATTTCATATGATTGCAGTTTTTATCAAAATTAGAATCAGCAGACATGGCAGGAGAAATAGTGGTGCTTTTCAATATCCCACAACCATCTAAAAGGCTAACCAGACAGTGCAGATGATAGATTAATAATAAACAACTTTCTGCAGGTATTGGATTAGTTTCTTTTGGTTGACATATTAAAGTTATTTCAAATGGACTTATAAATCACTCATTCATAAATTACTTTGCCATTGCTGGCTTGAATAAGGATTTGAAGAATGATATTCTGGAGGAAATACCATTCTCGTTGGATTTTCTGGATCAAATGGATGGAGAAGTACGATTCGACTTAATAGATCTAACATTCTGCAACTTTCGCAATACATGTTTAATAGACAATTGCTAAAGCAGTTCATGCAAACAAGTTATGCTTGTCTGCCCAAGATTTGTTATCTGCATTATTGTCTAAGAGTGATGCTAATCCCATGACTTTCAGAACATTATTGACACAATACCAGAAGCACAAGCTACAAATGTTGCACCATTTAATGATGTCTCTGAGCCAAATAATAAAGGTTTCAAATTAAGCTCATCTTTTGTGATTTTCTATTGATAAAATTGTCAAGAAATCACTTCGTTAACTTTGATCAAATATTCTTCAAATTTTCAGGACCAGTGACTACTACTAACACAGTCTTACATGTGCTAGCAAAGAGGGTAACAATTCATAGTCATCAACTTGATTATGTTAGCAAAATGAACAGTCATACTCAGGAAAGCTTGTTCATCTACCCAATACTATGGTAGAACTACTTAAATTAGCAGGTATTACAATATTCAAATCAGAAACTCATCTCATAAAGTCACTCATAAATATTTGTGGTAAGCATTGAATTAACTGTAACAAAAACTGTAATCAGTTACTTTTTTATGAAAATAACTGTAGAAAAATCTGTAAAGAGTATTGAGAGACAATTATGAACAAGTCTTTAACAGATCAGTTAATTAATACTACTAATTGAGAATAAGCTTTTAACTGAGTTATCACCGACACCAGCGAATAAAGCCTTTACTAAAGTAAACAGTACCAATTACTAACAAGCTATGCACAGAGTTTCTTGGTAGTTCGATGACAATTATGAAGGAGCCTTTAACAGTACATAATTTGTTGTGGCGCAGAGGAAAAGCTTGGGAAAACAGGGAGTAAAGTTCCTTCCGATTGCTCGGAAGTGGAGGAGCTGAGCGCTTTGAGAGAGAATGATCACTTGTTCTTTATGTTGGTCCATGGGACCAACTAAATTGTGAAGCAACTCTTGTGTGAAAATTTTGATGTTGTGTTCGATGAACTTCCTATCACATTGTATATATATATATATATATAGCAATTACTATTCTACATTGCAGTCACGATCTTAAGCGTTTTAAACCCGTAAAGAAACCGCATAAAATATGATTGCAAGTAAGTACTTCTTTACATCTAAACCGCTATAACAGAGCCCACAGGATTGAACAACTCAAAAAGTACATGCACACATAGATTCTTAACATATGGCGTACACTCGTCGGGTGCGGCGCCCACACCCTCGTCTCAACAAATTGCTTTTTTGGTTCATCGGTTAAAGTTCCAGTTCCCCAGTAGACTGAGAAACGAAACGTAAATCAGAGATACAGAGTCGGGAAAGCGTTAACCATGAAATGAAAAAGAATAAAGTAAGCAGGAAGAGGATAAAAGAGAGGCAGGGGCGTCGCAAAGAACGAGGAAAAGACTAGCAAAAAAACACGAGCAATTCCAGGCATTGGATTGCACAAATGCCGGAAAAACGATGGCAGTTTCAGACTACGTATCTGAGGTTGAGTTTGCAACGCATGGAGCGATGGCAAAAGTTCACAAGATGTACGAGGAATGAACGACAAAACGAAATGCGGGGATGGATGAGTGAGAATCACACTCAGCTCACACATTGCGCCATTTCAGTACTCATGTGGAAATTATTTAAGAGCCAACGCTATGTGCCACAGGATGGTACGAGAAGATCAAAGACCTTGGGGTCTGTTCCAACAAAATGAGAAAATGGGCAGGCCTTGTTTGATGCCCCTTGTGCCCCTAGGACTGTTGTGCCTAGTGAGCCATGTGTGGGGTCCGTCGCTGCGAAGCCTTAGAGAAGGGGCAGTATTCAATGAGCATGTGAGAACTACTGTATCAAAGGGGGTTCGGTTGGTGTGAACGGTTTTGGTGCAGGAATGAGCGGAGGTGCCAGGTTTGGAGGCAACATTAGAGCGGGGTGTTGGGTTTGTCTTAATCGTAGTTAACAGAGATTGTTAATCACTTATATATAAGTTAATGAATAAAATTTTAATTTTTAAACTAATTTTTAGATTAAGATAAACCTATTAGAAATTTTTTAATTGTTTAAAGTCTTTTTAAGGGTTTGAAGGGTCTAATAATAATTTCAGAACTTGGGTGAGGGCCCAATAAAGAGATTGGTTTTAAAGTTTAAGTAGGAGCCCAAAAGGTCCAACATATGAATTAGTCATATTGGTACCGGCATTGGTGGAGATGAATCTATCGGCGCCAAAGCAGGGGTTGGCTCTGGTGGTGGTGACAGGGGTGATGACGGCAAAGGTTGGTGTTAGTGCTGAGATTGGCGGCGGTGGTGAAAGTTTAACCAATAGTATTAGCATTACCGTAAGGCCACGAGGGAGGGGATGAACTTAATCTTATTTGCATAAAAATAGAAGTATTAGTTATTCGGAGAATTACATCCTTGATAAATTTTAAGACAGATTGTTGATTTTTATAGACAACCGTAGTTTAATTTTTCTTGAAATTGTTCATGACTCTGAATTATGTGATGGCTGCTCTTCAACAAATATAGACAAGGCGCCAGGATTGGGCAAGCATTTGTCCCGAGTTTCGTTCAAGTCCACGTACCTCATCACAACAACGTGCAACTTGCGGGAGCAAGTTTGAATACGACAATTCTTTAAAACAAAAAAACGTTTGATTACAATAATTTCAACTTTCATTTATATAGTTTGACTCAAAATGCAATGGAATAGAGAGTTGATTTCGAAAATTTTTGAAACGAAAAATGAGCTTTTAAATGAATTCTTTACCTAATTTTACTTGATCATGTCGCTTATATAATGTTCCCATTGCGAGCAGCCCTCAATTAACGTTTCTTTAAATATATATATAATCAAAATAATTCGTTTACTGATTGAAATTAAAATACTATGTGGGTGCGTTGAAGTTTGCAAGAACTCCCGTGTACGATAAGGATCAATAATTATTTGGTGAAAAGTTAAGCTTGGCGAAAATAAATTAACAACCAAAGTCTACAAAAGTCTTCAAAATAGCAAATCAATTTTTTTCTGAATATAGCGTATGACACTGCCTCCTAACTAATTTGTTAGGGACTGTTTAGGCCGGTTGCGGCATACTGGTAACCACGTCGCAGTGATTCTATGGCCTTGATTAGATTCTTCAGGCACGTCTCTTCCAATAAAAACAGGACTCTTGCATTAACATTACCATTAAATCCAAATCAGTGTCCCAGCACAGCCTTCCTTTAGTATTTAGACAGCTAAACCGTCAGAGTTTTATCAAGGGTCAATTGCTGCGATGGCTTCTGAGAGAGGCGAAGTGATAACAATTTCAACAAGAGCGAGATTATAGTAATCTTCTCAAACCTCTTTAACTAATACTCTTAAAACCAAATACTACCTCGTTGTATATGTTTAATTAATCTGTTCATTGTTTATACGACTTAAACAAGCTATCAATGACTGATAGAAGCATATCTTATGGCCAATAAGGGTTCACCATCACGAAACAATCTATCTGCTCGCTTATAATAATTCTCCCACCTTGCCCGTCTCATCAATCATTTCTTGGCCCACCGCACCTTCAAATATTTCAATGTTACGTTGACATCTTAAAAAAGATATGTTGACATCAAATCAAATTAGTGGATGTTAAAAAAAAAATCGAGCTAGAGCAAAAGAAAAAGAATAAAACGCGAATTAGGAAGTCATCGTGGCCCCACTTGCCCTTGCTTTAATAATTGTACCTGCACCGAAATTATATAATGTGCAAATGAATTAATTAAATGTCAGAAACATTTAATTAGTCTAAGTCCTACATTTGATGACGTAGCCCCTACTCTTACTTTATGTCTTCAGTTTTAATACTGTAGGCTGACGACACGTACGGGAACCTACTCGTGCGGTGGCCCGCACCGTTATTTATCGAACCAAACCGACCATTAGCAAAATCCCCCATTAACGTGTACGTTACCAAGAGAATCTCCATTTCTGGCCGTCCGATCGTTATTTGGGGCCGGGTCAAGACGACAAAAAATATATAATAATAATAATAATAAAATTAGAAATTAAACCATGATTTGCTTGACCCGTGGGTTGGGATTTTAACTCGGGTTTACCCTAACCCTGTGACGTGGCACACGAAAGTGACGTGTGCTAATCATGCTTGACGGAGGCACGGGCGCCGTTTGGGGCGACAAGTTGACTGTTGACGGACGTTAGCGACGAGGAGGGGTCGCTTCAATCAATATACGTCGTTTGTGAAAGTATCGTACGGTTGTGTTTTCGTATTGCTTGCCGTGTAGAGGAATCTGGACCATTGGATTTTCCGATGGTCTCAATCATGAAGATGATTGATAATTTAGCGAAGATAATAATTAAATCATACACCAAAACTCAATTATCGAGAGGTGGACAATAATTTAGCGTTAGGAATACATCAATAAGATGTTTGTGGTTGATTGGTCTAATCAAATTAATTAAGAATATATAAACTTTAATTGGGTTTATTTGCATGAGAGGCACGGCGACGAATAAATTAATGTCTACACGATTTTTGATAGCTAAGTAAAAATAAATTTATTATGACGTATTATTCTATTGATTATAATTATTAATTTTAGAAATTACAAAGAAATAATAAATCGTAAATATTATCAACTGATCCTCATTGACGCGAGGGCCATCGAAGATGCATAAACAGATAAGCTAGTTAACTCATAAATTCACTTGTAATAATATCTATTAAAAAAATTACAAATACTTAGAAATTAAACTTGTATTGACTAGTAAAAACGGAGTGCATGACTGCAGTGTGCTGTGGATAAACCGGCAAGCGACAGAGGTAAAAGACGAGGAATGGTGTTAAAGGGAGTGTGGAGTGGTGAAGTGTGTGTGGTAGGGGAGAGCTCAATTGTGTCTGTATAAAATCAGTCAGATTTCGTCTTTTTCCTTACGCTGTTCCTGAAAAAGTAAAAGTCATATTCATTTTAACCTTTTTGCCTGCGCTCACACAATACCGATGATATATAAGATATACGTGAACACCAATACAACTACCCTTACACTGCATATAATTGTCAAGATGTACTGTTTTGTTGACTGGTTCAATCAGATGCTGTATTCGCCCTTGATGAAAGAGAGAAGTCATGCAGTTGGGGAAATTGATCATGCTTGGCTCGTCATACGCCTATGTATACTAAGTACTAACTACTATGGGTGTATGGCTGTAAATTCTAGAGTGTAGTGCAGTGTAGACTGTAGAGAAATGGGGATACGTAGACTGGCAGTTTCAGGATTGAGAGGGAGGAGTATAACAGAAGCCTCGTCTGCGTCGCTGATTTTGATGCATGACAAATGTAAACAGTAAAAGAGTGAAGAAGCCCGAGGAGAGAGAGAGATGACATTGAAGTGATAGGAAGAGAGAGAGGGGGAGGGCGATCGAGAGATGGAGGAAAGAAAGAGAGGGGAGACAGAGTAGTACCGAGCAAGATTGTATTCATATATATCATATCAGTACTATTTTTCTGTTAACGTATCTTTACTGCATTTGTGGTCTCTCCCGGTCCCTGTAGTTCATCGGCGAGGTCTTTCATCCTCAGAGGTGAAGGCTGGTGGGATTTCTTCTTCTTCTTCTCCTCCTCCTTCTTCACTAAGTCACTGGTTCTTGTGCTTGAGTACTCGGTTGAGGAGCTTTTAGTTTGAGAGCGGTCTTTCCGCTATTCTGGGGAGGTTCATATTTGAGCATCTGTAGATCATCTTTGTTTTTTTGGTTTTTCTATCTAGTTATTCAGTTGATCTTGGTATTTGTTACCATAAAAATGCATTTTTTTTCACCTGAGTTTGTGTTAATCTGCCTTTTCATTATTCCGAAAGGTAGATGCTTTTCTGCATTAGTAATGTCTTCTTGTTCGATGTACGAGCAGCGCCTGTTCTTTGTCGGTGCTTGATTATTTGATAGCAGATTGATGATCGGTTGAGCTTTTTATTGTCACAGAAAAAAAATGTTGTGCAGCTAAACATCAGATGAAGCCTGTTCTCATCATCACTTTGATGATCGCACATTTTTCTTCATCTAGTGATCATTGATGAAAATCCAACCTTGCTCTGGAAAGTAAAGAAGCATTGTCTAACCAAAACGCTTCTTTCTTTTTTTCTGCTTTTGAAGGTGGAGATACTGCGACAATGCTGGGGAAGAGATGCAGTTCGACTCAGAACGAACAGAGCAAGTCTTCTTCACCAGTCGATGCTGCACTCGATTCGTCTCATTCCGATGCACCATCCATGGGAAGCAAAAACGCTTCCTTTTTCCGCGTTCCTGCTCTTTTCGTTGGTCTTAGTGGGAAGCTCCAATCCGAATGCGATTCGGTGAGTAGTCCGACTTCCCCTCTCGAGTGGAAGGGCTTCTGCAATCCCATCAACCCTCTCGGCTCCCCCAAGCCCACCTCCAATGGCTCCCCAAGGTGCTGGGACTGCAGCCGTGTAGGGCTTAGCATTTTAGATTCTCTCAACGATGAGCTCAAACCTGTTGTGCAAAAACTCGACTTTTCTGAGAATCAGAACGTCCCGTTAGGATCTTCTCCGTTAAAAAACTCTACAGAATCTCCTGGTTCGTCCCCATTGGAGACCAAGGGAGGTCGGAGTGGCACCTTTGTGCTACAGAGGTCTCGGTCTTTCTCCTCTGATTGTATGCAGTTCCCTCTCCCCCTCACCCGCTTAGTCTATTGCAATCCTAAGTCCAATTCTGACCATTTTTGCTCTGTCATGAAAGAGATGACTCAGTTGAGTTCTGCTCAATCTGTGAAAGTTGTGCCCAGTTTCGGCAAGTGTGCTGGGCTGCCAAGTTCGCTTCCATTAGCCTTTAGTTCAAGCCATAAGTTGGTGAGCTCTCTATCTCCTAGAGAAGTTGAGCTCTATGAGGATTATACTTGTGTAATTACCCATGGCCCCAACCCCAAAGCAACCCACATTTTTGGTGATTGCATTTTAGAGAGTGATGCAATTGAGGTAGATAATGACAATAAGGAGGATTGGTTGATTGGATCTCCTCCACTGCCTGTATCCTCTGATGATCCTCGTGACTTTTTGAGCTTTTGTTGTTCTTGCAACAAGAAACTGGAACTGGGAAATGACATTTTCATGTACAGGTTTGTTCAAATTCCTTTGCTAGTTGGTGGTTTTCCGTTTCTGATTATTTGTGAAACATTAATGTTTAGCATGTCAACAAGTTGAGAGGATTGTGGTATGATTATAAGCCTATATACTCGTTTTATTTATGTTTGACTCGTTGATAAGGTGGTAGATATGCATCTGTTGGTCTCTTCTGTGATTTGAAGATGGTTTAAATTATCAGTGTCATAACTTGTAAATTGATAAGCTTGTGATCAATATGTTTCATTGCAGAGGTGAGAAAGCATTTTGCAGCAATGATTGCCGCTCTTTGGAAATCGTGATAGAAGAAGAGAGGGAGAAATCTTGTAGCTGTTCTCCGGATACCAAGTCGGCTAGCGATGACGACGATATCTTCATGACAGACATGGCCTACGCAGCGGAGGAGAAAGAGCTGGCTAGGCCCTTTGAGTTGATCAGTTAGACAAGCAAGGCAGACAAGGATTGATCATCTGTTTACAAAGAAGAGCTGTTTATGTGATCTTTTGCAGCCATGGGTGATCATGATTTTTTGTTAATTTTCCTTGTTTATAATTGTGTTCCAAATGTGGTTTACTAAACCCAGAATGATAATTGTGTATTGAAACTTGCTGATCAGGGCTGGCAACTGTGCGGCCTTTTTCCTCTGCTTTACTCGCTATTGAACACTGGATGTAGCCATTAATCTTTGAATCTTTATTTTGTGCATCTCATCATGGTTAGAGTTTGATGCTCATACCATATCAGACGTGTTAGTGATGGGTACCATATCTTCCACCCACTGGCACTTCGCCATTGAAACAATTGTGACTGTATAGGTGCAAAATCTCTAGTTCATTTGGCCCACCTATTCATTACATCAAATTGAAAGTGAAACGTTTTAGCAGGAAGTCGATCCAGAACTCTTTTAAGTCACGAAAATTAAAGTCCAAAACAGCTGAAACACTTCCACTTTTGATAGATTATGGTTGAACTAACCTGCACTTGCATTAAAATCTCGTCTTATACTAACTTGTTTCATCAATCTGGCCTATGAACCAGTAGTGTTACAGGGACAATACCAGTGCCATCGTAAATTGGAGGGCCACGCCAATTACTGCTCTTTGGTGTACATTAGTTTCCATCAAGATATGTCCAAGCCACCTTTTCTTTTTGTACGATAGTGAAGCTCCAACCCCACTAGAGGCCCGGGCAATTAGCAGCACCACTCCGCTATTTCTTTTTTATTACATGATTGTGATCGGAGTGTCTCTTTGCTCGGTTCTCTCTTGCTAGATCTAAGGCTAAGAATATGTCCCATCTCTCTGAGTTCTACAATTTGCTAACAGGTTGAATTTGAACCAAGCCAACATTTTTTTAGTCGCACCAACTGCTGATGTTTTGAGTGACTGAAATGGTACATACCTATCCATCTAAATCACGATCTTCTGCTAACTCCATACCTCTCCAAAGAGCATCAACAATTTGTCTTTGCAGAATGCCCCGAAATAAAAGATTAACATTTCATGGGTCTTCTTTGAGCCTTCCGGTTCTGAAAGTCTGAAATAGCACAAGCTGCTCAACTACAAAATGTAGTCAGCTCATTCTGCAGGCCCTTCAACAATTGATGGCAGCTTTAGAGTATTGCTCCTTTTTCTTTTCAAACTAATAGTGTTTGGGGGCAGCTTTTGGGAAGAAGTTCATTAGTTTTTCTTCAAGTAATAGTATTCTTTATCACAGACATGAGAAGTTCCATCATTTAGCTATTAGCAGAAAAGATGTCTGTGTTGTTTAATAATTGTAGGTTAAAGAGGCTCGGGTATGGCTTATACGAAAGTGTGTAACAAGATAATCATCAATAATTAATCAAATAGTGAAATAAAATATTGAGAACAAAAGACAAATTAACATTCCCAAACAAGAGGGGAAAAAACCACAGAGAGAAAGTTCTTTGTGAAAAAGAATTACAAATTACAGTTTATAATAAAACTCTTCTTCTCTCTCAACTTAGAAGGAAATTGTCTTCTAACCTGTTCGAAACCATTTCCCTATAAAAGAATCAAGTTACAATGAAGAAATCTACGAAATACAAGTTTTATATCCCAAAAATAAGTTCAAAAGACGTGTTTCGCGTTGCTGGCGCTTGGGCTCCCGCAAACCCGGCGCTTGGATGTTTATATTCCTGTTAAGAAGTTTTGATTTGTTTTTTTATCAGAGAGACCCAAATGCCCGAGCCCCCGGAATCAGAACACTCGAACATTCATGTGTCTGTGACTCAAGCACATGCCTCTTTCCTCTTTCCTGCTCCATGTTTCAACAATTCCACCTTGATTAGAAAATATACTCCATATTATCGAACCACTATAAATATCAACCTCGTATTAAAATTGGCACGAACCTGCACTTTACCGACACGACCACAACCCCTCGTAGGCTGCACTCCTCATCACCTAGCAAGAAGATATTCAAATGAAGCCCACGTAATGCCTGAACTTCTTTAAAGTCATTGACTTAGAATCAGTTGTATTATCCTCTATATGAATCTTTGTTAAACTAACCAAACCATAATCAATCATTTCTCTAATTTTATGATACTTCACGTCAATGTATTTAGTCCTTTAGTGAAACACTTGATTCTTAACCAAATGAATGACACTTTCATTATCATAATGCAACTCTGCCAAATTTTGAGAAACCTCTAATTCATTCACTAAACCATATAACCATATGATTTCTTTAGCACACTCTACCATAGCCATACACTCTGCCTCTATCATTGACAAGGTAACCATTAATTGAAGTATTGACCTATAAAAAATAGCACCTCCACCCAAAGTTAATACCCATTATCGACCTCTTCGTATCTAAATCTCTAGCATAATTTGAGTCCACACAGCCAATCAATTTATTATCCTCATGAGTATAAACCACTTCATAATTAATAATACCTCTTAAATACCGCATAACATATTTTACAGTATTCTAATACTCCTTCTCTGAATTAACCATGTTTTTTCTAACTATATTCGTAACATGAGTGATATTTAACCTCGTACAAACTATAAAATACATCAAACACCCAATAACTTGTGCATAAGAAAATTTTTACAATTTTACTGACCCACCATCTATTGTAAGAGACATATATGATAAAGGTTTAAAGCGTTGAGTAAGAGGAACCGATACTGCCATAGCGATATCCAAACCAAACCTTTGCAATACCTTATCCAAACCAAACCTTTACAAAACCTTATCCACGTACTTTCCATGTGACAACTACAGTTCTTTCGATTTTCCCACCATCTCGTAATATCAAAAACAATCTCCCCTTTTTTTAGTAAAAACCACTTTCCCCTTCTATTTTTTTCCAAGATGGCTAAAACACAAACATAATAATATAATAGTATTAGAATTTTTTAGCAGGCGAGGTAATTTTTAATATTATCTTGTGGTGGAGAATAAAAGTAAATTTCAAGAAAAAAATTACTCTCAAATAAAAAAACAAAAAAGAAAACTTAATTTTTTTAAGGGTGTATGGTTGGTGATCTTGACGTCCACAACAAGAGGGCGATCGGATTCGGCCACCCCCGACCATGGGGTATTGGATTTGACCACCTCATTGACTAGGGCGATTAGTCGATCATCGATCAGAGGCAGCTAGATTGTCGCCCATAGTTAGGGCTGCTAACGGTGGTTTACTCTTTTACCAACTGTTTCAAATTAAGTATTTTTTAATCTTTTAAGAAAATAATAAAAAAATAATAAATTTAACTACACCACTTTCGTATTGAAACAATAATGCTAGAAGCCTTTACCGGTATCATTTTAGTGATTTATCATTTTTATTTATTTTTAAAAGTATAAATAAAAATAAATTGATCAATACAAATAAAAATAAATAAAAATGGCAAATTTTCTCTCCCCATGTTTTTGGTAAACAAATTCAAAATAATGACATGAAAAACAGAACGGAGAAATGGTGGCGGGAAACAAGAAGAAGACGAAGAACCGGATGCTGTGTTGAAGACGACGGCGAAGCCCAACGATGGGGAGCTTCTCCTCCCTCTCCCACCTTCACTTGCGTCCTTCTCTTCCTCTTCCTCCATATGCTACTCCTAATCCTCCTTCCTCATCTCTATTTCTTGCCTTCCTCTTCGGTTCCGAGCAAGCCGTCCCGCCTGCGAACGTCTTTCCCCGCCGCTTCTTCGCCCCCCGAAGATCACATTCGGTCGATTTTGATCAAAAGGAGGAGTCTTTTTCTTGTGGGTATTTCTTCTTTTGCTCGTCCTCCGATCGAGGCCGGAGATTCCGAGGTTTCGGTGCCAGGTTTGTTGCTTGTTCTTGAAAAGTTTTGACTTATATTTCCTCTCCTTGATTCTTTTCAATGCTAAGAGTGTCTTTTTTTATCAAGAAAGGGTATGCTTATTCGTGTTGGTAGAGTGTCTGAAGAATTTATGGTGAGCTTGAATGTTTCGTTTTTCAAATTCTGTGTTAATCCGATTCTTTCTTACTCTATTTGATTGGATGCGTATCATGGAATTTTCGTCTCTGTTGGAGCTTGATTGTTCTGTTAATCAAAGAGTGGTGTAGAGAATGATCGAGATTTTAGGTTACTTGATTATGCTACTTGATGTGTATGCTATCCCTCGTCTTGATGGTCCTAGTATTTAATTTTCTTGCACTGATTATATTGGACGCCAAAAGATTTCATGATAATTGTCAGAGTTACTGTGGAAATTGATGGGAACACTTGCCTGCATTCATTTTTTAAATGTGGCCTGAATGTACATATTTTGTGGGCTTGACTCTTTTTTTTTGTGTGTTGACGTTACGAATTGAGATATCTTTTAGATTTCTTGATTCAGATATAGGTCCTTGCATATATTCTATACGAGGTGGAGGTTTGTAATTGAACAGAAAAATTTTGCCAGCTACTGTTAGATGAGTGAAGGAGCTCATTCTATGAGATTAGATGGCCTGCATAGTTCCTAATTGGAAGTCTGTTCTTATGGTTTCCGTTTCTAAATTGAAGAACATTCGAAGTTGTTTTGTGAGCATTGATTTATTTGTATGATAAAAATATTCAAGCTGTGCAAAATGAATCAGGGATGACCAGTGCAAGTTTAAGTGGAGAAGATATTCACAGAGAAGCAGGAAGTCCGTTGGTTGCTCTTCTGAAAGGCATTGGTAGTGTAGGTTTAAATATTCTAGGTGCATTACATGCACTATCCCGCTTGGAAAATGAGGCTGTGAGAACTACAACTCGATCGGTGAACTTTCTACTCCTATCATTTTCCCCTTCTATCTCTATCTATCCATATGTAAAAACCATGTGTGCTGACAATTTTTGTTCCCTTCTTCACTTTCAATACGTCATCAGATATTATAAGAATAATTATTGCCAATCTTGTTGGGCTTCTGCTTGTTTCAGTGTAAAATATGATTAAAACATTGTTATAGTTATGCTACTGTTGTTTTTTTCTTCCAGCGTAAATGCACTTGGAGCTCTATTTGAAAATGTACATATGTGGGGACCTGTCGATTGATTAAATTCTTATTTGTTCTTGATCTTCCTGTGAAGAGTCACATATGGGAGAAGTCCCACTCCCATATGACTGTCCTTTTATTGTTGGTACTTTCATTACTTTGCCTGCCTTTTTTCCTCGTATGTGTCATCCAATACAAATTGAATGCGGATTCTGCCATCTCAAACACTATGTTGGGCTACTCATGTTAGTATATTGACAGTACATTATTGCTACTAATCAATCACACTTAGCCATGCATGCTTTATGTGTGACAAATTTAGTAGTCCGTTTACAAGTTTGGTTGTCTAACAGCATGATTCTACTGCCTCTAGCACTGATATTCGTTAATTAACTGTACAGGAGGCAAAATTGAGGGAGAAAGAAGTAAATTTTACCAAGAAGGAGCGAGTATCTTTGCCTAAAGAACTGGCTTTTGCAAATAGCATGTTAGCAAAATTGCGAAGAGAATTACAAGATGTGATGACACTGGCCCAAGAACTTGTGTTGAGAATAAATCAAATACAAAGTAGCCTTGTACAAGCAAACACGGGTAAGAGGGCTCATGAAGCAACAATTGGAGAAAAGGGGAATACAGTTGAAGTCCTCCTGGACAAGATAAATTCCTTTGAATTAGAGACAACGAGTAAAGAAATGAATCTGGAAAGTTTCAAATCAGCCCTTAGCTATAAGGGGACTGCCCATGACAATTATGCTTCCATACTTGACAACATGGAAGAAGAATTGGCGAAGGCGATTTCCAAAATTAAGGAGTTAGAGCAAGATGTCTCAAGGTACAAAGGATCAGTGAAATTTGAAAAGGCTGTTGTGGACAATTACAATGAGAAGGCAAAAATGTTACTTGATCTTTCTTTAAAAGATGGTGTAGTCACCCACACGCAGCTCACTGACTTGGAAAATGAAAGAGACAATCTGACATTGTTGTTGAAGAATGAAATTGAAAATGTGAAATACTTGAATGACGAGCTTCAATCGATCAAAGGAACTTTGGCTGAGACTAGGTTAGAGATTCCTAATCTGCTGACACAGGTGGAGAAATCCAGAGGCATACCTGAGGATCTCAGTTCTGATATCTTCAGAATTACTAGCGCATTCATTGGCGAAGAAAATCACTGACGACGTGGTTGGATGAGGCCAAAATGAGTTCAAAGATGCTATCTGAAGAACTAAGCACGGCGAAGGATACCTTAAATGATACAAAAAAGGAGCTTTATCTCATGTCCAGTGAATTAAAAATTGCCAAAGAAAACTGTGAGAACTTAAAGGTGGAGCTACTGAATGCCCATAAGAAAGCTGTAACATCCGCTGAAGATTTAAAGGAGGAAAGAAAGGTGGTATCTTCTTTAGACAAAGCATTGGAGGCCTTGCAAAAGCAACTAGCTATAAATGCTGAAGACCGTAGGAGCCTTGAGGTAGACCTGGAAGAAGCTACAAAAGTACTCAACGAGATGAACAATAACTCATTATTATTAGCAAAGGAATTTGAGGCTTTAAACTGCAGATCTGCCGATATTGAAGCAGAGAACGTTAGGCTTTACAAGTCCCTTGGTGATCAAAAGGATGCTGCCAAAGAAGCTAGGGAGAATCTAGAAGATGCTGAGAATCTTGTTTCAAGGCTTGGAAAGGAGAGAGAAATTTTGGATAGAAGAGAAAAGAGGCTGGAGGAGGAACTAGCTTTGACCAAGGGAGAAATACGTACGGTTAAGGAGAACGATCAGTGCTACTGTTCCTACGAACCAAGACCGACCAAGTGACAGCCATAGAAGTAGTCGGAAGAAGAAAAGAAGACCTACATCAGGTGTTTCAGATTAAAATGACTTTGTATAAAGAGGAAAACCCTTTTGACTTCGGAAGTGCAAGTATGAAGATTTCTGCCATACAGATGAATGATCTTGTATGAACACCTCATATGATTCTGGTATTTCTGAGAGTGCTTGTGGATTGCCGAATGCTAACTGGTGAGCTGAATCTACATTTATGTTTTGTCATGTAAGACTGCTTTAAGTTTCTTGGCTTCCTTTGGCTTGAGAATACAAAAGGCTGGCAATGGCATCATTTGCTTCTTGTGATGAATCGTTTTCGAAGGTAAATGAACAACCTGTTATGTTAGTGGTCTGTTCAATTTGCTCATAGTTTTAAAGTCATCTTTTTAAAACTGGTGCATGATGCATGTAGTTGGTAGAGTATGGCTAAAAATACACCTCATTTCTCTTTCTTGTGCTTTTAAAGTGCTTTTCAAATACTATTTACTGGTTTTATTTTGAAGAGACAGTAATGCTAGAAAGGAATAGTTGATTTATTGTGATTTTATTTTGCAGGGTGCTGGTTATCTCTTTTTTTCTTTACCTACTGAAAGGAGTAAATCACGTGTTGTGGGGAGAAAACCTGTTATTCTGCTCGTCTTTTTTATAAAAAAACAACAACACTTGATATTGTTGTGAATATATGTATGAAATAGCAATATCAACTCCTTTTTTGTCATTAACTGCTGATGTAGCTTCTTAGCTGGGCTACTTCAGAGATTCAACTCTCTGTTGGTAAGGCTGAGGAATGTAATCAGATGTATCCCAGGAGCTCACGACTAACGAACATTTTTTTTGACGTATAAAGTTTCATGTAAGAATCCTTTCAATTGCTCTGTTTTGTCCCAAATGCTTTTGAGTACTGTTTTAGCCGAGATTTGCTTTTGATTAACCACCATTTCCTATTATATCAAAATCTTAGGTTAGAAAATCTTGATGCTCACAGCTTTGTGTAAAACATGGCATCTGCCACAAATTCGATTGGTGTTTCATATCTTGTTCGTCAGTAAGAGCCTTGGGTAGATTTCCAACTAGCACTCATTGAACATCGAACTTACTTTGCCTTCCCCAACTGTTAATACATAATACTAGCCGAATACTAGTTGCTGAGCATGGTTGGCCAGTTTTAGGAGTTCATGGAGCTTTGTATTTCCTCGAGTGTCCTGCCTTTTGTTTCTGGCACAACCTTCACGACAAATAGAACAGTGGCAACAGACACACCAGCATAGAGAAAAAGAGTCCCTGCATCAAAGAATATAGTTAGTGGTGACCCTGTAGATTTCCTCATTAATAGATCATTGTTATAACGAGTCCTAAGCAATTGTGGCTGCGCCTTTTTTCCTGCCGTAGTTGAGATTTTAAGTTTGGATTTCACATTTAGTGTTTTCCAGTGTAACTTCTGTTGTTTGCTATCACCTGCTGAACTCCATGTCATGAGAAAATTGAAGGTGTATGAGACAACCCAAGCTCCGGCCCAGTTGACCAGCGTCACGAGGCTTCCTGCAATTCCCTTGATGTTCATAGGGAAAATCTATGGAAAAAAAGGGTTTCAGGTAAGTGGGAAGCTCCACTGTGAAAAGTGGCATCTAGATGACAAATCTCTTGAGAAACTCTGAATAATGGCCAATTTTACCTCAGACATTACAACCCATGGAACTGCTCCCATCCCCATTGAAAAAAATCCTATGTACATCTGAAACCAGAATATATTGAAAAACCAAAAAATAAAAATCCATATATGTCTACTTTTTATGGGGAATGTACAATGAGTACGTTTACCAGTATTCCAGTAAGGGCAAGGATTGGCCCCCATCCATGTAGTGGTGCATAGCCCTGTAAGAAAAAGCAAATATTTGAGTTTAGTGCGTGCAGAGTTTGACATTGCATACTTGGAGAAGAGATCCATCTACCTTCAAACAAAATGATAGCCCTGTCAAAATGCAACCAATGCCTGTGCCCGTTGCAGAGATCTACATGGAGAAACAGGCGAGTGAGCATTCTACTCTGTTTAAGGTTCTGGTTTTCAGTTGCTGAACAAACACTAACCTTTAGAAGTGCTGTCCTTCCAGTTTTATCCATTAAGATGGCCCCAAATGCTGTAATTGGAATCTGAACAGAAACCATCTTCATCATAACAACTCTGTTTTATCGTTTGGATCAAAGATGTATGAGTATCTTACCTGAATGCAAGCCCATAGTATTGTTCCAAGACTACCCGAGTTGAATCCTGCAGTTTCAATGTTTCATATTACTATCTTGCATGTTTAGTAGCTAGATTCACGAGATTGCTAGATGTGGCTAAACATGTACCAGCGGAAACAAATGTTTCGCTGACATAGAATGCAAGTCCGTTGATTCCACCAAATTGTTGAAACACCATCAATCCAACTCCAACCTATCATTGGAACTGATTAACATTGCTATTTGTTTATGACGCAACTTTGATCGAAAGTTTCTTTTCGCATGTTTTTAATTATGGGCTGAGACTTGAGAAGGTGGCTTACGACTACTGATCGGGCATATTGTTTCTGGAACAAGTCTAGTGGGTTGGCCTGTGGCAGGCCTGCGAGAGTATCTACAAAATCCTGAATTTCTGCTGCTTCATTAGATATGTCAGCACTTTCACCACGAAGATATTGTAATGCGGCCATGAAATCTTTCTGCCGTCCAGCTTTGGCCTGTGAGACAAGTTTAGGTAATTTCCAGCTTTCTAAGTCGTTACATGATTTCCAAGCGCATCTAATTGCCATTGTTGAAAGCTTACCAGCCATCTTGGTGATTCGGGAATTAAAAAAAGACCAGCAAGAAGAACTATACATGGAATTATTCCTGCAAACAGAGCTTGCTTTCAATCATTTATATCATTTATCATTTTGGTTAGTTCATAAAAATCTCAAAATGCTCTTTTTTCTCTTGTAATCCACCCATTTACCAGGGAGTTATAATCTTTTAAGATATGTAATTTTTCAGAGTTGAATCAACTATACCTGTTAGTGCAAGTGTGCGCCAGGTAACCATTGTCCCCACTATGAAGGCGAAGGATGCCCCACTGCAGATCATAAGCTGAATGATATACAAACCACGTACTGTGAGGAAGTAGCTTTTTGTTAACCAAAACTTTTTTGTAGAAGGCGTGTGAAATTGTGAACTTTACCTGATTAAGTGTTGTCAATCCTCCACGGAGATTCTTGGGTGCTATCTCTGCTATGAAGACGGGAACCACATACGATAGAATCCCAGTTCCATATCCCATGCAGAATCTTCCAAGATCAAGAAGCAGAGCACCCTTCAAAGCATGAATATCCATGGACGTAAGATCATCAGTTTATGAAGAGAGTTTAAGAGTGAGGCAAGATTGACGCAACACCAAGCACCAACCTGTGAGAGGTAGACTGCAGTCCACCCAAGAATGCAGAAAACAGCTGCCAAACGCATAGCCTGTAACACATGAATAGTATAGAGATACGACTGGATGTATCATGTACATGACAAAAATATTGAAATATGTTGGATACTTGAGAAGAAGACTTGCCCCTTTTCTTCCCATGAAATCGGCAATACGCCCACTTGTTATAGCACCAATCATAGCACCAATGTTCACGATGGAGCCAAATACCGAGTACTGCATAGTCGGTAAAGAGCAAATGGTTAGCAGTATCAGTTATAGAGATGATGCATTCTTATGGGTTGATTCTCTGCTTGAAGAAGAAAGTGCAGTGAACAGACCTCGGAAGAGAGAGGCCGAGATCCTTCCTTATCCCGGACTGAGTTGGTCCTGAATACCCAACCTGGAAATCAGACATGGCTACTTTAATCAGGGTTCAAAGTTCTTGCAAAACTTAAATCTGTACATATTACTAATTAAACCTTTCTTGTCCCTAGTACTTACACATGTGCCAAACTCAAAAGAGCCACAGACAGCAACCAGTGTGCTGAAGAGCACAACACACACAGATCCATCCTTCTTGTTGCTGTGGCCCTTCCCTTCTACTTTGTTAGAGTGGATCTCTCTATCTCTGTGTTTGATCAGAGGTTCCCTGGCTTTCTCTATATCTTGGTTTATCGGCATATTCTCTGTTGTCACTCTTTCAATCTCTACAATTGTAAGCAAGCATGCTATATATCTATGGTCAGATTACTTCCTCATTTATAGGCATGGCCAGATCCTTAGATATTTCACAAGCATGTGGAATGTAGCTGGAGCTCACGAGGAAAGAACATTTACATGTGCTATGAAAAAAAAGAGCAGTTTAGATGTAGTTTATACTTGTATGAGGACAAGACAATAATAAATGTTCAAAGAGTTCCCGACTTTGATCCGACGAGGATCCAGGGAACAGTTTCAGACTTGCAGATTTCTATGGATTTATAGCCTTTGGCATTTTCCTCACTCGAATAACCAAGGAAGTATTGAAAGCAAGAACAGCTTGCGCCCATCTATTTAGTTTCGTTGTACAGATCAACATAGTTAGTCATCATGTTTTTGTTTTTGCCTTATGGTTAGTGTCTGATATGATATCCAATCGCTTGATTTCACGACTTTGGTTATTGGGTACGAGACAAAAAGCTGTAGTTGCATGGAGCTCAAGCATAATGGCTTGTCATTTTCGATGTTTCATGTCGACAGGCCAGCGCAATTGAGCAAGCTGTGTTCACGTTCGTTGATAGACTTTCGTAGAATGTTGTCTTATCACCATGTAAAGATGATGGGAGCTTCGAAGATTGATGTAATTACTACTGTTTGAAGGCCATGACGAGGAGAAGATGAAAGATGATATTGTGAGGAGAACCATTATTACAGGTTCTATATATCACAGGTATTGTTTGAAGAACTTGCCATGTTTTTTTCTAGTAGAGACTACATCTATGCCAGTGGTACTAATTGTTTGATTATTACAATTTGAAGAACAAATGGAAGCCAGCACTGTATGTTAACTGGCCTAGCATCTTACAAAGAAGAGACGATGCGTGCTATACGTAAACAATGAAAGGTACAAGACACTAGAAGGTTTATATTTTGGCTTCATTACTAATTGAATAAACAACTCAAATTGACCAACTAAATCGTTCTATGGAGTGTCATATGACGATGGGCAGTCAAGTTGATCATTTCTTAGTTTGTAAATGACAGACTAGTTGCAGGTCAATATTGTCCTTTGTGTTTTTTGTTTTTGGGGTATCGTTAACGCCTCACTTGGGCCCAGGAGAAATAAATATGAATTTTAACTTCGAAGGATAAGTACAATTACAAGCCATAAAAACAGAGAGAACCATCTTTACCCCTGAGAATGATTAATCATAATTTGATCAGTCATGAGTAGTAACTTGTGAATCATGGGCCTCTGAATCTGAAATACCCTAAGTATTTATCGGTTGTTTCGTCACTTGTAGATCATCTTTCAACCAAATGTTATTCTCAGTTCTCATGTGCTTTATCAAGATTCCAAGTGTAGATTTAGACAGACAACGGTTTCGTATTAGTTTACTGGATTGGATTGGATTTGTTTAAGAAAAGTTTGATAGATGGCCATTAATTGTTGCCTTACAGAGCCATCTTACAAGTAATTGTGTTCTTGCTTTATACTAGCTTCTCCTTCATCAAGAATTGACATAAAGATTCCCATCTTTTCATCTCTTAAAACTTATCTAAATGCAAATTTATGCAGTGTTATGAAAAACTAATGTTTGGCTTGCTGAAATAACTCTCGTCATTTCCTCTTGAGAAGTAGTATTCCATTTTTGTCTCTTATTTGTACATCTTCCACAGCTGTTTCATGCTAGTAAACTTACAACTTGAACAAAACCCCTTCCCAGAAGAGCTCTCATCTATACTTGAACAGATTATAACACCATTTCGGCATGGGTGTACATACATATATAGCCTACAATCAACTATCTCGCTTCCACGGCAATCTTCTCAAGGAAAATCATTATACCTGTTCCTTGAATAAAGAAGAGATGGACGCAACTGCTTCTCCAATGCTCAAATACACAGAATCGCGTCCCAGAGGTTCAAGTGTTTGAGAAAGATGAAGCTTTTCGATCACATCACCCACTGGGTTCGCCAAAACCAGCTACGAAAGCAGACAATTACTTCAGATATATATGAAGTATAGTTCATACCAAGGTAAGTAAAATCCTTTGAGCATCAATTAAGACTTGGTAAGCCCACCTGCAGTGATCTTTTCTCCAGTGTTTTCTTTAGTTCTAACAGCACCCCGGTACCACTCGTATCTATTGTTGTCACAGCTGCATACATGGTAAATTGATCATCATAATCATATCCCAACTGGAGTCACAATTTTTTTGCATACACCTTTAAATCGGTACATAAGACCCATATATTTTAAATAGCTGACCTGACAAGTCCAAAATGATGCTTTCCAAAGCGCACTCTTCGGCAATTTGGACTCTCTCTTCTTCATCCCTCACCATCCTCAGTGTCCTGCAAAAACAGAAACAATTCAATACAAATGCGCACAGCACAAAAATGAAAAAGCCCATTTAAAATTAGGTCCAATATGACAAAACTGGAAGCCCACCAACCTCTCTTGTACATAGGAGGAGTTGGCAAAGTAGATGGGGGACTCTACTCTTATAATCAGAACAGAGGCAAGCCTAGTGGCTTCCTTGTAGTGCCCAATGTTCTGATATATTTGAGTCCCAGGAATGTTCCCCAGTATCACCATTTTTGGCCTTGTTACATGTATCAGGATCTTGAATACAGAAATACCCACCTGTTGTAAATTTAAGTTCACGGTTCTCATCAGTGACCATAAGCTAGCTAGATGATCAATTAAGGTTATGGAAATTGAGTATGTTTGAAAGCTTGCTTGCGGAAGTACCGCAATGGCGAGGCCCATCTGGACTGATATGAGGATAACTCCAAGGAAAGCACTAATACAGGCTAAGAAGTCTAGCTTGTCTGCCTTCCACAGCTTCCACATTGCCCCAAAGTCGATCAATCCAATGACTGCAGTGACTATAATTGCACCCAGGATTACAATTGGGGAGTAGTAGAAGAGAGGCATTAAGAACAACAGGACCACCATCACGGTGGTCGCCATTATAATGTTTGAGATTGCTGTCTTTGCTCCGGCGTTGTAGTTTATTGCCGACCGGGAAAATGATCCTGCAAGGTTAATTGAGTTTGTGTGAGTTTCTTGTGTGTTTCATGGGGATTAGGAAGTGTTTAGTTGAAATAGACCTGTAGTAACGTAGCATGAGGTGCATGAGCCGGCCATGTTCATCAAACCGAGGGCCATCATCTCTTTGTTGCCGTCAACTTGGTAGTTCTTGAGTGATGCAAATGTTCTTCCCACAGCAATGCCTTCCTGATATGTTGTTAAGTGGGTAAGTAATGGTTAGTTAAACTTCTTCAAATTCTATTAGGAGTGAGTTTTTTATTGAAAAGAGGATAAGTTTGCTCCAATTTGGTTCTCAGTTTCATAATTCAAAGATGCGTAAATATTGAGTTCTTACAGTTAGAGAAAGGATCCCGGTTATTATGCCTGTTTTGACAGCAAGGCTCAAGCAAGGGCCACTAAAGTACAACATATTTGTTGATGGCGGATTCAAACCCTTTGGTAAGTCCCCAATCTGCATCAAGAAAATGAACATCACTTTAGTTTTTCTTTTTCTTTTTTTTTTTTTTGATCTCATTGTTTCTACTTACTATACGAATGCCATGGTTCTGGGCTTTGAAGATGAAAACTAAAAGAGTGGACAAAATGACAGAGGTCAATGGTGCTGCAGCCGAGACCCAGAACAACTTTGGTTTTCTAAGGCTCTGCAAAAATCAATCCAGCAATATTAGTGAAAAAGAAGTTACCTAACATAAAATTGAAAGCAGAAAATAGAACTTGGAATTTGGGATACAAACTTGGTTAAATATACTCAAGTGTTCTTGGTAAAACTTACAATGTGTCTTGCTGTTAATAGAAGGATGAGAAAAGAAACACCCATTACAATTGTTTGCCATGCCCACTGCAATAACAACCACATATTTTTTAAACAAATCCAACATGTTATGATCTTGAAATAAGTTATGAGATGAAAAAATTTGCTGTTTAATACCTCTGTTCTGTTTGCAAAGGTTGAGACCAAGACAGGAACGATGCCCATCTTGTCAGTGAAGTGTACTATTCCCAGCAACCCTTTTAGCTGATGTAGGGACACTACAATAGCAGTACCGGCCATGAAACCAACAAGTGTGGCCTTGGAAAGAAAGTCGATTATGAATCCTAATCTGTAAAAAATCAGACCATTTTTAATTTGTAAGAGAGCAATCATGGTTTACACTTCTTTATGAAGTATGTGATTAATGTATACGCAAAGTGATCTTTCCTAGTTAAAACTAAAAACATTCACTGGACCAAAACCAACCACACAAGTAAAGTAAAGCAAGTAAGTTGTGCCTACCATACTTGAATCTTTCGTACCACGGCAAATTCATTATAAAAAAGTGGGCTGATTACAAACAGGGCAGGTATTTTTACCTTAAGAGGTGATTTTCTGCCAATTTAATCAATTCACTAAGTTACATATGTACAAGTTACCTACAAAGTTTGCATTTTACGTGCATGATATAGCTTGTACCTAAGGAAACCCAAGGAGGCCTGGAAGACACCGGCAACAAAGGTGGCGGTGAAAGCCAGTTGCAGATAGAGACCAGGCTGCTCTGAAGGGGAGACAACCTCCCTTAGCATGGATCCCATGACCAGAGATGCAATGGACACCGGGCCAACAGCCAAATCTCTTGAACTGCCAAGAACAGCATAGGCCAATGGCGGCACAAAGCTTGAGTCTGTAATTTTTGCACAAAGGAAAGCCAAAAGAATGACACAAGTCAAAAAAAAAGTTTGCAAACAAATAATTGTTGAAGATTCAAGGTAGTTTTACAATACTTACAGAGGCCGATAATTGGGGGCAAGTTAGCAAGCTTCGCATAACTAATCCCCTGAAATCAATTGCTAATATTGTTCACAAATCTGCCCATTAATTAAATACTATATTATAAAAGTTATGGGACAATGGTATTCACTTGTGGGGATGAAAATCTCTAACCTGTGGGATGGCCAAGCTTGCAATGGTGAGACCTGCAACAACATCAGCCCTCAAGAGCTTGATACTGTACTCGGGTGCCCATTGAAGGATGGGGAAGAAGTACTGCAAGCCCAGAAGCAACTTCCTCCCAAAGCTCTCGTTCTTAAACTGGTGCAGAGGATCCTCCGGGAAGAAGAACTCAGACAGTCTCTGCTTCAAGGCCTGGCATGTAGACCTTTCTGGCGGCAAGCAAACGCCGTGAATCTCCATTGGCCGTATTGAAGCAGAGAAGTGAAGATGGTCTTCATGATCAGTGTCTGAGGCACTGTAAGTGAAGGCTTCTACTCTGTTGGAACTTCCTCCCATTTGGATTTTTGATATAAACAAACAAACGAAATTGGTCGTATGGCTGCAGGCTTGGAGAAGATTGTAGGAAGAAGGAAGTTGGCGCGTCTATTTGTAGGGAGAGATTGGCTCTATGCCATGGTTCAAACCAACTTCAGAAACAGTTAAAACGCCGGTTTCAGTGTACTTTTTCACTTGATACTGTGTTTTGACTTCGGTGGAATCCAAATCCTACCATCACCCTTATTGGGATTTTTTTATATTTACAAAATCATGATAACATCTTTCATGATTCCTCTCTCTAAATATTCATGAAACTATATTCTTGTTATAGCTATAATAACAATAACCACTGATCTAGGAGAAGATCGGCCCGGTTAGAATGCAACTTGTGTTGAAGAATGCGCATAAACAAACGTGGTAAAATAAAAAACACCTCTAAACATAAAGGTTTTCAGAGGATCGATCGGTAGTACTGTTTCTACTCGCCTATGATTAGATTTTTCGTATCAGTCTACAAAAAATACACTCCACAAATTAAGCGCCTCTCTTAGAACAGATTATAGATTAGCATCGTCATTTCAAGTGTTCAATAATACATACAATTATAGGTATTACGTACTTTCTTCCTGATAATTTAGTCCGATCAATATATTCCACAGATTAATGCAGGTAAGATAGTGATTTTTTCTCTTATCAAAATAAGCTCCAATTCAAAACTAAGTTTCATAAATTTGCAAAAGACCCATATTGTGTACAACGTGATGTTTATATTTATATATGCCTCAATTAACACACCTTAATTATGACCTTTTATAAGTGTAATATATTGGATGTATTATTTTCTGATCTCGTTTTTCTGACCTTTTTAAATGGTTATTATTGCTAACATTCTTTTTTTTATATTAAATGCCATTGAAACATAATATTCCCATAGTTAAATGCTTGCTGGTTGTCTGACATATGCCTGAGGAAAACTTTGTTCAGCTGAAATAAATTCCTTCTCAGGATTAGTTTATTTGGGCCGGTGGATACGGGAATTTTTAGGTGGTTACCACCTCTGATATTAGGGGAAGAATATATAATGCGGGGCCCATCATCGTTGTCATTTTATTGTGGGTCCCACACATGATTTTTGGGCCCTCCACTTGGAAAGTTGAGAGCTATTACACATGATTTTTCTCATGTAATTTGTTAGTATGATAATAATAATTATGCACTTAATGCACGCATAGTAAATATAATTAATCATCGCCTACGTAAATTAATCTTGGGCAATGTATAAGTTTTCTGTAGTATTGATAGTTTGATTCTAGCTTAATTGCCTTGGTTATATATAGTGCCGTTTTTTGTTCTTTACCATCCAAGAAAAGCGGTGATATACATATTAATGTAGCCGCTACTTGACCTTATATTGTGATACAACTTAAGAGGAAATTATGCAATCTATGTATATGACATATGGATTAGTTAAATCATTATTGATTTCCGTTCTTCTACGTGCATTGAGTGTGCAAATCGTAAACCAATGTAGCAAGCTTTAGTCATGAAAATGTACTTATTTCTAGCTACGGACGCTTACTGATCTGCTCTGATATGGGTAAGTATATAAATGCTGTTAATCAAAGACATATCAGCAGCTGGCAATATTTATGAGATGATACACATTACTACCGAGTCCTTTATTCTTGTGGCTGGTTCTTTGACATGAACGAAAGTTCTAATTTGTTGAAGTAATAACCAGTTCCGTTTAGTGATTAAAACTACTTCCTGGTCGGCGGGCAACATCGCCATGAGCTTGTTTTTTATGTGGATAATAATCTCCTTTCGTGTCTTATAATCGTTAGGTTATCTTACCCGCCATTTATTCCATTTTGTATGCGTTGGCATAGTTATATATTTTGCTGATCTAATTGGTAATTACAAAGTCTCGGGACAGTGTTTTAACTCTTCCATCATCTGTATTAATATGTTATATATTATTATATTGAAGATATTGATCACCAACCAAACTAAATGATTAAAATTCACGTGAAATTACTCTCTCTCTCTATATATGTTGGAACAAGGCCGATCTCCTGAAGACAGGAGCTAGAACCATAATGATTAAAACACTGATCAGATAGAGAGAGGGACGGTGGGCCACGTCTCGGCCTCGAAATTTAGATGCTGCCCATCCTTGCAGGGTTTGGGAGAAAATCGAAGAGAGAAAAACAGAGGCAGCGAAGCAAAACGAAACGACGATAATTTTATAATAAAAGCTTAATTCACTCTCGACTCGAGTTAATATTATTAAAAATATCTTAAAAATATGAAAAAATAGAGTAAAATATTATAAAATAAAATAATCTATTAGAACTCGATTAGTTTTATTTTATAGTATTTTACTGCATTATTTTATATTTTTTGAGATATATTTTGTAATATTGACTCGAGTCGAGAGCGAGTCAAGTTTTTATTATAAAACTATCCCTACCAATTTCCTTCTCGACACGAGTCAATATTACGAAATATATCTCAAAAAATATAGAAAATAAATAAATATAAAATAATCCATTAGAACTTGATTATTTTATTTTATTGTATTTTACTATATTGTTTTATATTTTTCGGTAATATTAACTCGAGTCGAGAGCGAGTATCTCAAAAAATATGAAATAAATAAAGTAAAATACCATAAAATAAAATCATTATTTTATTTTAAGATATTTTACTGTATTATTTTATATTTTTTGGGATATCTTTCATAATATTGACTTGAATCGAGAGCGAGTATCTCAAAAAATATGAAATAAATAAAGTAAAATACCATAAAATAAAATAATCCATTAGAACTTGATTATTTTATTTTATGGTATTTTACTATATTTTTTGGAATGTATGTTGTAATATTGACTCGAGTCGAGAACGAGTTAAGTTTGTATTACAAAACAACCCCTACCAATTTCCTTTGGACACGAGTCAATATTATGGAATATATCTCAAAAAATATGAAATAAATAAATTATAATACCATAAAATAAAATAATCCATTAGAACTCGATTATTTCATTTTATAGTATTTTTTCTATATTTTTTCTATATTTCTTATATTTTTCTATATATTTTTATTACAAAATTACCCCCACACCTAAACCCATTTCTTTTCCCCTCTACCACATTAGGACGTGTTATTTATTAGTTTTGGATGAGTAAGTTTAGAGTATGTTATTCGAGTTAGAACTCGATTATTTTAGTTTATAACATTTTACTATATTTGTTTAATATTTTTTGGGATATATTTCGTAATATTGACTCAAGTCGGGAGCGAGTAAAGTTTTTATTACGAAATTGCTATCGTCCATCTCATTCTTTTGTAGTGCCACCCCTCGGCTGGCGACTCGCCAGCCGCCTATTGCTAGCCAGAGACGCCGCCGGCCGCCCACTACCCGTTAAGGACACTATAGGCCATTGCCGTCGCTTCCTCACCACTGCCTCCCTTCCTTCCCCTCTCCTTACCATTTTCCTTCCCAACCACCTACTGCCGCCCACCTTCCACACGTTGCCACCGGCCACCAACCTCGGCGACGACCTCCAACAATGATCCTAGCCTATTTGCCCCCATTCCCGACTCTTCCCCTGGGTGACCCAAGGTAGCACGCCAAAATAAGGGGGAGTGTTCGAATAATTTTAATAGCATGCAAGTGTACACGGTCGAAACAAGTAATATAATGATAAATTCAAGTATCGTCCCACAGGGAGATGAATTTCCTATAATTAATTAAAGAAAATAAAATTAAGAACAAAACGGAAATAATTAACTTAACAGAATAACTTAAATAAAAAGCATAAAAGCGAGTTAAAATTATAAAACTCGTTCTAGAGTCGAATTTCCCTTAATATGAATTTAACTTCATAATCTTACTCTTATCTTTTATTCCCTCGGATTGTCAGATCTAGGATAATTATATGACATGGTGGCTCCTGCTCCTTCATGCTTCTATTATTTTGCCTCAATTTCTACCTCCCGGTGATAATTGATTAATCAACAAAATAATGCATTAAGATTTGCCTTACAATCGCATACGGTGTTGTGTATCTCCCGACCACAACGACAATCGCATACGGTGTTGTGTATCTCCCGACCACAACGACAGACAAATAAGTCAAAAGACTCGTCGTATGATGAATTATCAATGACTAATCTAATTAATTTCTCCCGAAATCTAATTAAACCTCATGATCTAAAAATAGGTGATCAATCTATTCTTAGCATTAAGAATATGATAATTCAAACATTCCGATTGAATAAAAGAATAAAAGCTTGAAATAAATTCAATTAAATCATGTTAAGTTCCATTCTTCTCTAGAACGAAATAAAATAATAGACTACTCCATAATAAAAATAAAAAACAATATAAAGAAAACAATATAAAGAAGAAACTAACTTTTATTACGAAAGAGAAAGAAATTACAAAAACTAAAACTACTACTTCTACTACAATCTGAAGCCAAGAGATGAGATATGTTCAACAACAAATGACCACCCATTTATATAGAAGTGGAGATACAAGAATTCGAAGAGGGTGTTCACAAATCGACGTAATCTCAATTAATTATAATGTCCCTTAAGTTTCCAACTGTTCGACTCCATCGAACACCATACATTGTAGCCATTGGGTGGCGCCAAGTGTCATGACCAATTAAATCCAAAGCTTAATTTATTCATCTTTTTCTGCATTAAAACATCAAAGTTAAGCATATATAATAAAATATTAATTAACTAAAATAATAAAGTAAAATATTACTTAATTAATAATGTTTATACCCGAGAAGTGCAAAATCATATTAAAAAACTTGGGTAAATATTGTATATTTTAAACACTTAACAGGGAGTGGCGCAGCTGTCGGTGGGCAGGCAAGCGCGGCAAGCGGGTGTGGGGGGGGGGGGGGACTGGGCAAGGCAAGGGATGCGATAGGGCTAGGGACGTAGCAGGGGGTGGGGGCGAAGGCCGCACTGGGGGAGGGGCAAAGGCTGGCATTTTTATTTCTGGAAAGGGGGAGGGGGAATGTCCAGCCGTTGGATTTTATCCAACGGCTAGAACACTGCAGCACAGCCTCCCTGCTCTCTCTTTCTCTCTCTCTCTCTCTCTCTCTATATATATATATATATATATATATATATATATCATTTATGATATAATCAATGTATATGAGTTATCTAATTGGAAGCTTTGTCGGTAGGGCTGTTAATTGAGCGAGTTAGCTCCTGAGCATTTGTCTTTCAGCTCGGTTCGACTCGACTCGAAACTCAACATTTAAATGCTTGAGCTCAAACTCGAATCCTTCGAGCTGAGTTTGAGCAAGGCAGTGTTCGACTTGACTCGACTTAAAATCGACCCGAGAACTCGAAGCTCGACTCGATAGAATAATATAATAATATAGTCTTTATATTATATATATATACTAATAAATTTAATTATAACTAGTTATATTTATTTATATACAATATAATAATAAAGAAGTGAGATAACTTAGATTAGAAGTATTCAAATTGAAGACCTATAGGTTGTGGGTTCATGCAAGTTACTTTCTACACTTTATAATTGACTTAGTTTCGAGCTCACAAATGAGTTGGGTTCGGGTTCGAGTTTGTCAAAATTAAACAGTTTAAATGTATTCGAACTCGATTTCGAATAACATAAAAAATATTCGAGTCGAGTTCGAATATACATGTTCAAAACTCGTTCGATTTCAAATTGAGTTCGAACGAACTTCGAACTATTTAAACGGGTTCGAATACAAGTTGAGTTTGGCTCGCTCGCCCATTTAGCAACTTATTTGTAGGCACGCAATTATACTAGTGATTTAAATCATCAATATGTCACATATATAACCGCACCACAAGGCCAGTTCAAGCCTACGTGCCCCAATACTCTGTATTGCTCCCTTTCGAACACACAAACAATTAATATTTACATGAATTAGGGAAAAAATGTATTGCATAAAAAACATGATTTGTATAAATATAGTTGTATAAAATGTTAAAGCCAGAGATGCTTGTGATCGATGTACAATGAAAATATCAAGCCGAAAGTGATTGACCAAGCTGTACGGAACTATCGCGGGAATATATTATTGTTGATGACTAGTGTCACATTAGGAAAGCATCGTATTTTTTAGAGTTGGCAGCGTAGATGCGGCGATAGGTTGCCCATAACCCTTCACCACTTACCGGCAAAAAACTAGCACAATATTCCCTTCTCCATTGATCGACCAAATCAAGGGATTAATATTTTGCCTTATTTATGGTTCGTATAATTCACAGTTTTGAGTGTTTATTTGACGCATTCTTTATATGTAGGATTTGCATTGATTAATTTCACTAAAGCCAACACATATTATTCTTCCTTTTTAAAAAAAACACGTATAATTCTTGATGAAATATATAAGCTAGCTTCACGGTTGGTTGGTTGTGCGGTTCACGTTCCAAAACTCTCGACCACGTACATTGCAAGCGTTCCATCATACCCAATTTTGACTTCTGGTCTATGTCTGAGTCAATTCCGCGGCAATAGGTATATGACCTATATTTACGAGTCAACATCTACAATCCTTAAACCCAACCTACTATTTGTTGCGCTTTGTAGAGATCCAATTCCAAGGCTTCAACAAACTCGATGTCAATGGCTCTTCTACACAAAGGAAAGAACAATATCGTTGCAAGGAAAACAATATCGATGTCACTATCTCACTCAATGATACACGAGTGACACCAAACAAGACGAATTAAGCATGCTCGAACCATATTTTACTACTAATGAAGCAGAAGTGCGTGCAGAAACAGAGTCATCGGATATAGCAGTTGTTGAAATTAGGCTGATAAATGGTATACTCGAAACAACTAAAGATGGGCACATTTCTGACTCTCCAGTCTTTTAATTGTTATATGTGTCTTTGCAATTTGATTTGGTTAGGGAGATACGAGTAACCTACACCATTGCTTTTGCTGTAATATCGTCGGCTTTATTTGACATTCTGTTTTGTTGGTATGAAATCAAGTGAGATTTTAACCTTTGTTTGCGGCGAGTAGTATGTGTGCTAAAGAACAAATTAAGACATGCCGCCATCTCATGAGCATCTTCTACGTATATTTTCTTGTCCTTGTCGTACGAGTTCATGTGCATTCTGAGCTAAAATATTCCCATGCATGTTCCAAGTTCTTTCTCCCGACAACCAAGTTATTAAAGCGCGCCATGTTTGAAGAAAACTTTCAAATGGTGATATCCCAAAGCTTAGAGCGTGATTAGCACTACGTTAAATATTGATACTTTAGTATATCCAAGAGGATATTCCATGGAATAAGAGAAAGTGCTGCACTTTGTGTCTCTCATTCCTAACTTTATATCATACATGACACTCTCTTCAATCTTTTTCTTCCAGTTTGAGTGCCCTTGTTTCAGTTCAATCTTTGAGTTGATCTTCGTAAGTTTTATCTCTATCTAAAACTACTATAATAGACATGATGATGATGATTGATGTATAAATTATAACGCAAGTGCACGTGCCGAATCAATTAATAAAACTGATAAGAAAGTATCATCCCATGAGGAATTATTACTAGAAATTTTAATTACCAAAATAAATTTAATTAATTGTACTTAAATAAAAATGAATTCAAAGAGTGATTAAATTATAGATTAAGGCTAAATTAATCTAAAATATAATATTTAAATCAAATATTAACCTCAAGACGATAAACTTAGGATTTTTAATTTCACCTAGTGCTCTATATGATTAAAGTTTTTATCTATGAATTGTATATTTGGATCATTAACCACGGGAATTAATTATTTATGACATTTTTTGACTCACTATAAACTTATCACTTGCACCCAACTTCTATATCTCTATGAAATTGTTTATGCAAAATAATACTTTAAGCTTTGCCTTTAACAGTTACTTAAGACATATGAGTATATCTCTATCTTGTATGTGAATCACTGAAAATAGATAAACAAATGCTATTTTATTCAATAATAAATTTAATCTTTCTATCTCTAAACAATATTAAATCTTCTGCTCAAACAATAGATGGTCAGGGTAATGATAACATTAAGAATAAAATAAAATAGATGATCCAACATCACAATCACATAGATAAAAATTAATAACCTTTATTAATCCATGCACTAGGTCTCATTGAAAATCCTAAAAGAATAATTTACTCCATAAAATATTTGATTAAACTCAAAAAATTTATATGTGATAAAAAAGACATCATTTAATTACAAAGAAAACTAAATCAAAATAAGAAAAACTCTTTTGGATAAAACTAATTCTTCTTCTAATCCAACTTCTTCATTGCTCCTTTTTGTCTTTTGTGCCATCACTTTGTCGTCTAATGTTGTTCATCTTTTTTCCCCTTTAAAACCCTAATCAACTTTATAATTGATCCACCCAAATATTTCAAGTGGGGTTTACCAAGATCTCTAGAAATACTGAAAAGTTATTTTCCGCCGCCAGCACTCGAGCGCTCTAAATCCAGGCGCTAGAGCGTTCTTCTCTCAACTATAAAGTTTCCTTAACCAAAAGGCTCTTGATCATAGTTTCCAAGTTACGCGTTTTGGCCTGATTTCACCCTGAATTCATTCCAGATTGTCTTCTAACTCTTATACTTTTCTAGAACAACATTAATTAACACTTTTTTCACCAAAATCACAATAATTTCTCGTTTTATTAATAATATCTAATAAACTTTTAAACTAATCAAATTAAAATAAAAATCACTCAAAATATGACAAAAACTCAATATAAAATACAAAGAATAATAACTCTTTTACAGAGTTTTCAATGACCTTCTCAATTTTCCTTTCCACACATTTTCGAGTGGAGAGGCCACCAATATCAAGTTGTCTTATGGTTGGTGATCAGATTCATTCTTCATGGTAACGTTGCATTTATATGTAGCAGAGCATATGGATTCGACTAGTGGTGGAGTCTAGAAAAAATGATCAATATATATATGTTCTAACATAATGAGATTGTAACTAGCTCGCTAGCTCCATGTATGTATTGTTGGAGTCGTTCCCCCCATGAGGAGCGGCATCGATGGCGAGTGAAAAGTGGCGGCGGCGAGCAAGACGAAGGCAAGGGAAAAGTGGACCACCAGGGCGCTCAAGCGCCTGCCCATATGCAGGCTATGATACCCTGGCGCCGGAGCAGCAGGTTTTTGAGGCCTTGATCGCTGCGATGCGGGTCCGACCTAGGAACAATTTTTAGACAATTTTTGGGTCCGTTATGGACTATTTTGGGGGCTATTTAAGTCAAACTTCGAGCATTTCATTGTTAGAAACAACTTATTTTGAGGATGGGCTCAATTTTTCATAGGTGCGTATGGTTTTAGCTTGGAGAAGAGAAAGAAACTGTTTTTGTTGTGAGGAGGTCGAGCTTTATGGATTGAGATTGATTGGATTCTGTTCTTCATAGAGTTTTAAACCAGAGTGAATTCTTTATCCAGATAAATATCAGTTCGGTTTGTTTTCAATTTTCTCACCCTGTCTATATCAATCTTAGTTGTCATTGATGGTTGTTGATCTATGATTCTACAGTGGTTTCATTCGGATTTGTATGGGATTAGTATTACTCAAAGTTGTTATTTAGGAGTGATTTTTACTCAGTATTTATTTATTGAGTGAGTTTGTCTCTCAGGATCAAATATTGGTGATTGTAATTGGTTTATTACATCATATTGGAAGTTTGAGTTGTGATTTTTCCCTCTAGACTTGGGGTTTTTCACGTAAATTTTTGTGTTTTATATTTTATCTGTCTATAATTTGTGAGTTAAAATATTGTTTGCATCAACTTGTCAAATAAGTAAATATTTCAGGATTTTATAGTGAGAAAAATTCCAGCAAGTGGTATTAAAGCCTGCTTAGATCGGTTTTGTTGGTGTGTTATTTTTTGGGGAATTGACAAGATGTCAAAGAGCACAACCAAGTTTAAAATTTTCCAAGTTTGTTGGGAAGAATTTTGCTACATGGAAGGTTAAAATGTATGCAATTCTGGTTAAGTATGGTTGTGTAGTTTCTCTCAAAGGCAAGAATCTACAATTAGTAGGTATGGCATATCTACAATTTATTGAGAAACATGAGATTACTTAGGCAGATCTATTTATGACTGTTCGGGCGCGGGATCGTTTGCCCCCTTGAATCAGTTCTTGTGTGATTCGAGGTTTAAAGATTCGGTGGGACTAAGGCGCCCTTGCCGCGTAAAGAGATAGTGCGATGGAAATAGAAGATATTACAAACACATGAAATGACATACAGGAAATTTTTTACGTGGTTCCTTAGGGTTCAACTTGAATCTCTAAGTCAGTCCAAGGTGAGATTAGTACTCACAATCCACTATTTCTCTTTTGATTTTTACAAGTTACACAAAACAGTGAATTTTTGCTGCCTTTAGATAAATTTACCCTGATCAGTTAGGAAGGCCTTCAAATTATTTTTACAGTGTTGATATGCTGAACCAGGCCGTTCCGGGTTGGTTTAAACCAAACAAATGCTGGATCGGACTGGATGGCGTACGCCGGCTTCCTTTCTTTTGGCGTGCGCTAGTCTACGGGTGGTGTACTGTACACCAGCTCTAATTCGGGTCGCAGGTGGTCACGAACGCAGTCACGGTCTAGATCTGGTCACGGGTCTACGGGTAAATGGCTGGTCACGGATTTGCCAAATCTTGTGAAGCAGTCGAAGTAAACGGGCACGACAGACCCGGCTACGGCGTTACGCGGCGGCATTTTTGGGGCTCCGGCGGTGGCTTTTCCGGCAGTTGAATGGTGGCGGAGTTCACCCAAAACTATAGATCTCAGAATGGTGAAGATCTTGGCCGTGGTCCGACGGTCAGCGGCGGCTCCGGTCGGTCGGTTGGATGTTGGAAAGTTAGACACTTTTCTGCACTTTTGTGCTATGCTGCTCCGATCGGTCACTTCTCAATTTTTTCCAGCAACCTCAGCGACGAACTCCGGCGGCTCTTGGCTTGGGCTTGTAGATCACTTCTCCACCTTCACTTGATCGCAACGGAAGGTCTGGGAACGACCGGCGCCGATCAAAAACCGCCGCGAAATCAGCTCTCCGCGACTGTTTCCGCTTTGTTTCTATCTTTTTCCTCTGGTTGGATGGGTTTATTCCTGGCTTTTCTTTGGCGACTGCAATGGCGAACACCGGCGAAGCTCACTTTGGGTTTGTAAAATACTTCTCCTTTTTCACTTTGGTCACCACTTTGGGGCCGGTAACTACCGGAGGTGGTCAGAAAACCGCCGCAAAATTATCTCACCGCGACTGTTTCTGCTCTATTTTCTGCCTTTTCTTCTGGTCGGATGGGTCTCTTCCTCCGGTGACTGCAATGGTGAACACCGGCGAAGCTCACTTTGGGTTTCGAGACCACTCCTCCGTCTTCACATTTCACTCCACGGCGGCGCCGGAACGACCGGAAATGGTCGGAAAAATGAGCAAAATCAGACCTTCGCTTCTCTATTTTCTCTGCTATTCCCCTTGCTCTGTGCAACTTCTTCTCCGACTCCGGCGAGGCAGGGGCATGGCAACCTGGGTAATTTTTCTCGGTTGGGTACTGTAAAATTCCTCCTTCCCTTGGCGAGTGGAGAGGGTGATGGGCTGCCGGCAATAAGTGATGGATAGCAGCAAGAATTCCTCCTAATACGTCCCTTGTTTTTATCTGCGAAAGAGAAAACTTCCTTTTCAGGTAGATCCGATGCGGCAAGGCTGTGACCTTCAGGCATCGGCGACGACTTCGGCAGTAGCAGGATGTGGCAGTAGCGCCTTTCCTTGGTGGATAATAGCAGACCTCCTTCTCAACGAGGTAGGGCTCCACAACGATGTGCAGCGATAGGCAAAGCGGTAGCAAGGTAAAACTCCAAACCCCTGGGGGAAGCTCTGTGGCTATGCTCAGGCGAGGCTTGTCAAAGGCGGCAAGGATCTCGATTCCAGGGGTACTGCTTCAAAGAACCTAGTGGCAAAACTTTGGCGAGCAACAGAACCTTTCGTCAGCTCCCTCATGGACAACATGTCGGCAACACTTCAAAGCAACACGGCTCCTTCACCGGTGGCTCTGGCAAGTGGAAAGTTTGGATCTTGGGCAAGGATTCATGGCCGTGACAGGGGTAGTGATCGATCGGGTGTTGGCGAGGGTCACCAGAGCATCTCCGATGAGGGGCTCCTCCCTCGGCTTTTCTTCTGTCTGGCAAAATTCTTTTCCTTTAGCGTACGAGCCCCCCCTTGCTTCAGCAATAACACCCGGCTTTTATAGAATTAAGATAACTCCTGAGTGAGAGATTTCCTCCAATGGCTGTAGAACAATGTCTACCTCTTTCTCTGGCAATTCTTTCTTCGGCAATTTTAGAACCGTATGACCCATTCTTATGTAACATGCAGGAAATCTACCACGTTAACAAACAAACACCAATCCTAGGAATTATTCACATTACCGGATAAACATAAATATTTTTCGGATAAATATGTACAAACAATGACATTAGAGGATAATGTATTATTCAACGTGTAGACTGTGAATACTACATCAAAGGCTTTGTGACAGAACTTTTACAAAGTGTATGAGGATAAATCTTTAATGAATAAGATTTTTTAAGAAGAAAGCTATACAATTTGAGTATGAAGGATGAGGCTTCTATTTATGAGTATTTGAATGAGTTTAACTCTCTGGTGAATGAGTTGTGGAGAACATGTATGAAGGTGGATGAGGAAGAACATGCTACATTGCTTCTTTGTTCAATACCAGATTCGTGAGATAACTTGATCATAATTTTTAGTCATGTCACTAATTTGACTTAGACTCTGTGATTGCATCATGGTTGTTAGAGGAATTGAGAAGGATCACTGGAGAAACATATTTCATCTTCACGGGAATAAGCTTTGGTTTCTAAAGAGAGCCATGGTAAATCTAGGACGACAAACAATGTTAATACATGCGGTTACAACTTTAATGAAAAAAATGGCATTAGGTGCTTTTATTGTGACAAATTGGTTATATTAAAAAGCATTGTCACAAGTTTAAGGAGCAATTGAGGAACTAAAAAAGGCCAAGAAGAGGATAAAAATAAGAATAATTTGATTTACTATGAATTGGAGGTTATGTCTTCTTACGTGAACAAGTGCAATGGTCCCACTCATCGTTCGAATTAGGTGGTAGATTCTAGAACATTATTTCATGCCACATCTAATAATAGATGCTTTACTACATCCAAGTTAGAGACTTTTGTAGTGAAGAGGGGAGATTATGGAAAGTGTAAGGCTCTTGATATTGGGGATATGAGTGTAGTGACTAATATGGGTCATACAATTGTTTTAGAAAATGTGAGACATGTTTCAGATTTGAAGTTGTATTTGATGTCTGCCAAAAAGTTTGATGATACAGAATTTTCTTCGCACTTTGCCAATGGGGCGTAAAAGTTGATGAAAGAGTCTCTTGTAGCAAGAGAGAGCAAGTGTTACAATTTTTACAAAACAGTGTTGCAGGGTTCAAAGGTTGGAATTGCGGTCATTGGTGGAGGTTCTACCAAGAAGGTGTGGCATCGACGTGTTGGTCGCACTAAAGAGAGGTTTGTGAGAAAAAGAAAGCTTCTCATGGAGACTTTAGTGATGTTCACATCCATGAAGAAAAGAGGGTCAATGTTGAGTAAGATGGGGAGCGATCTTTGCTGGTTATCGTAGTTCATTATTTGGTGAAATTATTTGAGAATGGTATGCCACTAAAGGAGGAGGTGAAGTTGATAAATTGGAACATGAATTCAGCTCATGGTGATCTCCTTATGATAATGGGGGAGGTTTGCTAGAGGTCTCTAATGAGTGGAGAAAGACAGGCATGATTGGTGTTGCCCATTACTGCCTTGGGAGCTTACATGAAATGTTCAATTCATGTGAAGTTTAAAGAATCCAACATGGTGTGCTCACATGGGATAATGTGAGAAGTAATATAATTAATTCAAGAGTGTTCCTCAAGGTTGGAAGGGGAGACTTGTTGAAGTTGTTCCCCCCATGAGGAGCGGCATCGACAGCGAGTGAAAAGCGGGGAGGCGAGCAAGAAGTCTCTACCAGCAGGGCGCTTAGGCGCCCACCTATATGCTGGATGCGAAACCCCAGCTCCGGGTTTTTGAGTGCTCAAGCGCCTGCAGTGCTGCAGATTGAGTTTTGGCTTATTTTTTGGTCCGTTTTGGACAATTTTGGGATTATTTAGGCTAAACCTCGAAGGTTTCCTCTTTAGAGAGCCTATTTTGAGGATGTGGGACAAGTTGTCTAGAGTTTTTGATTGTGAGAATGAGGTCATGCTTTATAGATTGAGATTGATAGGATTATGTTCTTCATCGAGTCTTTAACCAAATTGGATTCTTCATCAAGATCAACACCGGTTATGTTTGTTTACAATTTTCTCACCCTGCTTAGATCAATGTTGGTTGTGAATCTGTGATTGTGGATTTGTTTTACTCTGGTTTGTTTGAGAGTAGTATTACTCGGAGTTGTTATTAGAAGTAATTTTTACTCGGTTATTATTTATTGAGAGGGTGGTGTCTCTCAAGATCAAACATTGGTGATTGTAATTGGTGTATTACATCATAGTCAAAGTTTGGGTCGAGATTTATCCATCCAAATTCGGAGATTTTCTATGTAAATTTGTGTGTTCTCTATTTTATTTGTCTGTTATTTATGAGTTAACATATTATTTGCATCATCTTTTCAAATAATTAAATCGTTTCGAAATTATGTGACATGAAAAATCCCAACATACATAACTTGAATAACGTGTAAATTAATACGTTATCGTATTGATCGAAGGAACAAATAAAAGCTGTGGTGGGCATGATATACGTCATCGTATTGAGAGAAAGGAGCAGTTTGTTGGTTGGGATGTGAGCCGGGTATCAATTATTCTGGAGCTATTGATGTAACCAAACTTAATTTAAGAGCAATGTTTTGACTTCTTTACTATATATCAATCATTCAAACTTAACTTTCAAAGCTTTGCGGTCTTTGCTTGTTGACATTAGTAGAGAGAAACTATTTGATTGCTTCTATTAAATATAGTACTTCAGTTATAGATATTATGATCAGTTACAGATACTTGGCATGTTCGACAGGCATAAGCCCTTAAGCAGTTGAGATGTAAAATATTTTTCTATCACGTAAGGAAAGTAGTTTTTACGGCCCAAAACTCTACAAATTCCATGATCTGAATATCTTCTGTTTGAAGTTTGTTATTCGTATTATTGGGATTAAAGATATACAGGATAGGAAAGTTACATACGCTAAGTTGTTTTTTTTTGTTCGGCATATTTGCGTAGTTGTTTAGTTTGAAAAGATTATTATTAACCTAAGCATATAGGATTTGGTAGTTATTGAGACGTCTGTAAGATTGGCACACACAAATTCTTCTTTTAAACAAGCGCATGCAGTAGTTAAGAAGAGCAGTTACCAATTTGACGATGCACACCTTTCGATCAAGTGTCTGGACCGCACCTTCCACGACGTCCTGACCCAGCCCTAAACCCCCCTCGATCCCCCGCAAACCCCATTAAGATTTGGGCTCCTATCACCTTCTAATTAAAACGTGGAAGGTATATATATAGATACCTATTGCCAAGCACAATGCATGAACTAGTTGTAAACCCTATTTCTGACGTTGGAAAAAGAAACTACCAAATATGAAATATATATATATATATATATATAAAACATCAAATAGGGTGATTGAGCCAGCAACGTTCATGAGGCCAGGCCAGGGGTTGCCAAGATGGGGCGATTGAGCAACACTGGGCACTATCGTGATATTTAACAATATCCAGATGCTAACAGTGTCTGTGCACAAATTGAACTTCGATCACCGGTACTTTGGCGCAGTATTAAAAACCGGACTAATTACCGGCATCATATCAATGGCAGTAAGAACAGACAACAAGATCGTATTACATTTTTTTTTCATCTTACATATGTACAATGTTTATGTACGTGTGTAGAAAATTTGTCCTACAGGGGGTTCGTCATTTTAAATGTAGGAAGGAATGGCCGTGGGGAGGATATTCGGCGTGGTCAAGAACTACCAAATTGATGGAAACAAGGAGATGATAACTTTTGGCCTCATGAACATTGCCGGCTCTTTTACGTCCCGCTACTTGACCACTGATATAATATATATATATATTTTTTGTTGGGTTTATCTTATATCTGTCGTGGATAATATTAGCGAATTATATATAAGCTAATGGAAAAATTTTATTCTTTAAATTAATTTTTAGATTAAAAGAGACCCGTGATACCACTTTTGGATTAAAAGAGGCCTGTGATATCTATTGCAACGCCCTTTTACGAAAAGCCCAACAGTGGTATCAGTAGTTTGGTTGGGAGCCTAAAGAGCCCAAGAAATGGTATTAGAGTTTGGTTGGGGGCCCAAAGGGCCCAAGAAGTGGTATGGAGTTTGCCAGCATCTAGTGAATGTGTGCCCGATGTGTGATAAAGTGTGGGGTCGCCCGATGTGTGAGACAATGATTATGTGTGAGATTGCTGATGATAAGTGTGGGGTTGCCCGATGTGTGAAACGATGATTATGTATAAGATTGTCAGACGATGATTGTTTCGGAGTCACCCGATTCGTGAGATTTGTTTCGGGGTCGTAATTAACTATTAAATTAACAAGAGTATTCCAAATTTGAAAGTTTTATTTATGAACAATATTATCCCTAACTATTATATTAGTTCTAATAGTGATTAACTATAGATATATTATATTAGTTAGAACAAGATAAATTATATTAGCTATAACAGCCCGATCTGTGAGATTGCCTCACCCGATGCGTGAGATTGCTAGACGGTGTGGTTTTGGGGTGTGTGATTGCTAGACAATGATTAAGTGTGAGATTGCTAAACGATGATTATTTCGGGGTCGCCCCGATGTGTGAGACTAGACGATGATTGTTTTGGGTCTACCGATTCTACCTCATTGACAAGGTCGACTTCCTCATCTGCATTGCCGCATTCGTTGGCGTCGCCTTTGTTAGCATGGATGTCGGCCTCCTCGTGTCTGTTAGTTTTTCTATCTAGCTCGCCTCAGTGAACATAGGTAGCTGTTAATGAGTACTACTATTGCAAAAAGTTGTGTACGAAAAAGGGTTTGTGATTGACATGTGATATTGGAATTGAAGGTTGGACTATCCGTGGTGAGGGCACTGCTATATGCGGCCAGGCCAGGGGTTGCCAAGATGGGGCGATTGAGCAACACTGGACACTATCGTGGCTTTTTTTCCAACGTCAGAAATTAGACGATTGTAACAACTAGTTCATGCATTGTGCTTGGAAATAGGGTGATTTTAAGTACTTGTTCAACTAAAACAAAGACTACTTGTTCAAGCATGCACATCAAATATCTAATGTCATTATATTATCTTAAAACCAATCATGCCCATGTGATACACCGTCTTATAAAAAGTAATAATAATTTTATTAAATCTTAAAAATAGGTCGGTTATAAATCCTCTTTAATAATCTTTAATTTTAATTACTAATTGAATTAAAATTCTATTAATTGAGAATGGTTAAGTTCGAGATCAAATCTACCTGGCTAATCTTAACTGATTTTAGATATTCTAATATTTTTTTAAATAATAAAAGGGTAAAAGTGTGATTTAGTCTCTCTAATATTTTAAATGTTAGTAATTCTGTTAATTAATTAATATAAAAGGTTCATAAAGAAAAAGTTTTCGAATATTGTAGTTGATCTCGCTAGGATTTCTACGAACTTGCTTTAAGAATTGTTAAATTCAAAGCTCCGCCTAATTCAAAATGATTTAAATTTTATCATATTGACTGCAATGTCTTTAGTACTCCTACTTTTATTAATAGTAAAGAAGGATTTTTCCTAATATGTATATTTAGTAATAATATCATTACTAATTGGAGAGAAAGGGCATTTTTAAATGGAAAGAATTTTCTTTTATTATATATAAATTAATATGTGTTTGGATTTTCCTTTAATAATATACAAACAAATAAATAAATGAATACATAGATAAGTGGACATATATTTATCTTCACATTCTTTTTAACCCATAATTTTACAGTTTTGCTACAACTAAATTTACTTTATTATTATTAGATTTTTATTATTGGAGTGGAGCAAATAGATTGGTGTAAATCTGTGCGTTTGGAGCAGGTTATAACTATCCACGTCTATTTAAGGAGGAGTTGAAGTTTGTGTAACACATGAACTCGGAGCCCAACCGTGCATCACCGCTGATCTACTTCCATGGCGCCTCCAACGGATCCAGAGTCTTCCAGTGAAGAAGCCCATCGCGTCGACTTCACGAAGATCAGAAGCTTTCGCAACTTGTTTTGGATCATCTTTGAAGGAGACCTTCTGCCCAGATGACCCCTTCAAGCAGTTCCAAAAGCAGCCGGTTAGATCAAAGATTGTCAGGGGGATCAAGTACTTGTGCCCTATTTTTGAATGGGGATCAAACTACTCCTTTCGATTCTTCCAAGCCGATCTCCTCGCCGGGATCACCATTGCTAGCCTCGCCATCCCTCAAGGCATTAGCTATGCCAAACTCGCCAACTTGCCTCCGATTATCGGCCTATGTATGACATGATATACTTTGTCACGGTTTTGGTCCTGGGTAGAGTTTAATTTTAGTCATGGACTTGTTGCATGGTTTTTTTGCATGGATTTGAATTTGATGTGGTTGGTGGATTTGGTGGTGCAGATTCTAGTTTTGTTCCGCCGTTGATCTATGCGGTGTTTGGAACGTCCAGAGATTTGGCGGTCGGGACGGTGGCGGCCAGTTCTTTGCTGGCTGCGTCCATCATTGGAGAGAAGGTGTCGTTCGTCGACGACCCGCAGTTGTACCTTCACTTGTTCTACACCGCCACTTTTTGCACCGGCGTTTTTGAGGCTGCTATGGGTTTCTTTAGGTTCGATTTTACGCATCATCATGTGTTTGTAGCATGCAATATGTGGGGGTGGGATGAGAATTGGGTGTGGCACCGTTTGATTTGTTGTGTATTGGTTTTTGTTTGTAATTTTGATTTGGTGGTTTGTTATTCAGGTTGGGATTTTTGGTTGATTTCTTGTCGAGACCAACGATTGTGGGGTTCATGGGTGGCACTGCCACGATCATCATATTGCAACAATTGAAGGGATTTTTCGGGCTAGTAAAGTTCACATCTCACACTGATATGATCTCTGTGCTGCACTCGGTCTTTGTTCAGACTCATGAGGTTGATCTTCTTCTTGTGTTTTGATCATGATTATTTTGTTTTTTGTGCACATATAGATCAACTCATATATTATAATCTTGTAATTTATCTTTGCATTTGCAGTGGAGATGGCAGAGTGTACTAATGGGGATGTTCTTTCTTAGCTTTCTCGTTGGTTCCCAATATCTGGTAATTACTATTGAATTTTAGTTATACAGCCTAGAAATAAAAGAAGCACCAAAGTCTTGTTTTGAAATTTCGGTTTAATGTGTACTAATTTAAAAATGTCGATCTTTGTGTTTGGTAATATTATTTTTTTTCAGAAGAAGAGAAAGCCAAAGTTGTTTTGGCTCTCTGCCGCAAGTCCAATGGCAGTGGTGATAATTGGGGGACTTCTTGCTTACATTTTTAAATTGAAGGAGCATGGTATCCAGATTGTATGTTTTCTCATCTTTATCGCCAGTCATGTTTTTGAAGATCCGCAACTAATCCCCTTATCCTCATATTATGAAGTTTGTTGTCGCGGTTACCTGATTCTTAGCTATCCAATAAACGTGTAGACGTGGTCAGTTTTCTCCCCATTAACCCTAAGATTTATCCAACGTTTTTAATGGCACTGGTATAGTAAATTAGAGTCCGTATGATTTACTGCATAACTTGATCTCATAATACTAAAGAAACATATGTGTGTGTGTTGGGTGGTGGGGGGGAGGTGCCTTGGGGGGCCGGCGCTTGTGTGTGTGCAAGCACCCTATAATTTATGCAGATTAATCAGCCGCTTAATTTATAAGTTGAAAGATAAGGGTCTTCACTATATTTCTATGATAATTGACATGGAAGGTTGGGTGTTACGTTTAATTGCAGGTCGGTCATCTACAAAAGGGTCTGAATCCTCTGTCTGTGCAGAAATTGAACTTCGATCGCCGGTACTTTGGCGCAGTATTAAAAGCCGGACTAATTACCGGCATCATATCAATGGCAGTAAGCACAGACAACAAGATTGTCTTACATTTTTTTTCTTCGTACATATATAAAATGTGCATGTACGTGGGGTAGAAAATTCGTCCTACAGTGGGTTCGTCATTTTATATGTAGGAAGGAATGGCCGTGGGGAGGATATTCGGCGTGGTCAAGAACTACCAAATTGATGGAAACAAGGAGATGATAGCTTTTGGCCTCATGAACATTGCTGGCTCTTTTACTTCTTGCTACTTGACCACTGGTATAATATATATATTTCTTCCACGTCTATATACTGATCTTGCATTAGGTTGACGATTATATACAATGATAATGCAAATATGAAGAACAAGAATATCAAAAGCATCAACCTTGATGTATTTAAGAAATTGGCAAACATGAACCTTGATGTGTATAATATATGTTGAATCAGGACCCTTCTCCAAATCTGCTGTGAACAACAATGCGGGGAGCATGACAGCAGCATCTAACATTGTAATGTCAATAATCATGATGATGGTATTACTCTTCATGGCGCCCTTGTTTAGCTACACACCCCTTGTTAGTCTCTCCGCCATCATCACCGCCGCCATGCTTGGCCTCATCAAGTACAAGGAGATCTACCGATTCTACCTAATTGACAAGGTCGACTTCCTCATCTGCATTGCCGCATTCGTCGGCGTCGCCTTTGTTAGCATGGATACCGGCCTCCTCGTGTCTGTAAGTCTTCTATCTAGCTCGGCTCAGTGAACATAGGTAGCTGTTAATGAGTACTACCATGGCAAAAAGTTGTGTATGAAAAAGGGTTTGTGATTGACATGGATTATTGGAATTGAAGGTTGTACTATCGGTGGTGAGGGCACTGCTCTATGTGGCCAGGCCAGGGCTTGCCAAGATGGGGCGATTGAGCAACACTGGGCACTATCGTGATATTGAACAATATCCAGATGCTAACACTGTCCCTGGAATGCTGGTTTTGCATATGGGCTCGCCTATTTACTTCGCTAGCGCTGGCTACTTTAGAGAAAGGTGTATAAATTGTCGACCAATATTGAAACTTGTTTGGCTTAATATATAATGTTGGTCTCATTAATTTGGATGTGCACTTTTGAAACTTGACAGGATTTCAAGATGGGTGGAAGAAGAGCAAGAGATAATAAGTGAGAGCAAAGGAGAAGATCTGCTATATGTTATTCTTGATATGGGAGGTAAGGGGTTTCGTAACATGATTTTCATGGTATTACATTTTGAAGATTATCATGCCATACAGCTTATAATGAGTTTATTTTTTATTTGAATACAAGCTATCATTACTAATAATTAGGCTATTTTTGTTCAGGGGTTACAACAATTGATAAGACAGGAATAGACATGCTAGTGGAAGTTCGTAGAACTTTAGAGAAGAAAGGCATTAAGGTATACAATATATGATGGGTTTCTCATCCTATGATATTTTTATTCATAAACTTGTGAAATTACGGGCCTTTAGAAAACTGTTTGACTATGTAATTTGAGTCTAATTCTTGCAGCTGGTGCTATCAAATCCGAAGATCGATGTCATAGAGAAGATTGTACTATCTTCGCTTGTGGATGTGATTGGAAAGGATTACGTATTTGTATCAGTTGAAGATGCAGTTTCTTCATGTCGTTACATGCTTGAAGTAACCCAATCGAAGCCCTCTTGCTAGTTTAGTAAGCTCTTTTGTATTCTGTATGTGCTCAACGTTTCAAGTGTTTGTTACTGCTTCTTGACACCGTAGAAATTTGAGACTCTTTACTCCATCTAAGTAGATATGAAATTATTTTATCATCGAAAATGGTCGAAATCATACACTTGGTCACTAGTAATTAGCCGACGCTACCGATCACCCTTAAGTGCTTGAGCATTAGAATTTAGGTTACTTGTTGATCATCAACATGGTTCTGGTTCCACTCTGGTTATATTACACCTTACAACCAATAATCCCAAAAACTCAAATATCTTACAAGAAAGAATGTAAAAGATAGATTAACGACCAACTATATCATTCGCATATCTCTAGATTCTGGAGTAAAATATGCACAGATCTACACGTAAAAACATATCAAATCAACATGCAAATCCCTACAATTTTATCATAAGCATGGCATATATAACAAGAGTACACGGTACAAAAAAGATAAAAATGCCACAATGCGTTGCAGGTACAGCACCACAAATCACAGAACAAATTGCCGACAATGGAAGATGATAATATTCTATAAACCAAACGTCGGAGAACAACCCTGTACGTTCAACTCAGAGCCTGACCAGGTATGACATAGATTCGTCGGTGTTCAATTCAATTATATGAAAGAGGCCTTGTACCTTAGTTTATTTTAGGCCAATGAACTCACCATTGGCAAAGCTATAATATCAACTTTCGGTTTTGGTTGAAGAATATCTAAGCAATTCTCTGAAACGACAACATTTGAGAGACAATAAGAATATGGAAATAGGGCATTGTGTCTGCTTGATCAGAGGACGCAGGCCCAATTGAAGAAATTGTACAGTGGGCTCCTAGGTTGAGCGCCGGTCGTGGGACGTTTCCCTTGACCAAGAGCATTTAACAGATGTATAAAAATATTTGATACTAACGGATTAAAAGTTCATTTCATTAAAAAAAGAATTAAATATTACTAGAGTGCATGCTATAAGATCTTAGAACTAAGTAACCATGAAGACTCAGTCTGCATGCATGAGTTTTCAAATATCAGTGATTTCAATGGTGTTAATGCGCCTTTAGTGAATGTCATCATGTTTAATGCTGATTGGGTCTTAACGTACAATAATAAGTATTGTTTGGTGTTGGGTCTTATTAGCAGATTGTTGCTTTCGTATGTACGACCAAGCATGCAACTACTAGTCTTGCTTGTTTTTCTGATAATATGTATGCCAAGAGCTGGACTATCAGGTGCCCTACTCGAAGAGTACTTGAAGATCAATAATAAAGCTGCTTGAGTGGTTCAAATGGAATCGCATGCATATTGCTGGTGAAGATCATTTGTGGCTGGCCGTCTGGTATTCGTATGATCTAATAATCCTGTCTTTTGGGTATGAAAGGTGACCGCCTGACCGCCAGCATAGAGCCCTTTTGCAGCGACTCGGGTTACTTCGGTGGGTGCTACAATGAATGCTACCTCGGTGCTTATGTGGGGAAGTTTTATACGTACATCTTGCAGCATGGGCATGCGTAGAACTGAGAACTGCTCCCAGGAACTGGTGATCGAGACGCTTGGGGGGACGAGAATCATCTCCCAAAGAGTTTGCTTACAATTTGGTGCCAAAGGAGAAGAATACGTGCGTGAGACAAGTGATACCCATCTCTGAAATCCTTGAACACGACAGGAACTGGGTCTGGGTTTAACGAATCATGCAGAGACAAGTGGAAGGAATCCTCTCTGTTTTCTTTATTATACTTTTACAAGCTAACAAGTGGAATCCTGAAGAAGTTAGAAAGCGTCGGTTGGTGTCACCAAAAGGAAGCAACCATTCCGGAAAACTGCAAAAGCAACTCTTATTCCCCAACATCTGTTTGGGGTGGCGGGGGCCACTCTTCGGGAGGGGGTTCGACGCAGGGTGGGGGCGGGGGTGGCGGCGAATTTGGGGTGGAGAAGGCGGAGGCGGACAGTCAAAGGGTGGAGGTGGAGGAGGCGAATTTGGAAGCGGAGGGGGCCAATGAGGGGAAGGCGGCGGGTGGTGGTGGTAGGGAGGTGGCGGTGAGTGGGGGTGGTATGGGGGTGGCGGCGAGAAGTGTTTGGGGGGCGGAGGAGGGCTTGGTGCAGAGGCGGCAGGGATCAGACGCAGTAGGTGGGGGAAGGCGGCGGTGGTGAACGGGATGGCGGTGGAGGGGGCGGCGATGGCGGAGAGGGAGGCGATGGGGATAGCGACGGTGGAGGTGGAGATGGTGGTAGTGGAGAAGGCGGAGGTGGGGATGGAGGCGGCGGAGAGGGAGGCGATGGGGATAGCGACGGTGGAGGTGGAGATGGTGGTAGTGGAGAAGGCGGAGGTGGGGATGGCGGCGGCGGGGATGGCGGCGGCGGTGGCTATGGCGGTGGATGGGGTGGTGGCGGCGGCGGCGGAGGACGTGGCGGAGGCAGAGGGGAAGAGATGGAGCTGGTTGATGCAGCGGTGGTGGTGGCGGCAACGCCGGCACAAAAGGCTTACAACGGAAAGAACCACAGTGCACCGGCGGCCGCGCCAAGAAGGCCTTGCATTTATGCGGCGGGCGCTGGACCAGCCGGCTGAGCAAGCAGTTCCTCCGATCCGAGAAACCCGGCAGGGGCAAGCAATCCGGGAGGCTCGCCGGAGAAGAAATTGACGGAGACGATGAAGTTGAGAAGATGCGGCAACCGGCAAATGCTGGCCGGAATCTCGCCGGAGAGCTGGTTGTAGGCGTCATTGAACAGCTCCAAGCTCGTCATCCCCCCGATCTCCTCCGGTATCGTCCCAACAATCTCATTGAAGCTGAGATCAAGCACGGTGAGGCTCTTGAGCCGGCCGATCTCTGCCGGGAAACAAGACCGGAGCCCGTTGTGCATGAGGATGATCTCGTTGAGCATCGTCGACATGTTGCCGAGGCTTGCCGGCACGCAGCCCCGGAGTGGGTTGTGCGCGGCAACGATGACGGAGACCGGCGAGTTTCCGACATTGTCAGGCAGATCGGAGGAGAAGCGGTTGTGGTTGATGAAGATGGCGTCCAGGTCCTTATCGAAGAGCGCCGGCGGGACGCCGCCCTCGAACTCGTACAAGTGAAGGTCGAGGTTCTTGAGAGAAGGCAGGCCTATGGCCACAACCGGGAGCTTTCCGGCGAACCGGTTGTTGCTAATGTTGAGCTTGTAGAGAAGCCGAAGCTTGACTTGGGCACCGTTGGGCCCAATCCGCTCATGTGACTCTCTTAACAGGTGTTGCGTGATTATTTTCATTCAAAAATTAGTTTAATAAATATGACTTTTATTTAAAAACTAACTTAATAAATATGGTAATAAATATAATTAGCTAGCTTAATAAATATGGTTCTTAATCAAAAACTAACTTAATAAATATAGTAATAAATATAATTAAGTTTAGGAGACTCTAATTCGGCCAGCCTAACTTAATAAATAAAATTTAGAAGATTTAATAAATAAGGTTTGGGAGACTCATATTTGAGCCAGCCCAATATACCAAAACTAATCAGATATTATTATTGGACCTAATGAGTCCTTAAAATAGACTTATAATAAATATTTTAAAAAAATTTAATTAAAAAATTAATTTAATAAATAAAATTATCTTATTAACTTATATCACCTGTATAAATATGACATATGATAAATTTAACCACCACACAATTGGAATTGAGGTGGAGGAGCAAATTTGATGTGAGATAAACCTATCCAACACACGATTGGAATTGAGGTAGAGCAGCGCAAGGTCAACGAGGAGACCGAGCTTGTAGGGGAGGTAGCCGGCAATGTCGCCGTGGTTGAGGTCAATGCCAGCGACAGTTTCGACGGAGGGATCGTCGAGTGCCGGGGAGCAGAAGACGCCGGTGTAGTTGCATACGTCAGGGCCGGACCAGTTGCGGCTGAGGTCCAAGGGGTCGGAGGCTATGGCAAGCTTCCTCGCCTGGAGCACGACGTAGGCGTCGTGGAGGATGGGGTTGGGGAAGACGAGGGAGGGGTCGACAGTGACTAGGGTGGGCATCGGTCGGACAAACGTCGGACAAGTTATTGTCCGCGTCCGTCCGAAATTTTGTCGGACAAAACTTGTCCGACCGAGTTAATGTCCGACTTGTCCGTCGGGCCCGGACAACGTCCGTGGACAGTCCAAAATTATACCATAATTATTAACCCTAACCCTACTTACCAATATAATCCGCCGCCGATGCCGCCGCTGCCGCCGTCACCGCAACTGCCACCGCCGCCCTCCCCGACCTCCGCCGCCCTCCCCCGGTCGCCGCCCTCCCGGTCACCGCCTCCCCTACCTCCGCCGCCCTCCGCCCTCCTCCTGCCCTCCTCCCGCCCTCCCCGACCTCCGCCGCCCTCCGCCGCCCTCCTCCTGCCCTACCCTCCCCCGCCCTCCGCCGCCCTGCCCCGACCTCCGCCGCCCTCCCCCGTCGCCGCCTCCCTCGACCTCCGCCGCCCTCCCCGACCTCCGCCGCCTCCCAGCCCTCCTCCTGCCTCCTCCCGCCCTCCCCGCCCTCCATTCCTCCTGTCGCCGCCTCGACTCCGCCGCCGCCTACCTCCGCTGCCCTGCCTCCGCCGCCTGCCTTTGCCACCGCCTGCCTCCGCCGGACCGCCGCCCTCTGCCTCCGCCGGACTGCCGCTCTTTGCCGCCATGTTGATTATTTTATATTTTAAAAATACTTATAAGGTTAATAATTATTAAGTTAATCATTATTTATAATTAAATATAATGTAAAAAAAATTATAACGACGAAACTGAGTAGTGTTTGAATTATAAAAATTTGTGTAATTATTTGGTGAAGGAAGCTTGCATCTTGAAGGGAATAAGTATTAAATACAAATTGATATATTTTTTTGAGAGATGGATCATATAAATTTTTTACTAAATGTAAATGAGTAAAGTGGAGGTCGAAAAGATTAAAAAAAATTGATTGCTAAAGAAGTAGAATTTATAGATGGTTTATTATCAAAAAAGAGGAAAATGACATCTGATGTATGTGCCTATTTTGATAGAAAATATAAAAAAAATTGAACATCTGTTATTTGTCATTAATGTGAAAAAAAATTTGAGGGAGCAGGAAATTATAGAACTGTTTATTTATGGAGGCATGTTGAAGGGAAATGCCATAATTTCAAAATAAAGAGGATAAAAAACATAAGTGGTGATATTGGGCAACAAATTTTCAAGATGAGAGTGAAAAAAGATGGAGAAAATAAAATAAAAGTTTGAAAATTTGATTAAGGAAGAAGAAGATTATAGTTGGCCGAAGCAATTATCTTACATGAGTATTCACTTTCAATTGTGAAACATGAAGGATTTAGAAGGTGGGTTAGTAACTTGCAACTACAATTTGTGATGGTTTTTAGGAGAACAATTACAAGAGATTGTCTTTGAATTTATGAAAAGAGAAAAAAATGTGTAACTTGCAACCACAATTTTATTGTATATTATGTTTTGTAATTTTCATAAAATATAATATTAGCATTAAAAATATTAAATACATTATTTTATTGATATAAAATATCAGACATTCGGTCGGTCATTCGTCAAAAAAATATCCATGTTTGGTTTGTTTTAATTCGGTCAAATTCGGTCGGTCATATTCGGTCGGACATGCTTCGGACGTCGGTCGGACACAGACATTCGGACGTCCATGCCCACCCCTAGGTAGTTTAGGATTTCCATGATAATCAGGCCCAGGAAAATTATTATAAACAGCGCAGCTAAAAACTCGAAATTATCACATCCCTTGTCAACTACTCCAAGTGTTTGATCTTGTTATAGCCAGAAATAGGGGTGGGCGTAGACGTCCGAATTTGTCCGTCCGACCGAAGTCCGAAGTATATCGGACCGAATTTGACCGACCGAATTTGACCGAATTAAAACAAACCAAATATGGACATTCCTTTGTCCGACCAAACGACCGACCGAGCGTCTGATATTTTATATCAATAATATAATATCTTCAACATTTATAAGGCTAATATTATAGTTTATGAAAATTTTAAAATATAATATACAGTAAAATTTATTAAGTTTATACATAAAATTTGATATTTAATATCTAACATAACAAAAAATGACATACATAGAAAAAAGATAAAAGTCACTCTTATATTTAGGAATTTAGAACTATACATTCATATTAATAATCATATCAAACCACTTACAATTTAATTAGCATGTTCTCAATTTTTAAAGTCAAACAAAAGATAATCAATGTATAAAATTTTTAAAATAATCATTGACATCAAAATATACTCCAATAATATATATACTTCAATAATAAAATATTTTAATAGTTAATTCTTCATCCAATGTAACTCACCTACATGAAAAAAATACAAAAAATTAATTACTCATGTTTTTTGTCTTCTTCATTTTGAAATTAGGACATTTCCCTTCAATATTCTTCCATAAATAAATAGTTCCATAACTTCCAATTCCCTCTGTAAAACCCGTATCCCAAGTTAGGGTTTTATAGTCCGAACCGGTCGGTTCGACTGTTATTTTTGAGTCGAATAGAATTATTTTATGCCAAATAATACATTATGGCGCTTTATAGGTTATAATTATTAGTTATAGCGCATGTCATTTAGATGTTGTGGCGTTTATTTTATTTTATGGTATTTTTCCTGATTTTTTTGGATTTTTTGAAGATTTTATTCCGAGTTAGTTATTATTCTTGACTCGTGCCGGTATCGAGTCAAGTCTTATTTACGAGTTTGCCGCCGATCATCTTTTCCCCCAAACCCCCCAAGCCCTAGCGCCATCCCGCCACCGATCGATGCCGCCCCGCCCAGCTGTACCGTCGCCGTGACATCTCGACCACCACCAGCCACTGACGAGCCACCGTGAGGCCGGAGGCAGGCGCTGGTGGAGGGCAGGCAGGCAGGCAGCGGAGCTAGGGCGTCTGAGGGCGGGCGGCGGAGGCAGGCGTGGCGGAGTGGTTCCGCTGCACGCAGAGGGCAGCGGAGGCAGGCGGTTTTGCGGCGCGCAGAGGGTGGCGGAGGCAGGCGGCGGCGGAGGGGTTTGCGGCGCGCAGAGGGCGGCGGAGGCAGGCGGTGGCGGAGGGGTTTTGCTGCGCGCAGGGCGGCGGAGGCCGATGGAGGCTCGCAGGGTGGCAAAGGCAGTTCGCAGGCGACTGCCGGGGCGGTCCGCAGGCGGCGGAGGCCGATGGAGGCTCGCAGGGTGGCAAAGGCAGTTCGCAGGCGAATGCGGGGGCGGTCCGCAGGCGGCGGCGGCGGAGACGGAAACAGTGCTAGGTTTTCATTTGATTTCGAACTGTCTGCGGACACTATTTGGGCCCAACGGACTAGTCGGATAATAATTCGGTCGGATAAATTTTGTCCGATGAAATTTTGGATAGACACGGACAATAACTTATCCGATGTCTGTCCGACCGATGCCCACCCCTGGCTAGAAAAGGGCATGCACCACATTGTAAACTTTGCACGTCACCAATAAATGGTTATAAAGTAACACCGTAAATCTGATAAACAACAATAACTGCATCCACACTAAACGTGGTTAGACTTGCAGGTGTCGGTCATCCACACCACGTTTATTATTATTATGCATATTTCTTCTCTTGCTTTGTAAAAAGAAAATGTATCTTCTTGCAAGTGTTGGCACTGTCGGCTACAAATAGAATTACCCGAATGATATAAACCAACACGCTAACTTGCCTATTATGTCTACTAGGTAGTATACCTAGAGTAAGAAAAATATTGCGTTGGTAGAGTGTGATGTTTGCACATTTGCAGTGAAGAATAAGCCAGCGTATTCGTTGCTAGAAATGGTTTATGATGCGGCAATTCACCCCGCACGAACATATGATTCCCATCCATACTTTGCAGTAACCATATCCATACATGTGAGATGTGACAAAAGAAGATATTGGAGCGGTTGGGCGCGGGCATTATTAGATGGGAAGTTAAGTTTGTGAGTAATGGGTGTTGGGATCTCCATCGAAACCAGAAAGATTATAAAACAAGTTGAGATGGAGAGAATAATATGAAGTCAGGGTGGTATTCATGTGGGGGAGACAAGGAGATAGCAATCCACACGTGCAGTTGACAAACCCGAATATTAAGCTTACCATTACCGCTACATACTATCATGAGAGGGAAGATCCTCAGGCCGTGTGTTGTTGTGGAATAGTTTGTTTATTCTTTGAGAATCAAAATCTCATCCTTGTGTTGCCCAATTGCAGTAGCCTAGAGTTGATTGCATGTCCGAACTATTTTGGCACCTTAGTTTTAGAGACTACGCTAGTCAAACAAGTTTATGTTTGTTTTCCCAAGCAAAACAAGGTTCATGTTGTTTCAATCTAATACCGCTAGGCAAGTATAAGGAGCCCATTAGGGTCGAGGGTTGGATAATAAGCCCATCATTAGATATTGGGTGTTGAAAGTTGGGTATTATCCTGATGTGAGGTCTGTTGAAATGTTATGGTCTAGAGTCCACTACGGATTCTTTGCAGCAAAAAAGATAGCCCGAGGGCACCCATTTTATAAATAATTAAGATTAAAGTTTTAGTCTTAACCATTTATATAGTTCTAATGTTAACTATTATGTAATTATGAGCGGTTAAGATGTGATCACTCACTCTAAAGGCACCCTCGGACTGCTGCCCCCTTCTCATTAATAGTATTTAACATTATAATTTAAAATAATAAAGAGATAAAAATACAATTATTTATTGTGTATTATTTTTGTCCCCATTCAAGGAGGTGGACCTGATTTTTATCCCCAAATCTCTTCTTCTCGATCTGGGCCCTTTGGGCCCACAAAAGGACTTCCAATAAGTATTATGAGCATCTCTTACTTTAAAAGTCAACTCAACAAATAAGGCTTCTCATTAGCTTATATATAAGTTATCAACACCTTCTACGACCGATATAGGATAAATTCAACAACTCCCTTTTACACACCGGGTTATCCTGAAATAAAATCATCATCATTTGACAACCAATGTGGGATAAACCCAATAACTCTCCGATGTGAGATAAATCCAATAACTCTCTTTTACACATCGGGCGATCCTAAAATCATCATTGTCTGACAATCTCCTCCCTTTCATCAGACGACATTTGACAATCTCCTCCCCTTCATCAGACGGCATTTGACAATCTCTTCCCTTGCATCAGACGACATCTGACAATTTCCCCTGCATCAGACGACATATGACAATCTCCCCTTCATCAGATGGCATATGACAATCTCCCCTTCATCAAACAGCATCCACTTAACAATCTCCTCATCTGACAATCTCCCCTTCATCAGACGGCATCCACTTAACAATCTCCCAATCTGACAATCTCCCTTCATCAGACGGCATATGACAATCTCCCCTTCATCAGACGGCATCCACCTAACAATCTCCCCATCTGACAACCTAACAATCTCCCCATCTGATAATCTCCCCTTCATTAGACGACATCCACCTGATAATCTCCCCTTCATCAAACGGCATCCACCTAACAAACTCCCACCCTTCATCAAACGGCATCCACCGAGCAAACTCCTTGACAAATTCTCCTTGGCAAACTCCCATTAAATCATTAAATATAACCTATGAAGGGGACAACCATAATCGGTGTTGGAAAAGTAGAACCCATGAAAGGGATAACAAATTCCCCTTGGCAAACTCCCCTTAAATTATCAGATATTACCCATGAAGGGGATAACCACAATCGGCGTAAGAAAACCTAAGCTCTGATACCATCGTTGGGCCCAATGGGCCCCCAAAAAGGACCACAATCGGCGTAGGAAAACTTGAGCTTTGATACCACTGTTGGGCCCATGGGCCTCTAAAAAGGACCACAATCGGCATAGGAAAACATGAGCTCTCATACCACTATTGGGCCCAATGGGCCCCCAAAAGGACTTGCAATCGGTTTCATAAGCCTCTTTTAATCCAAAAGCTAATTTAAAGAATAAGGCTTTTCCATTAGCATATATACAAGTCACCAATCACCTCCAAATATGATGTGAGATAAACTGAGCAATTCTCCCCCTCACACATCATACCACCTGAATCATCTCCCCCTCACCACATACTAGGTCTACATATTATAGTGAAGTTCTAGAAGATTCTAATTTAGGCTAGCCCATCCGAATTATCTCTCCGGCTACATGCTAGGTCTACATGTTATAGTGAAGTTTCAGAAAACTCCAGTTTAGGCTAGCCCGACCGAATCATCTCCCTCTCACCACATGCTAGACCCACATGTTATAGTGAAGTTCCAGGAGATTCCAATTTGGGTTGGCCCGAGGCAACACCAAAACCAACTCGAATCATCTCCCCCTCACCACATGATAGGCCCACATGTTATAGTGAAGTTCCAGGAGATTCCAATTCGGGTTGGCCCGAGGCAACACCAAAACCAACCAGACTCTGATACCACTATTGGCCCTTTGGGCCCCGAAAAAGGATTTGTAATAAGTGTCACAAGCTTCTCTTAATCAAAAAGTTATCTCAGGGAATAAGGCTTTCAAATTAGCCCAAATACAAGTCACCAACACCTTCTATGACTGATGTGAGATAAATCCAACAACTCTCATTCACACATTGGGCGATCCCGAAATCATTATCGTTTGACAATCTCCCTTTCATCCGCATCTACCTAGCAAACTTCCCTTAAATCATCAAGTAGAACCCATTAAGGAGACAACCACAATCGGCGTAATCAAACCTGAGCTCTGATACCATTATTGGGCCCAATGGGCCCATAAAAAGGACTTGCAATCGATTTCACGAGTCAATGGAAAGACAAGGCTTTTACGACGAATGACAAGAATGTTCACCTATGACACTAAGATCAAAAATCTCGATGGTCTAGTGAGTGGTTGATAAATTGCGATTGCAGTTTTCTTTCGTTCTTTATAAAGCTTCAAAAGGTGAGTGTCTCTTAATCTAAAAGTTAACTTAAAGAATAAGGTTTTCTCATTAACATATTTACAAGTCACCGGTCCCCTTCAAACATGATAATTTGCACCCCATTGACGGATAATAAGCATTAAAAGTTGGTTTATCATATACACATTAAACGACGAAGTTGGTTGTAGAGCAGTATAATGAAGACTACGGAGTCATTGAACGACCCTAAAAGCAATCACAAGTTGATAAGGATAGAGAACACACTTGGGAATTCATTAGGCATTTGGAAGACGAGGTCCATGGACAAAACAATACAATATTTCCATTGAACAATTAGTTCTCGGCATGTTTTGACAAAATGCTCAGAAACAATATGATTCTAAATCATCTCAACTAGAGCTGTTCCAACGTTATAAGATAAACCTCAGTCCTCAGACATCATATTCCATTATGGTTGTGGATTGTAGACCTGGATCATCAATTCAAAAGCCAACCGGATTTGATTGCCACAGAAGCCAACTATCAAGATTCAAGGCTCCTAATATTACTGCTCAATATGAGCAAGAAGGGGGATGTCAAGTAACACAGATCAACTTTGATCGAAAATCGTTGCTGTAGAACAATTGATACAGAGTTAATCTTCGCACTTCTTACACCAATCCAAATATTTCATCTGGGCTTGCTTCCATGGTGGTAAGCCTGTAGATCTGTCCTGCGCAAAATGTCTAACCAAACACGGATCCAGCTCCAAGAGCCAAAATTGCACCTGCAATACCAAGATATTTTCTATTCTTCCTCACTGACTCTATCATGTGATTAAAAACTAAACCAACTTCACTAAAAAACTGCAAAAATTTTCCACAATTGGTCATTGTTTCTCTGTCTCCAAACGAGGCAAGACATCACACAAGACAATCTACATTCAGCATTCGCATATACAATGGCACATGCCGCATAACTCTTTACACTCACAATGAGGCCAGACTAACACAAGTCCCCCAAAAGTATGAAGCACATATTTTACAGTAAAGAAGATTATACTTCATGCAACTGACTAGCTGTGGCTGAGTGATACAGTACTTGCAAAGAGAAGTTTTATATGCAACATGATCCAGGCTCCACCACCAAATAAATGGCATCTGGCTCACCGTTTGGGCCTTCAACAGGTCTGTAACTAATAGGAAGGGCAAGACAGGAACCACAGGGGCTCCAGATAGGGCAGACATAACTACTACGACTAAGATTCTTTTGTTCTACAACTTAGTCAGCTAGTCGTAAGCCTAAAAAGGAGCAGCATTGAGATCTCACGGACACACGTAGTATTATCACTTAAACAAAGGCTTTAAGAAATTCAATGGGCAATCAAGGAAAATAAAAGACAAAATATGCATAATTCAGGTCTAACATGTGTAAAGTAAGTTCCTAAATACTTTAGGCGGATTAAACTACTGCATAATAGATATCAAAAATGTTTTTGATGATAAGAGTTAATGTTTTGCCTGTCTCGTAATGCACTTCTATTCAAAAAGAAAAATAATAATAAAGAGAAGTTTGCAACATACCATGAGGGCTGTTGGAATATTTCAAAGCCAACCCTGCTGTTGAGACCGCACCAACAGCACTTCCATACCCAGCAAATTTAACCACATCTCTAGCAGTTTTCAGCTGTAAAGTAAAACACATTTCTAAAGACTTGTCTAACAAGTTTAAACAGGTATTGTATACAATACCTCGAGGAGGAAAACATACAATCCAACAAATTAAGTAATGTTTGCTATTTAGATCTCCTATTTAGAAGTTAAATTGAATACAAACGTTCATACCAAATTTTTGGCATCAATAAATGAGCTAACATTTGCTTACGACATATGAGTTATGCTACAGTGACTTCTAAACCTCAATTTTAGTCACGATTTCTCAAATATTAGGAGTTCTACTATTTAATACTCAGTATAGAGATAACTTAGAGTTGTTAAAGCGAAATTTTGAAAGTATAAATATTATTTCCCATATCGATAAAATTCGCATCACTACGATCCTACCAAACATTAATGTTATTTCTCGCATCACTCATGTAATAATTTGGTAGGAGGCACATAAACACTAATAATGGACATTACGTGACAATCCAATAATTCCTCGTCTTTTCATTTTTTGATTATTTCTTGAAGACAATTAATCTGTTCCCTCACACAAACTGATTAACATCAGGATTTAGGGTTGAGCCCCCTGTTCATCAGGAATCAAAATCAAAATATCTCCCAAAAAAAAGGGTGTTCCATAACTTACAAGCCAAGCCCTTTTCAAGAGTGATAACAGTGCAAACTTAAAACTGTAAAAGAAACCAAAAATATGATAGGGTTTAAGGTTTAAAGTTTAAAGTACAAGGATTATAGTTTAGAGATCTTGAGCACATATTTGATGTACATGCTCTATGATAGATCCCCGGTGATCTCTTACCTAATTTTTTGTTCTTCCATGGGAAGAAAAAAGAAAGAAAAAAGGTTCCTCAACCTTTGCTTATAGCACCGCCCATTCAGTGTTAGTGGTCAAAGTCAAACGGTTCATGCACCAGCTTCAACAGTGAATTCAAGTAGGCTGGCTTAATTTGTGCACGAAAGCCAAGTAAAGGATTGGGGAAGTTATAATTGTTCAACAAACAATCGGAGCCACCAAAAAAAAAACTGCAGGAAATGGGCATCTGAAACGTGGAACATTGCAAGTTAGCCGAATGCTCCAAACTATTACTGTTTCCTTCAAAAAAACCAAACTATTACTGTTTCATAAGAAAGAAAGAAAAACTGCACTCATCTGCACTACACTATATTATGTGGAGAAATCCTATTTTCATATCAAATCAAACCATCATTCGCAGCCAAACCTACTCCCAGATTATTACGTTTGTCCAAAAGTGATCATCACATCAAATCGAACAATGTAGCTCGCTCAATCTTTGCAATTCAACAAACAGATCACCTTCGAGCACCAGGAGCCGTCTTCAACATGTGTGTCCCCCACTATAGTGTCCACCAACAAGTTGGCCGAGTTCCATTGTCACTGGCTAGCATTTAGAAAGACTCGTGTGACACAAACGTGACGAACATGACATAAATCTGGGGACAAGTTCCATCACATGGACCAACCTGTTGAAATGTTAGTACCCAACCGGCCTTATAATCGAAATGAATATTGCACCATTGAACGTTTAGTTATTGCCCCAAAACATTGGATTATTAGTGCATCAAATGCAATATTCATTGCACACTATCGTTGCCACTGTTTAATCATGTACTATTGTTGCTTGGAAGAAAATGCCGATCGAGTTGATGAAGATAAGTTCAGGTGCTTCTAGTCATTTTTGTCCTTGAATACATTGCTTTGATTCTATTCATTTGTCAGTTCTCTGGTCATGTAACACTCACGAGAGAACAGGCGGGGGCTTTATCTCAATCAAGCGAATTCATACTTTGCCTTTTAGTTTGTTCTACCCAAATTTTTGCTAGGCCCTGGAGGCCTCTAAAAGGGATTTGAAACAAAAGTTAATTTAAAAATCAAGGATTTTATATTAGCCTACATGCAAATCATTAGTTATCCTCGAAACTAATATGGGATTAACCCAACAATTCTCCCATTCACATACCATATTATCCAAATTTTTCTTTCTCACAACATGTTAGGTCCAGTATGTTATAATAATGTTCGAGGAAACTGATGTGAGATTAACCTAACAATTATCCTCCTCACATATCATATCATCTGAATTTTCTCCCTCTCGCTACGTGCTAGGTTTATATGCTATAGTGAAGTTTTAAAAATTCCAATTTGGGCTACCCTTTACTAGATGGAGATGCTAGGTCCACATGTTATATTAATGTCTCAGGATGCCAAGTCCATATATTATAGTGAAGTCCACGTATTATAGTAAAGTCTCAGAAAACTCCAATTCGGGCCAACTAATACTAAAACTAACCTGACTCTGATCCCACTGTTAGACCTTATGAGCCCCAAAAAAGAATTAAAAAATATTTTATAAGTCTTTCTTAATCCAAAAATTAATTTAAAAAAATAAAATTTTTACATTAACTTATATATAAGTAACCAATTACCCCCGAAACTAACTTGAGATTAACTCAACAATTTTGACACCAATACAAAAAAATGCAATACTTAGCAATTAGATAGTAAATAATACCCATCACTTTTTTGAGTTTGATAGAAAATTAAACAATGAAACTATTCGTGAGCTTCATGCGTAGGTATAAGAGTATAACTTTTTTTTTCTAGATTTAAAATATTAGAAGCTTGTTGAAGAATGATAACATCTCAATCATGGTCAACAAGGAAAAAGCTTGTAGTTGGGAAGAACAAAAAACAATTGTTGCCAAGCTCGTCACTTCGAATATTAATACAGCTCGTCGCGTCTACCCAAAGAAGTACATCTTTTAACTATTTACAGATTCCTAGCAGTACACACAAACATAAGAGGAAATTTAAGGCCTACCAAAATGTACCATTGAGCAAACAGAGGCCCCGATCAGAACTGTCGCCTTTACATTGTACCACAAATATTTTGTAATTCATATTAATGTGCAAATAGGAAGGATGATCAGTCATTGCACCAGTAAGAAGCATGTTATGTTTGCCACTCATGTTTATTTTTTTATCAGAGACCGAGTTTATACTTGTAAATTGAATGGAACCAAGGAACCTTACATATTGCAAAAGTATACGAGTAACCATGCTCTAGATCTGTTTCTAAGCAAAGAAAAGAATACAAAAAGCAGCCAGATTCCCATTTTATCGATATATATAATGTCATCCTACTGTTAAACACCACCAATCTGATCAACTTACAAATTACCACATACTCGTAAGTCTGAAGTGCTTATTAAAAGGCTTCCCTTACATTGCTAGCCACCGTTCTTTGTTCGGCCCGCTAATTGATCATTGCTTTTGCATCTATCTTGTCAAGCTTTCCTCCCTCTTTTCGCTGCTTGCAAATGGCCAGCTGGGGAAGATATCAGGTCTGAGAAGCTTCCCCACTTTCGTGGTCTAGATCAAGCAGGCACATCAAGGTTCCCTCGGAAGACTTTTCTGGATTTTGGCAGAGCCACACAGCTCCCCATACAATTATCTCTTGGAGGGCAGCTCATCACATGGGGAAATGGGTCATTGGAACTTTTGTTGAATTTTTAACTTCCCAAATCCTAATAGATTTTTCTTGGTTCATCCTGCAATCCTATGAAGTATTTGAGTAGAACTCAAGTATTTGTTCCGTGTTCATCTTCTCATCTGTATCCTAAGGCTACTCATATGAATAATACAGCAATACTACTATATAGTAGTCTTCCCCAAGAATTTTGAGTTGGTTAATTTGTTTCATCATTCTTCTGAGTAGTGGCAAGTGTTGCTTCCGGTTGACTACTTTGTATCACAGTATGGGGAAGTCAAGTTTTGGTAGTTCAAAGGTGAGTATTGGAAGGGTTTTGAGCTGCTTCAATACTTCCGGTTGCTCCAGCGCTTCCTGTTTTTGCACGTCTTCTTTTGATGAGGAAGAAGAGAACGAGCAAAGATCGCTGATTGGAAGAGAGGCGAGCGAAGTGTTCAGAATCAGGGACATTGTTCAAGGAAATCAGACCCTTGCCTTCCACCTCAAACCCAAGGTGAGCTTCATCCCTTTTCTGATCGATTTAGTGTCAATGGTAATTGAAAGGACACGTTTAAGGCAATAACTAGTAAGTCATAGACTCATATATACCATTCTTTCAATTTCAAAAAGTCAGATCACTTAATCTATTAATGAATTCCACAATATTCCTAGTCTAAAATACGCTAGACGATCATGGTCAGTCAGTTTTTTCTTCCACAATCTCTGATTGATGATTTGTCTACAGTTGTTTTGTCATTTACTGTTCATAATATGAATCACAAAGGTTGCAACTTCTAAATCGGCTTTCTGATCACTTTTCTTCTGCGCAATGATCTTGTATCGCTCGTTTAATCTGCCGCTGGTGTAGATGGTGGTCTTAAGGGTATCCATGCATTGCAATGGCTGTGCCAAGAAAGTTGAGAAGCACATTTCCAAAATGGACGGTACGTATTTTCTGCAACTTCTCATCTGAACTTAACTTTGCCCATCACTTGACTACAAACCATGCTCCTAGTTTCTTCTCTGTAACTTATCAGTGAGATAAATGCTAACTATGGACATCGGATCTTGTTGTTCTATACACGAGTACATGATGTACTGTATCTGCTACCCAAAGTCAATCGATTTGTCTCGATGGGAATCCAATGTTAGATCAGGATTAATTAATAACTATTAAATCATGTATACCCAACCTTACTCTATGATTATAAATCTCCATTAGTAATTTAACTACCGGATAAGTTTATTTGATTAACTAAACAAAATCATGTGATAGAGGTTATAATATTATTGCAGATTAAGATAATCTAAGAGCCTAGGTAATGAGTTCCTGACATGAGCTGTAATACTCATAAGACGAGAAGACAATATTATCCTTTGGCTTATGAAATGCTGCAGGAGTGATCTCGTTTGAAGTGGACTTTGAAACCAAGAAAGTGACTGTGGTGGGAGACCTTGCTCCGTTTGAGGTGTTGGAGAGTGTTTCAAAGGTGAAATTTGCAGAAATTTGGAACTCTTCTCATGACGATAATATAATGGAGCCCTACTACAGCAAAATCAAGGAGGCTTGACAAATGACAATGTTCGAATATATGAACTATATATTGCGGGTTGAGGGTGCGCGGCATGCACCTACATTGGTGCAACTTGAAAAGATTGCAGGTCTGTAAATATATGGGCATAAGTTTGCCTTTCTTTGCACAGCTGTGGTGGTCTGGACTCGTGGATTTATTGGTCTACATTTTAAGTTTGCCTCCTCTCTTGTCGTTCACATACATGTGACATGTTCTCTATATTTATGGACTATGATCAATCCCTAAGTCATATTTCATTAGAAAATATATATTGTAATACAGGTGCAATGGTCCAATGGATGGGAAGACCATATAAAACGAGAGGGCATCGTCTTATGAGGTTATGATAAAAAAACATGTTTGCGTAAAGGTGTAAATAAAGATTTAAATAAATTGGGGCGTGTTTATTAACTCCTGGGTTAGTAAAATTATGATTTTAATTTACATGGTTAAAGTAAATTGATAGTATAAATAATATTTTACTATTAATATATTGTAAATGTGATTATACTTAATTAATAAATTTAAGTTGTGAATTTGATGTGATTTTTTTTATCCTTTATATTTTAAGCCTATAAGCCTATGAATTAAATTTACATTGGTAGCCAAGAGGTCCGTAATTTAATTTACATGTTTATAATATTTTTTGAGCCAAAATATGTGTGAATACGATTTATACTTAAAGAAATATAATTTCAATAACTCATTAATATAGATTTAAGGTCGGGTTTAAATTTACAATTACACGCGGGCAGGCTAGTTATGATGTAAGGTCACGTCACATGCTCCCACCTGGGGCTATCAAATGGGAATCAAAACGAGAACCGATCAAACTGTGACTCTAAATTTAGATAAAAACTAATATTTTATTTATCAGTTATTACAACCGTATCGAAATAATTTCACTCCTATTGAATTGCAAACACAAAATGAATCGTATCAAAATAATCTATTAGGTCGACTTTTTACGTAACCTAAATAATTGGACACAATTTCCATTCGTATTAAAATCCAAATCGCTTACCACACCTTTGGGGGAAAACCATTTAGCGCACCTGATGAAAACCATAATAATAGAGTTGTTAATTGACCAAATCAAATCAACTTAAATAAAGATTTTAGCGGAGTTAAATTCGAGCCATCTTGAATTTTATTTGTAATTTTTAAAATATTTAAATTAAAAATAGTTTAATCTTGAATGATTGAATAGTTCTAACAACCACAGTCGTTGGATTATATACAACAACTGCAAAATGACACCCAAGTTTTGCTATGCTTCCGCAACGCCGCGCACGACACAGCCGAGTGGTGCTTCCCTCCCAGCACACAGTACACAACGACTAGTGACGGCAGCATGAAGGTGGGAGGCGTCGGCGAGTGAGGAGGCAGTCACAGAGCATAGCGCTGGCGGTAGCTGCAACGACGATGAAGTAGAGGAGCTGTTTCGCTTCCTTTGTTTCTCCTAGGATGCCGCACAGCACAGCCAGCGGGTTGAAGGTGGGAGGCGGCAGCTTGGGAGTCCCATGAGGAGGCGGTGGCCACTGACTCCACTGTCGCAATCGCCTAGATCAAAGCTGTAGATTTTCAACGCCGCTGACCATAGGTGTATTTCTCGCTTCCTCTATTCTATCTATTTCTCCTGGGACACCGCGCAGCACGGCCGACGGGATGAAGGCAGGAGGAATCAGCTTGGGAGTTTGGTGAGGAGGCGGTCGCCAAAAAGTCCACCGTTGCAATCACCTTGATCAAAGCTATAGATTTTTCTACGCCGCCGACCACAGGTCTGTATCCCACTTCCACTGTTTTGTTTGTTTCTCTCAGAATGCCGCGCAACACGGCCGATAGGATGAAGGCGGGAGGCATCGGCTTGGGAGTCCAGTGAGGAGGCGATTGCAACATGGCCGGCGGTGGTGCAGGTGACGGTGGTGGCGAGGTCACTGGCGGTTGGGGTGGCATAGCAAAAACAGAGGAGGGGGGCGATCATCGGTAGGGGAGAAGGTCGGGGGTGAAAATAAAGGGGTCAGGGGCAATTTCATAATAAAAACTTGGCTCGCACCAGATTCGAGTGAATATTATGAAATCCATTTTGAAAAATATAAAAAATACAATAAAATACCATAAAATAAAATAATTGAGTTATAACTCGAATAACATGCTCTAGACTTAATAACTCACCCAAAACTAATAAATAACGTGTCTTAATATGATAAACGACCTAAAATTAATTCTATGGTCCACAATATATATATATATATAATATTGACCTACACTCGTATATTTTGATAACTTATATTTTTGGGTGCATTCATGACGTTATCACCAAATACTTCAGTACTTATGACCCTCATGGCTCATAGGCACGATCGGCGTTATCGAAATTTATTTTATTTTGTAGCATTAACTCGAATCGGACTAAGTTTTTATTACAAAATTATTTTATATATTTTTTATAATTTATTTTATAATATTGACTCGAACCAGGAGTGAGTCAAGTTTTTATTATAAAATTATTTTATATATATCTTTTAAATTTATTTCTTATTATTGCTCGAGTTGAGAGCGAGTCAAATTTTTATTAAGAAATTATTTGTTAAAAAAATATATAAAATAATTTTTTAATAAAAACTTGACTCACTCCCGACTAGAGTCAATATTACGAAATAAATTTTTAAAAAATATGAAATAATTCCTAATAAAAACTTGAATCTCTCTCGACTTGAGTCAATATTGTAAAATAATTTTTTAAAAATTGACAGAATTAGTTTATTTTTTAAATATATAACGGATCGCATAATTAGTTTTAGGTCGTTTAGCGTGTAAAGATGCATTATTTATTAGTTTTGGGTGGGTTATTAGGTTTAAAGCATATTATTCAAGTTAGAACTCGATTATTTTATTTTATAGCATTTTACTATATTTTTTGGATGTATTTCGTAATATTAACTTGAGCTAGGAACAAGTCAAATTTTTATTACGAAACTACCCCGACCTTCTCCCCTGTTTCTTCCCCTACCGACCTATTGTCCCCCTCTATTTTGCCGCACCACCCCACCATCGCCGACAGTGCCCTCGGGCCGGCAGCATCCCCTACCAACCTATTGTCCCCCTCTATTTTGTCGCACCACCCCCACCATCGAACGACAAGTGCCCTCGGCCGCGCAGCGATGCTGCCGGCCAGTTCTATCACGCCTCCCTTCCTCCAGCGTTGGCATCACCTTGATCGACACCACCGACGCCGACTAAGTCTTCTGGAGCTGGAGCTTTTTCAACGTCACGGACCACAGAGCTTCCTTTGTTTCTCGATCGGCGCAACCACAGAGCTTCCCTGTGAACCATCCACCCAAGAGCTTCTTTCTAATGCAGGAAGAGCTCGGAGGTGATGACATCCTTGGGCGGCTGGATAGCGACCAAGTTCTTGCCTTTCCTATCCGGGCCAGTCCCCACCGCACCAAAGATATCATCAATTGTGTGGTCGGACTTGCTTGGATTGGCCTCCTGAATGACAACCGCCTCGAAGAGGGCGAACCCTTGATTAGAGGAGGAGTACAACTGAAGGGCCGCCATCGACGATGGCTTTGCGGACATGGTCAATGTAGTCGAAGAAGGAAAAGATGTGAACTTGGCAGGGCAAGCAGTAGGCAGAGCGGCTAGGTGGGGGTTTGGGGACGATAACCTCGAAGACGGCTAGGCCGGCGTCGAGGACCAGGGCGAGGACGGCGGCAATGTCGCACTTGATGTGGCCGACCTAGTAATCAAGACCTTGATGGCGTTAGGGTCGTGAGGGTTGAGGGGTTCGCGGACAAGGGCCACCACCTCTCGGCTGTTGATGGTGCCGGAGTAGCATCGGATGCCGACAACGTTGACGATGATGAATCTGACATAGAAGGTCTCCAAGGATGAGTCCGGCAAGGGAGACTTAGGTGACGAAGTGAGATGGGGGGGCGGTTAATGCCAGCTTGGATTAAATCCAATACGTGGAAAAATACAACATAACCAAGATGGTTGTGCTGCGTTACAGCCAACTCGTCCTCATATGTGTGTGATATATATATATATATATATATAATATATAATAATAATAATAATACATCAAGTATTTTGTTGTTTTTATATAATTTACAACATAAAGTAATAAAAAACATGAAAAAATATACATAGACAATATCAAATTTTGAGTTCAATAGAACTGCAAAGAATAGCTTTAAAATCCATTTTTGACTCCAAGAATTCTCCGAGCCCACTCCATTCAATGGCTTTTTGAATCAAATTCGGTGAGATTTTACTATTGACCCCCAAATTTTTCTTGAGTTTCTCTAAGTCAAGTAAATAAAATAAAAAGAAATTATTTCCCTTCTAGTTTAATTAAATCAATAAGTTGAAATAACGCAAATTATATATTTATCAATTTTAAGTGTGATAGATAGCAATCTCTTCTAATTGGATGTATTCTTTAGATTTTATATTAAAAAATTGAGATGAATAATATTAATGAGACTTAAACTTAAAGTCGACTGAGTCAAATCTGAGTTCCAAATTTTTAAACTAGGCCGGTGTGTGTGGGAGTATGGTCGCTCGGTTCGAGCTTTAATCAAATCGAGCCGGTTCGGGTTTGATGGCATGTGACAATGTTAACGGATTTTCTCTTCTCGTACGCCCTTCCTGCTCGACTTCTCGTGATCCCCACCCCGCCGGTGATCCTCACATCTCCGGCGACTGATCGTCTCCGGCGAGGCCAGCTCCTCCGCTCACCGATTACCTTGGTCGGTAATATACGAAGACTCCACCTTTTTTATCAACTAGCCTCTCTTTCGAATCCATTGTGCAGGCTAAAGTTGGAACTTTGATTGCTTTCTTGATGTTTGATTAAATGCTTAGATGACACATGTTACTGGTTTGAGGTTTTTGGAAGGAAATGATGATGCAGAGGTGGAGATTACAAGAAGTAGTGACTAGAGAGGAGGAAGGAGGGTGCGGTAGGGATTGAACTTTGAACGGTTGGATTGTACATTTGTGAGCTAATTATTATATTGTAAGATCCCATTAAGTATGGAAAAAATGGTTACAGTTGGGTGCAGCTACTCTTTTGCTTCTTGATTTGAATTTGGGTAGTTCGTCTGCGCACCTACTTCATTTAAGGCCACTGGTTTGACTCAATTTATATCCTTATTCTTGGCATATGCTTCATTCAATGTTGTTAGCACTTGGCCTAGCTTTTTATAGAGAGTGAATGTTGACGGTTTAGGTTGTTAAGGATTGTCAAACTTCTTGAGGACCTAGTTGGATCTCAACCAGCTAAAACATCCATGGCCGGGGCTTCGTCAGCTATTAGGCGTCTTTACTTATCATCCTACAACTGGATCGTCTTCTTTGGATGGTAAATTATCAATTTTATTTTGAGGATCGGGATTTTTTTGGTGGGAGAAGGAATTTGATCTTGGTATCGGGACATGATCTTTATGGAGGTTGGGTGGATTTCTCAGGGCTCAGGTGTTGTATTTTGCCTTGAAGAATTTGACAGAGTCAGGACATGAGAGGGTCTACGATGCGGTGGAAAAACCGCTTCAGTGGGCTCAAACAGCTGCTGTCATGGAGGTTTGTTCATTGAGTCGTTTGATTTTTTCTACTTACTACTTTTTTGGGGAGTGGAATTTTGATCAACTCATTGCATTTGTATTTTGTGCTGCAGATTGTTCACGGTCTTGTTGGTAAGAACACTTACTCTGCTACTGTTTGTTCTAATTTTAAGTTTGTTCCGTTATTACTTTAAATGTTGAAAGACAATCACTTTCAAAGAGATGGAACACATAAATTTGATTACATTTTTTGAAACATAAATTTGATTACATTAGGTTTAACTTGCTACCTTCTTTTCTGCTTGGTGTATGATAATTGATGAGATGAACATTTTGGGCATTAATTTTATTACAACTTCACTGAAGTTCAGGATTGAGATACCATCGTCTGTTCTTTTTGTTATTTCTGATATTTTCCCCATTATTGATAACTGAAGGCTTGGTAAGATCTCCTGTTTCGGCTACACTGCCGCAGATAGGTTCTAGATTGTATTTAACCTGGGGCATCCTTGGGAGCTTCCCCGAGGTAATTATTGTCCATGTTAGTTGCATTGTTTGAATAACGTTTTCATGAGATAAACTTGTGGTATTTTGTCTTTGATTTCAGACTCGTAATCACTGGCTTGTCAGTTCCTTGGTCATCAGTTGGTCAATCACAGAGGTAAGGGACTAGATTAAAGAGCAATTGACTTAGTGTGTAGCATTTTTACCTGATTAGTTAGAAAAAGAAATGGGCTGAATGATAATCATTAATTAAGAAGTCTGGCTCTCTTATGATCAGAAGGTTGTGAACATATCTAGCCAAAGCTCTTTGGCATTGTAGCTAGTACCTATCTCGTCCTTTAATGCAAGAAATTCACTTTCCATTTAGACCTGTCTTCATACCAGAGTAACTTGCTGTCTAGTGATATTTATGTTAAACAAGATTCAAGGTGGACTTGATCCTACAAGTTTTAGTTTCCAAGAGTTTTGAACTTGTTTAAAGCTACTCCTGGTTAATGTGAACAGATTATCAGATACTCTTTTTCGGTCTGAAGGAGGCATTAGGTTTTGCACCGTCCTGGCTTTTATGGCTGAGGTATGTCGAGTTTCCAGTTTTGAAATTGACTTGAATCTCTGCAGAGTATTGATATGATAGATGTAAATCTGTGTGCAGATACAGCACTTTTCTAATATTATATCCAAGTGGTATATCCAGTGAGGTTGGTCTGATATATACCGCTCTGCCATATATCAAGGTAAAATGTTTGGAACATATTGCTACTTTGTTGTGTTTGTTTTTTGCATCCATTATACTGGAAATCCCCCTTGTGTTAAAAGAATTATGGTTTCTTGTATATTTGCACAAATAGTAAAAGATTATTGGATGGAATATATGTGTCAGGTATATTCTTATATCAGCTTGAGCTGATATTGAACATCCTCATATTTTATTCCCGTATGGTTCTAGTTGAGATCGTGAGTTTCAGCTTTTTGGCACAAAAACAAAAAAGAAGGATTTTTTTTGGCAGGATTGCATCATGTTTCTTTGATTTAATAACTTCTCCATTTTTCAGCTTTTCACAGGTTTTGCTTGACGTCATTAGCAAAATGTTCTTTCATATTTTCAGATCTTAAAAATGTTAGTTTCATATTCTTTACTTTCTTAATCCTTGTTTTGCCTATTCAGGCTTCTGGAAAGTACAGTATAAGAATGCCCAACAAATGGAACTTTTCATTTGATTACTTTTATGCTGCTATTATTGCGCTTGGGATATATGTTCCAGGTATATTAGATATTTTGGCAAATAGCTTATCGAAGTTTTGCTTTATACGTTTGGTCTTGTTTTTACAAGTGGTCATCTGGTGCACTTTACAGGCAGCCCGCACATGTATACTTACATGCTTGGCCAGAGAAAGAAAGCTCTATCCAAATCCAAGAAAGCGTGATCAGACACCTCTCAATTTCTTTGTGCTTTTTCTCAAGTTTTTGTTTGATCATAAATCTGGGAACATCCACTATTGAATATAGATAAAAAAAAATGTAATCGAGGTGGAATGTTTAGCTCTTTTCATCTTCAAGATGCTCATGTGAACTGACCTGTATTGCGGTCAGCAGAGTGCTGCTCAATTTTTTCTCATTCAGTCTGCTTGTTTTTCTTATTTCGTGCAAATAGGAAGTAAAGATAGAGGAAAAAATTTTATTTGATTAGATTGAGCTTATTTATTTTTACTTGTTTTTTTTAATATTTACAAGTAACAATAAAATCAATTGATTCAGAAAATATTACAAGCTCAGATATTAGATTGCAGAAACCTTGGTCATGTTTCCTCTCCTACCATCTTATAATTGTTCCTTTCTTTGATGTCACTCCTGCATAAAAAAGAAAATTAACATAAATCAATTCAGTTGTCGAGCATTAAAATGTTCATAACAAACTGATAAAATTATTTGTGCACCTCATCATCGTCGTCGTCATCATCAGTTTTCTTGAGCTTAGTTTTGCCAAATTCCCTGTTAAAGGGTAGCGCCATGGGGCCAAAAGGTGTATCCACTTCAACAGTTCCATTCATGGAGTATCCTGTATCATTGCCACTGATTATATCCCAAAGTGCAGATCCGAAGTCTTTTGGCCGAAATGAAATGGGTGTCTCAATCACCCCCTGCCCATTCTTATCGATTTTGGCAGACTTAGCAAGGCTTGCCTTTCCAATACTCACATCGGCAAGACAAACCTCATATTCCATGGTTTTCAGATCCAAATCATAGTCATTCTTGTTATCCATCTTGAGGTGAAGTGTAGCATTAGTCTCCTCAAAGGAGAAGCTGTCAAACTTCACTTTCTGGAGATCGACCTCTGGTTTGTATGGCGCTGGAATATCACCTTCTTTTCTAAAGGGTAATGTTCCCTAGACCAGGCACATCCACAAATGAGATCAACTTTCACCTTGAAAGTTATCACACTTCCAGACTTGATCTCATTATATGTGTTCTTGATATCATCAAATGTTAGAGTCACTGGGATTTTTATGGTCTCAGAGCAATGAGGATGGATGGTTCCTGCATCAGGGATTAGGCCAGACAAGAGCTTCCTGCCATTGCTTTCAACTAGATAGTTTGATATCAACAAGGGGGATTGGGATAGGATTAGGGTTTTTAATTAAAACATCGACAACAATTTCGGCCTGTTTTAGGTCAATTGAGGGGACATGGATTGCAGCCACATTGGCGGTAGGCTTGCCAAATCGACGACTTCTTCGATCTTCTCTCCAACCTCATGAATGAAATCATTCATCTTATCAGGGATCCGCCATTCTCTTCTTCATTCTTCTCTATTTCTTTGTCAGGAGAAGACATCGCTGTAAAAACATACAAGTATTTGGATTCAGAACAACATTATTTGGACACCAACATTCTGGGAACCAAGCAACAGAAAACTGCATTTGTCTATCAAACAGAAACAATGTAGCTTTTAGATAGTTCAATGTGAAAAATCACGAAACCTATAGAATGTCTGCACACTTGTTTTTGTAGTTTCAGGGATGAGACAACATGGTTTTCCTAAGCTACAATGTCATTTCACGTCATCGTAAATTGAATTTAATCATTACTGATCAGATAAATAATTTGACATGGTTTTCCTACACCTTGCTCCCTTTCTGATATACAAAGGAGTGTAAAACTGGCAAATATGATTAAAATTCTACATAGAAAATTCATTGTGAGGAACTAAAAATGGTGCAGAGTGACTGATAATGAAAATACCTGATTAAACAGAAGGAGTTCAGAGATTGGCAATTGAGATGATCGAAGAAGTTAAAAAAGTTTTCCAAATTCAGAGATATAATAAGGTAGGAGAGGAGGGGAGGGAAGTAGTGTTCCAACATGAAGTGTGGTCATCCGAGGCCGTCGCCATGGGGAGGGCATTAAACCCAAGAAGCTCCAAAAAAATGGAAGTTGGAAACAAGGGGACTCAGTCCATTCCATTTCGTTCTGGTGATCCTTCCTCTTTATCTCCCTTTGGGATGTTATTAGGGACATAGTCACAGACTCACGTAGATGAGAAAAAAATGTGGTACTTCTTCCTAACTTATATTCTAAGCTTTCTCCTAAGTGTGGTACCTCCTTCTTTCCCCTTCCCTTCATCCTTCCCTTCAGAATATATAAACAACCTTCCTTTCCTTCCTGGGATTGCACCCGAGATCTTTTCCTCCCCTTCTTCACTTCCCCTTCCCAGTACTCTTCTTGGATACCCTTCTTTTTTTCCGTTCTCGACTCACACATACTTTGAGTCATTACGACATAAAAGAATGGCAAAGACCGACGCCGGCACTAACGTCCGGCCAGAGCTGGTCAGTTTCCTCTAAATATATATCTAAATATTGCTTGTGCGTGTTATACCTTGCTAATTAATATTTAGATTGATTTGGTTAGATCCGGTGATCAGTATCCTCTACTTGTATCTATAACGTTTCTTGTACATTTCATGCATATTTGCATGTTAATGACATGTTTGCATCATTGCATGCAGTCGGATCAGGAACAGCGGTTGAATTACCTCTTCTTCGCCCATGCGGCGGCGGCGCGAGCGGTTGGGTTGGCGTCGACGCTCGTCAACCTCGCCAAGGAGAAGTCCGGCCCTCTCAGGCCCGGCGTCCAGACCGTGGACGGCACCGTCAAGACCGTCATCGGCCCCATCTACGTCAAGTTCCATGACGTCCCGCTTGACCTCCTCAAATTCGCAGATCTCAAGGTTTATAACCTTTATTTGATTCATATGTTACTTGATCAATATTGCTCTTCTTCATTTGTTGGTGTCTATATTATATATAGGTAGAGGACCTGGTTGACGAAGTGAAACGCCATGTACCACCCACGGTAACAGAGGCGTCCCAAAAGATGCCGGAGGTGGCCCGGTCGATCACGTCGGAGGTCCACTAGTCGGGAGTGGTCGGGGTGGCCACCGGAGTGGCGAAGACGGCCTACTCGAACCTAGAACCGACGGCGACGGAGCTGTACAGCAAGTACGAGCCGTTGGCAGAGCAGTACGCAGTGTAGGCATGGCGGTCGTTGAACCGGCTGCCTCTGGTGCCGGAGGTGGCCCATGTGGTCGTGCCCACCTCTGGTTTCTGGTGGGAGAAGTTCAACAAGGCCGTTATGTGCTTGGCCGAGCGTGGGTACGCTGTGTCGGCCTACCTGCCACTGGTTCCCACAGAGAAGATTGCAGATATATTTGGCGGGGAGGTGGAGAAGGGGGTGGCAATGGTGGAGATTAGCGAACAAAAGTGATATGCATATAGATATGATGGTCTGATTGATCACTTGATCGTACACGTTATATTTCCTTGGTCTGATTTCTGAATCTTTGCTCTATTTTGTTGAACTGAGACGAATTTCTTTAATTGCCGGCGTTGTTTGTTTTGTGATGCTCATTCATAAAAGTGTTATATAGTGTACGGTTGGCTTGTTTCTTGATCGGTCACCTTATATCAACGCCCACCCGCTCTGTGCATTGTATATCAAAGTATCAATAACAGGAGAGCTTAACATGGGAAACATATTCCCAAGAGGCATGCATTACATCCTAAAATTCGGTCAAATTCCATTAGACGCGGACATAAGATGAGGTTAGGTCAAGAAAGAATGGATCCAATTCATAGATCTTAAGCGCATTAACAACAAAACAATAAATGGAAAGGCATACAACGAGCATAGCTGAAACCATTTTCCTTGGCTTGTCTTCGCTGCCAGCCCTCGCGATTAACAAATGTAACGCCAACGATGATGGTGAAATAATAGTTGTTCTTTGACAGCATCTGGAGACGAATAATATACAGCAATCTTCAGAACCAATGAATGAGTACGCCCAATTGAAAATGAAAAGTATACGCTTTGTTGTACACTTTAGCAGAAGACGCATCTAACCATCTCTACCTTGCTCCGGCCTCCTGTGCAAATCCAAGTTCAATACCTGATGCACCGACAATAAATCCTATCAGGTTGAAAATCTAACTCAAGTAAAAATTTCCCAACTACTTTCTCCTTCGTAAGCCTACTTCCATAGCTTATCATCACAACTATTTTTTGGCCTCTTGCTGCCGATAGTTTCTCCAAAAGAATCAACCAATTGGCCTGCCAAACTACCTGGGTCATCCTCCAAAGTCTTGATGTAAGTAACTACCACCTTCCTCTCCTGCTCAGTAGAAAATAAACTAAGCCATGTAAAAAACTTAACTCTGAAATCAAGCTTGACATGCCCTCCCTTTCCAAGCAACGGATTGCCTTCAGACATTGCTCATATGTTTCATCCAACAAATTAGATCTATCAAACATATATGAAGTGCGGTTTGTATATGTGCTGCTATCATCATGCGCATCACCGGACAACCTCTTCCTACATAATTGTGTTCTTGACTCCACTGTAGGCATATCACCAGTCCTTCTAGCTGTTTCCCTATCATCTGACTTAACTTCACCATTTATCCCAGACACATCAAAGATAGTGTCTTTCCCAGCCTCATTAACGGGCCATGACACATATCCATTATCTTCATCTTTGGAAGACTCTAAAGTTGGTATAGCTTCCTCATTCAAGTCAGGTACCAATTCAACATTAAGATCAAGCTCACGTGAAAGAGAGCGATGCTTGACCACTTCAATGACTTCAGTGCTCAACGAGCCACGAGAACACCGACTTATATTTGCTGTAAGGAATGCATCGGATTCCTCATTTTCTTGCATCTCCTCCACCTCAATGACTTCACCAACATCAGTAGCATCTAAATCTGAAGAATTGTTGATTTTTTTGCCTTTCACAGCATTCGTTGAGCTTACTTCGATCCCAACATTTTCATCACCAACCGTAAGACCCATTACACCACTCTTCTCATTGAAAACCACCAATTTTTTTCGTAAAACACCTAGCCTCAAAAAGCCCCATGCTACCCTCATCTGAAGAAGGAACTATACGGAAAGCATATTCTGTGTCAGGTTGCAAGTCAGACATCTGGAATCTATTTGTACTTTTGGCATACGTAAACGCTGGTACTTTCTGGTGTGGCAATTCAGCAACCTTACAAAACCAAACTTTGAATTCCTTAATGGCATCAGATGTCAAGATAGATTCACTTACGACCACTAACAGAGAAGTAGGACTGACATCTTCAAATCTAATATTGCAAGCTTCACGGCTTAGCTTGACTTTTGAATGCATATTAGCCTGCAAAGTACTGTTAAGAAAAGCTTTGGCACTCTCAATAGCAGCAGAACAAAGTTTTTGAACATCATTGCAAACAGATGACCTACTTGTCATGGCATGAACCATCTTTATAGATGTATTATCCAGTGGGCCCAAATCCAATTCAAGTTTGTGCCTAGCCTCTTCAACAATAGTGTGCAGTTCTTTGAACTCTGAAGTGCCTTCAAGGATCCTATGGCTCAATGATATGCGGTGGCAAAGGATATCTAGATGCTGGGCTTCTTTTGCAGCCATTAGTTGTTCCTTCCATAGTCTGATGTAAAATAAAATGTCAAATTAAACTAAAAAAATATACAGTTGCCTCTATCTATCTCATTTTCATGAAAAAAGATGCAAACATTATTAAATACTTACCCAATAATGCAAGAAACCTTGCCACAAGAAGCACAACAGTAACTCCCATCCAATTGCATCAAAGGCCCAAGTTTGACCACTCCAGCCTTTCCATGCTGCAGTGCACATTCAAGGTGGCATTCCATGCCACACGAATCAACCACACCAGTCTCTGACGTGCATGCCAACCAAAGACTAGGGTCCTTAATCTCATCATATAAATGACAGATGACACATGAACATCGTCTACAAAAAGTGTTGTCTGGACTAAGAGGGGCCTTGCATGTAGAGTTTTTGCAATATAAATTTTCAACACATCCGTTGTCCACATTAGGTGTAAATCGGGCAGGATGTTTCCCCTTCCTTGGTTGCTTTCTTGGTGGAGGATTATCATTGCAACAACTTTTCCTCAGCATTTCACTCTTGTATCCTTTTTCAATCATTTCAGGATTTTGGTGGGCGGATTTTAGCTTTAATGAACTTGACTTTTTGTCCTCTGCCAGAACCCAGCAGGGGTACTTCTTGGAGACGGAAAACCTGATATTCTTCTTAGACAATCTTACTACCTTCACAATCATCAACAGGTCCATTCTTTATGATGGCAGATGAAACAGACTGTAATACTGATAAGGAAAAATGCTCTTGCGACAAAACAATATGCTATCCCAAATCCTGCCCAGGACTGAAAAGCCACAAGTGGCACCAAACCCGGTTTATTTAGGAAAACTAAGGCAGATAATCCAAGTATACATTTGGCCAATAATTACACAAAATTTCTTTAGTCTTCACCCAAAATAATTAAAATCTACCTACGTGTTTGCTTTCTCTTGAGAAGAAATCCTTAAGAAAGGGGGTGATGTCCATCTACAAGTAAAGCCAAATTTTGCTCAGCTCAATCTCGGCACAGATGTTTACAAGTTCAAGCTGAGATTTGTAACACATATAAAATCATGTATCAAAACTTTGCATTCTCATTTTAAATTATTACAAACGCCACACTACTTTATTATTCCAGTTATGTATATTTCAATTAAGGGAACCTAACATAAACATCTAAAATCCTGCTTTCTCTCAAAATTATCGAGCTGGCTAAATTAGGGTTGGAATCAAACTTGAGCTTTTTACGGAGTGGAGCATGGGTCCAAATCAAGCTGAATCCAACACCCTAGTTACGATATTGACTATCATTTTAACGCAATTAACTTGGCAACATAATATTCAAAACAGAGAGGCTCACATATAACATGATTCAAAGGCATCCACTCATCAACTTTTCCTCCAACTTAAAACAGTGGCACATCTGACATAAGCATCAAAGATGTACCTTACACAGAGCTAGTCTCCTCACGATCTATCCCCTAGAGCTCAGATAAGCTGTTCCCACATTTCCCCTGCCAAAATCAAAGGACTTATCAAACAATACTTGAGATATAAAAAAAAAAAAACACACACACACACATACAGCATGTATGCTTCGCATCAACAACAGCCAAGCCATATCAAATCACGATGATCATCAACAGAAAGAAAATTATCTAACACACATCACAATAACCTTCGAAAGAAGGCCAAACAAAAAAAGCAAATCGAATACATGCAAGTATGAGGTTAATGCCGATTACATGAAAAAAGAGGAGTGAAATTTGGAAGGGGAATCGAGCGTACCGGGATCGAATTCGGGTTTTACGGTGGTTAGGGGTCAGGCAGAAGCCCTAATTTGGGAAGGGGAGATGTGGAAAATTTGGGGAGGTGGAATGCACGTTGAACAGTCACCCACCCCAGAGAGGTGCGACACACGAGAGATAAAAGAAAGAATTTAGAACGATTAGAAAATTATAAAAATAAAAATTTTAACAAAATAACACGTGGCAAGAAATCTTATAAGAGAAAAATTATTGGTTGACTTACCCCTGGTGATCCTAGTTCGAAAAAATTCGGCTCAAAATTTAATTCAATATTAAACTAATTGAGCGTGGGCCGGTACCCATACAACTTGGAGCTTGATTCTTTAGTTTGGAGTTATACAAGTTGACTTAACTTGGAGTTTGATATTTTATATAACGCATAAGATTTTTTATTATATTTATCAAAAAAATTTATATAAATATAATTAAATTATAAAATATTATTATATGATATCAAATTTAAATAAATTTATGCATGATTGAATTATTTTTCATGGATAATTATATCAAACTTGAAATGCTTTAATTATCAATTAAATTTTAGTTATATGAAAAAAAATATCAATAAATACGAATCAAGTTTGTTTGAACGCAAGTCAACACAATTACTTTTTAGTTCCACTCGAACTCGAAATTAAATAAGTCGAGCTTGAACTGAGCAAAACTCAATTCAACATATTCGATAAGCACCACTAGATGAACCGGTCCTTAATTTAGTTTTATATTTTGACTCAATTATCAAATTAGAACTTTTATTTATTTGGTTGAGTAATATTTTGCTAGAAGGTCTTACTTATAACTAATAGAGCTATGAGATCCAATTAGATACAAGGAAACCACCGTTCATTAAATATCCTAAATAGCAATTTGGAAATTTTAATAATAAATAGATACTTTCATCCATCCATATTTAGGTTGTTTATTAATTGGTTGTCAGGCCTTCCAGCACACTATTTTTCTTATTTGGTTTGGTGAAATTCGGAACAGAAAATTATTCATATCTCAATTTGGTTTTGACTGAAAGATCGATTTGTATTTCAATTTGGTTTGATATTCTACTTGATAAGAAAGTTGGATAAGAAAATGGACTCGTGTCTCAATTTGGTTTGGCTTATATAGATCGATTAATATGTCAATTTGGTTTTAGTCAATATGTATTTAATATTTTATTATTCAACCCAAGTTAAGTTGCCAGATTTGAAATTTGATTTAAAGTCAACCAAAGTAAACTTGAATTTATTCCGGTTAAATTTGGTTCAACTCGAAATTTTAAATTTTATATAAGAAATAAGATATTTAAATATATTTATTAGAGAATAATTAATATTTAGTGTTGCCAATATTTTTATGTAAGCTACATATTTAATGTCAACCGTTGGATTGTAAGGATGGTTAGATAACGAAGGTAATTTTATCTATACAAATACTCCCTATTTATTATATTTTATTAAAAATATTTATATCTTTTTATCAAAGAATTCTAATTTTATAATTATAGGATTGAAGAAAAATATTATTAACGTCAAAATTAGGAAGTATGTCTCACTATCGACATGGCTGATTCATTTTGATAAATTGTTTTTACAAAACTCGACAAACTCTTTCTTTGTGGAAAATTTATATTCTTCCTCTTAAGTGGATTTAAGGTATCACTTAATAATAAATTTAAATAAGTTTATAAAATTTTAATGTATGATTTTAACTATTACATATATAAAACTATGACAAATTCAAATGTTTTGATTTTCAAGATAAATCTTTGTATTATACAGTAAATGAAATTTTAAGTTATTTTCCAAAATACAAATAATTAAATCTTTGTGCTTAGAGCAACAGACCAATCTTCACCACTCCAAAGCTCCACCACCCCCGACAACTCCCTCCTGTCTCAGCGTTTTCTCCCTCCTCCTCCCTAGTGATCTCATCTCCCTCCCCTTCCACTCACATTTCTACGTACATTCTCCCTCTTCTCCCAATTGCGTCACCTTCCCTTCGCAGCATCTCAGCTTATTTCTTCGCTCAACCTGCATTGTGTGATGCCCTCCTATATAGATGTTTATGTCGGCATAACATTGTTGGACTATTACTACAAGTTGGGCACGTTGGCTCTGCATCCGAAATGGGTGTTTAATAAATGCCAGGCTTGGGAGTATGTGCTAGCTAGTTGTTGGCGCGCGCCAAACTTGTCTGTTTGTAGTGCCTTTATTGACATGTATCCCCAATGTGGCTTGGTGGGCTGATCTTCGAGTTTTTAAGAAGATTTTTGATAAAATTCCGTCCTCAATAGTGTGATGATCATGGGAAGCTCCCAATGAAAGCACTTTCGTTGGTTCATTCTGTGCTTGTTGTACCAAATTATGGCCTCGCTTGGTGGATGAATCTATAAGGACGCATATCAGTTTATCTTGACCATGCTCGTTGCTCCTGGAGTTTGCTGTGTGGTGATCGATCTTAGGTGTATGCAGGCAGGCTTCCCAAAAAGTACAATGAGTTAAGTTAAAATTGCTGCTGATCAAGGGATACTGGAAAAAAACCTAAAACATTCTCTGAAAGTCTTGTATGCCTAGCAATATATTTTTGCTTGATTTGAAAACTAATTATTAGGATGGTGTGAGGAAGGCGGGCCAGAGAAATGCTCACCACTATCTCGAAGAGAACATCTGGAATGGTCTCTCATACTACAGCTCCGCAAAAATAATAGAGAAGAAAATGAGATCAAATTTTTGAAAGCGCACCGAAATCACCGTGACATGATAGCCACCAATAGATTTTTTTCTGAAATTTCCGAAAAACATTACAAAATATCATAAAGTTTCAAAATTGGGCAATTTCCCAGCTTCCTCATTGAGGACCATGTCCACCAAAATCTCGGTGGGTTTGAGAGTTTTCGGTTTTTTCCCTGCAGCTTGACAGTACACTTATAACGGCAAGGCCATTGAAAACAGTAGAAGTTTAATGTACTAGTCAATTTTATCGGTTATCTTTCAAAAAATCTGTGTTTTTTTATCTCAAAAAGCTGCTTTAGTTAAATGTTAGTGTAATATTTATCTACTAAGTTCTAACAATTTTTTGTTCATTTAGATCTTGGATGTTTGGATCGGGTAAGAGGTTGAGGGCCATCAATGATTGGCTAAAAAAATAATTAATCATTTATTTACTATAGTATTTACAAATTCCTATTTTAATTAGATTAACTGTGGAGTATGTATTATCCTTAATCATTTGGGATCAGATGGATGGTGATGATGGCAGTGTACAAATTAAGATAATATTCTACAAATAGAAAAATATTGATACAAGATGCCATACGTATTTGGGCGATGAAAAGGTATATGGTGACGAAAGTTCATCGGTTCATATGAGTGGAAAAGTAGTGGACAAGATTAACGTGGACTTGGTTTCAAGTCACTGGAGAAGAATGTAAATTATTAATTCATGCTCGTACCGAGGTTTGCTAAAGAATGAGTTGAATGCATCCACAAGTGAAAGTTAGGGTTGCAGGATATTTCAAGCTAATTCAGTGGGGCTTGCACCATATTCGATCCTGAAAAGATCGCCGCGGTGCAGCAACATGTGAATGTGGACCTAAACTTATTCATGGGGATAGCATGAAAATGCAAGCCCGTGGAAAACCGCCAATGGCAAGTCCAGCCTGGGATCGCATTCTAGCTTCGCCTCCTTTCTTTCTTTGTTGGGTACAATATTTTAAATGGGTGACATGATATGATGAGTCTAGGCCAATTAATATATGTTAAAAGATACGTATAGAGATATTCTTTTATTATATGCCACAAGAGTGGCTGGAATACTGTGAGTGATGGGTGATGAGTGATATATGTCCCTTGTCTGCACATCCTACTCTTCTCTGTCCCTGTCGAGTGCTATGTGACCGTCCCAAAGAAAGCTTAATTTCTACCTTGCGTTTGAACTTAGATTTGAGAATTGCAGAGCCTTGTCTTCTTGCATTTCGAATTACCACGTCACGTTTGAGATAACAATATTACCACAATTTTATAAAATAAAATGGTACTCTTGTTTAATTTGCCACTTGCGTTAATTTGAAGATGAATACGCGGCTAATTAATTAAAAGTAGGAGCAGCGGCTCATAGTTACCATATGTTAGGATTGTTGGAAACTTGAATTTCAAGTTTGACAATTGGCAAGTGGATCGGAATTTGGTGCGCAGCACATGGCCGATGGCCTCTCCATCTCATGTTGTCGTCCAAGAAGTTGCCGTGGAGCGGACAGACTTTGTATTGGATCCCATGTGACGTGTGACATTACTGACAGAGTGTCCGTGGGTCAATCAAGAAGGAAACAGCCACCCTGGCACGCCCATCCATCTGGCATCCTTCAATTCAATCCATGCGTTTAGCAATTTCTTAGTCAGATCTTGCAAATGCATATACCACATTATCCCTTCCTGATAACACATCCACGCCCTCTTTCTTGCAGTTATAAGCAATCGAACGACAGCCAACGCCTCAGTTGCGGCAAGTGTGCTTCTTTATTTAATTTGCAATATCCAATACCTTACGTAAGAAACAAAGATGCGAGACGCAAGCATGATCGAGCGTGATAGAACTTTGATCTTATCATTCCATGTTATTAAATATACAGAAACTTCAAAAGTACCATTACGATATTACGATTTGAAAGACCATGTTTGTTATAGGGCCTTATAGGAAAAGAAGGAAGCTATTATCCTGTGGTCCGATTGCAGCCTTTAAATAAAATTTATGGTTCGATTGATCAACAAAATTCTCGGTGACTATAATTCAGATCCATAGATTGGGTTGGAGGGGTTGTGTAAGGTTGGCGTTGTGAGTGAAGTACAGAGGATTGCCTTCAGAAATAAAAATAAAAAAGGATTTAATTTCTACCTACCATGTTTTGTCATCGGCAAAATTGCCATAATTGGCTAACATCCTCGTATTTTAACCCAACTTAATATGTAGTTCAAAGGCAAATATTGAACGGCAATCTTAAGCTACTTTATGTTCATTTGTTTGTGTGGCGTTAATTATAAGCTCAAATAAACTTAATTTTTTTGGGAAAAGAAGAGATATATGGTGATAAAGTTGGCCGAGATTTAATGTCCATGAGTGTAGACAAGTACGTCACAGTCGCTGCAAATGGTGTCTATATATCCCTTCCAGAAAATTACAAATTCTTGTAGCTTGATTTGCCCATAAGTCAAATATCAACAGCTTAAGATCGGATATTCACAACATAGAAAACTGATCAGAGACGAATATTAATTAAAGACTATAATATAAAGTATATATCCATCCGTGACACAATCTCCTTTTAAAAAGATGATTATACATGCACCTCTTCCATTCACCCGAGATTGCCCCTGTTGAAATGCACCACTTGGCATTACTTATTACTTATAAGGTTCTCATCGATTAGCATGAAAAAATATATAAATAACATGAAAATTTTAAATTTCCAACTTTATTAAAATTAGCATATATAATATATTTTTAAAAAATAGTACTTTTACTGTATATTTTGTGTTTAAATTAATTATGATTATTTTCAAATGGGCCACTCATGTGCCATCATATGTGTAAAAATACACTGGTGGGCCAGGTGATGCTATCATGATTATTTTATGCCTTTTCTTTGGATGTAATTATTTAATTTGTATAAAATAATTTATTAAAAATTCTTTTTTATATAAAATATATTAAATATAAATAATTTTAATAAGGTTGATTATTTTAAAATTTTTATATCATTTGCACTACATTCATGCCTACCAAACAGACTCTAAAGAAAAAAATTAAGTGGCAAAGTATGTCATTTGATTTTGGTTCAAGTGTGCCAAAAATATTATTGTAATAAAATTTGGGATAAAATAGGTGTGAGTATTTTTCTTCCAACCATTCCTAAGAGTATTTAAGAGTGTAAAAAAAATGACGTTGGTTTATGTTTTTTTCTAATCTTTTTTTCTAAATCTTTTTTGGGTTTTAAAACGGAAGTTGCAAGGATAAAGGATTTAACTGGTGTATGATTAATATTAACACTATCACCATTAGCAACCGCTGGCAAATTATTGGAGCATTTAATATGTCGAATTAAAGAAAGTATCATTGTCGGGGGACCATGGTCGGTCCAACACAAATCAGTGGTCGGTTTGGGGACCTTTCAATATAACTCGTGTATGAAACACTCGCCACAAAAATCAAAAGCTAGTCGAACTTTTCTTTCCTGTATTTTCTCCCCTTTTAAGAACCTTTTTTTGTTGGTCAATGGCAGCCGAAATCTGTTTTAAGGGAGAAAATCTTTAGATCTGAGGCCAGTATTATAGATACATATTAAAATTAGATCATAAATAAATCAAATAACGTAATAATAATACACATTATAAATATTTTTATTTTGGTCAGTTTAGGCTTGTTTGGTTACATTAAATAAACGGAAATTTATAAAATTTATATAGACATAGTAATTTATGCCAAAAGCATTAATTTTTCATTAAACTTTATTTATTTTGAAAGTATTTATTGATAAAATGAAAGTAAGACTTCATACGAACTAGTCTTCCTTGAAATTTTCATCACTATCAATTCTTTTAAAAAAAATACAAAAAGGGATTTTTTTGTGAATATATATATATATATATATATATATGCATACATACACTCTCTTCTAATTAACTTTTTTAATTATAACTAAAAAAATTTATGTATATTATATCTTCTGTATGGCAATAAAAAGAGCTAATTAGGGGAGAACCCTAATAACTACAACGTATTTAAATCGTAATGTTTCCTGTCAACGATAAGAATTAAAAATTAATTTCATGATTAATATGTGAATTGGAAGAGTATTAAAAAACCATAAGGAAAATTCATCAGAATATTCCCGGTTCGATGCTTTCACCAGGCAACTAGAGAATAAATTGATTATTAAATATATCATATCATTTAATTTAATGCCTTTGCATAGGATATACATCGATAACTTATTAGATAAAAATAATAAAATAGAGTACCGCCATTTTTGTCTTTAGATGGATTAGTTTTTTTTTTTGTATTTTTTGATGGAAGTACTTAAACTGCCCCTTATAGATGACGACTATCACACCTAATATGATACAATCTTATAACCAAACATTACAATTTCACGATATTCTTTGATAATACAGCCATGCATAATTATAGACCCGTCGTGGGGAAAAAACGAGAGTACAAATAAAATATTTCGTGTCTTTCAATTGTTAAAATGAAGTATACGATTTCTAAAATAATTTTATTTTATTAACTGATGGTTACTTTTACATATATTGATCACTAGGTAGGTTGTTCTTTTATTAAATTTAAAAATTTATCATCTCCCACTTGTAAATATTTTTCACTAAAAATTGATAATTTTTACATTAATATGAATAGCTTTAATATAAATCTAAGCTAGTTGACTGAAACCATCTTTAATCTTGTTAGCAATAAGTCTAAAATTTAAATTTTTTAGTTTTAATGCATTACGTTGAATTGGGAGGCGAAAGGTGCTAAGTTTTCTTTTATTATTATTACATTATATTATAATAGAGGATAAGTCATCAAGAACGCTAACTTTATCATTCAAAAATAGTATTGTAATTATGACTAAAGAATAAGTTATTAATTAGAGTTAATAACTTACAATTGCCACTTTAGACTTTAGAAAGGCAACTAATAAATTACAAATGACTATTTGTCATCTACGCCAACAACTCTCAAGTCTCCACTACTCTTATAATCAATTAGCTTTTTATCATCATCACATTAATTTAGTTTTTTGTTTGATCTTGGAAGGGTAAAAAACATATTAATTCTCCACACCCGAGATGATAACGTTGTGGTGACAAAACACGTGTCACGCAAAGACTGATTTGGAGGCACAAAATGAGCTGGGTTGACAAAGACCCCTCATGGATCAATTTCAAAAACTTATCAAAATCATTGATTTACTTAGTTTTACAATACAAAATCATTCCCTCCCGACAATTATTATCACCACAATCCTTGATCTGTTCAGTCTAGCTGGTGAAGGCCCCACACTCTTCACCGGCAACCTGTATTTCCCGGTCAACCCCCACCTATCTCCCCAGCGTATAAAGCCTTACCACCCCCTCCTCTGAAGAGACGGCCATCGTCTAATTCTCGGTTGGTTGTAGTCCCCGCCGTGTCAATTACATTAGTAGTAGACTAAAAATGCCGATCACTAGAATTGCCATCGGTCGGCCGGAGGATGCCACCGACGCCGACGCCCTCAAGGCGGTCCTCGCCGAGTTCATCTCCACCCTCATTTTTGTCTTCGCCGGCCAAGGCTCCGGCATAGCCTTCAGTAAGCACTATAAACTGTTGTGACGTTTTAGAGATTTCGATGGTATGGTCACTTAAACTAAATGAGCGTAGATATTTTGTTTGACTTAATTGTGTGTGAATATTTTTTTAAAGAATGTTATATATAATAAGTTCGAATAAGAAACAGATTAAGTAGTTGTTTAAAACGGATATAATTGATTGATGTGGTACTTTAGGTAAGTTGACCGGCGGTGCAGCGACCACTCCGGCGGGCCTGGTGGCGGCGGCGCTGGCCCATGGCCTGGCCCTGTTCGTGGCGGTGGCCGTCGGCGCGAACATCTCCGGCGGGCATGTGAACCCGGCGGTGACGTTCGGCATCTTCGTGGGTGGCAACATCACCCTCATCCGAGGCGTCCTCTACTGGGTCGCGCAGCTCCTTGGCTCCGTGGTGGCCAGTCTCCTCCTCAAGTTCGTCACCGGCCTGCCCACCGGCACCTTCGGCCTCGGCTCCGGCGTCACCGTCTGGAACGCCTTCGTGTTCGAGATCGTGCTGACCTTCGGCCTCGTATACACCGTGTACGCCACGGCGGTCGACCCCAAGAAGGGCAGCCTGGGCGTCATCGCCCCCCTGGCCATCGGCCTCATCGTTGGCGCAAACATCTTGGCCGCCGGGCCCTTCACCGGCGCCTCCATGAACCCGGCGATTGCATTCGGCCCGGCGCTCGTGAGCTGGGACTTCACTCACCACTGGGTGTACTGGGCAGGCCCGCTCATCGGCGGCGGGCTCGCCGGTGTCGTGTACGAGTTGTTCTTCATCAGCCACACCCACGAGCAGCTCCCCGTGACCGACTACTGAGAAAATTAATTAGGATCCCCCCAGCCTTCGTTGTGTCTGTTCATGATTTGATTTTTGTATTTATCGTGTACCCGTCCTGCATGCAGTCACTGATCATGATGGCTGTCGATCGGTTTCTTCATTTTGGACCAATTTATAGCATTTCCTTCGTGTTGTTGGTTCATCGATGTTGCTGTTTATTAATGGTATCTGTCGTCCGCGCCTGTTATTACGAGTCATAATAATCCCATCTCACTGTCCACATTCTGACGTGCATGCTGATGAATCCATACATAATTATTAGTGGTAGTGTCCTGGTCGACTTTATATATGTATATTAGGACATATATATATATATATACATATAAACATGATCACATGATAATATCTCCTATGTTTATTTATGTTAAGAATGAAACAAAGTCGAGAAGAATCTAAGCGTGGGATGCGAGGTGGGGACGAGAAGTGTTAAACAAGATTAAAAAAAGCAAATAGGAAATGTTACAAAAGAAGGTACACTAATTGGAGGGGTAGGATGTGATGGGGGTGGGGCTCTGAAGGAAATTGACCGCAACTCATGCTGCGCGTGCGTTGGCGCGTCTGCACCCGGCCGTATGTGGTCGCACATGGACGATGGATACAAAGTGGCAGGTTGGGTTTTGGCTAAAACAAAACAAGGGACACGAGGAAAGCAATACCGATTTACGGATCTTAACTTGATGGTAACTTAACAAAATTTTTCCATCTCTCTTCTGCCCCCGCCCCCCCTTCACGTATCTTGTCCTTGCTTTGGACAAAAGAGATCCATATAGCACCGGCTTAAAATTTCATGAGCCCGGAAGTTTATTAATGCTAAGACAAGGAAATTAACAATAAGAATACAAATTGACATATGTAGAATACATTAGAGATATCAATGCAGTCTGGAAGGATTACCAATAATAATTACTGTTTTTTAAGACATGGCAAGCGAGCCGAGCCGGCTCACAAAAACTTGAGTTCAACTCAATTTTTTATCGAGCCGAGCTGGGCTCAAGATCAAACCAGGCTCTTCCCAAACAAGGTTGAACCCCAAGCACACGATGTAACACTTCGATTCCGGTTTCTCTAAAAATCTGATCAAAACTATCATGATCGTGTTGAATCATATCTAAATCAATCAATTTATAAGATTCAAACGATAATAGATTGAAATAACCTTCTTAGCGTCTAGAAAAAAGAAGACATCATGATACATCACAATGTATCCAGTAAATACATTAACACACATCAATACAAACAAAAGAATGAAAGAAAATAATGGTGCACTAAGCATGCGTATAACAACTATCGGTCCTTCTACCGTGCCGACCCAACACCCAGGGATACTAAGACCTACACATATAATAAGAAAAACATCAGCAATGAGTATCACTTGTCCAAAAAATACTTAGTGTAAACTGGAAAGTAGAATCTAATTTTCAAAAAGAAGGAAAACAATATATAATATCTATGGGAATACTCAAAGGGCATCTACTAAGGAGCCATCAAGTTGCAAACTCGATAGCATTCCAAACTAAAATAGTGTTATGTCACTCTAAGCAATAACTAGTCTCACTCTTAGAAAAAAGTATGTATCCTAAAGCCCTATCTAAACCTCTATATAACACCTGGCCAAGGGTACAATTGCTTGCCAAGTATTCTCAGGCAGTCGCCTTCAATACCCTTTAATACCACAAATATAGATACGCACTGTACACGATAATACCCGTCTACTCTATGCCTCTTTGGGTGTGAAGAAGAACCCTTTCACTAATCTAGAGATAGTTACGACCGGCATATGTGCCCACTCACTGTATACGCAAGGTCAAATTCACTAACTCTCTGCTCACTAAAATTTAATGATAATTATATATAGGGCTGAAAAGGGAATCATATAAGTAAAGCTTAAAGGCAACGTGAGGTTGATCTATGTTAGAGAACAACACGAGAGATTTTATTCTCGAGGGTTATTAATTACGGAAGTAAAATATATTTAGATGTCCTGTGTTAAGTAGGGTCAGATAAAAGAGTCACTTATCATGTCATATGATTTGAAAATCAAATTGTGATAGAGTAAAATGGTAAATCTAAGAAGAGTCCTAACGGACTTGTAGTCCAACCTCCAAGCATATCAGCACATTTACTGTAAGTTTGAACTCCGAAATCTATATTGAAACTCATTACTTAGTAAAAGATTAATAACTCTATATAATGCATAGTCATGGTGTGTGTAAAACCTTAGCTTTGGGTTAGGGTTTTTTTCGCTTGTAGTTTTGTCTCGTCGGGCTAGTATCTAATCGATTTAAATGAGTTCAAGCCAGACAATTTTTTAGAGTATGAGTATGGGACCCAGATAGTTGTACGAGCATGTTATAGAAACTAAATATACCCTACATGCAGATAATAGCTTCAGTCATGCTACAATAGAAGATGAGTTATAAGTGTATACACAAGGTATACAGATTTTATTTGTATGTGTTAACCAGGGTTTTAGGGCTAGATCTAGGTCATTACAGCGTTTAATATTCGTTTAGGATTTTCACGGTATCTCATGTACATGCATCTTAGGGATTCTGAACTACTAGATTGCCCCTCTAAGCCAAGTTTGGATTGAGTCGTAGATTTTCACCCAATTGAGTTTAGAGTTTCGAGATCCATTTATACTTTTTGCCTTGATTACTACCTATAGAGTTACTTTTAGGCCTCCAGTCAATTTTGACTTTGGACGATCAGAATCCAAATTTTTCCATATATATATATATATATATAGGAAATAAGTTTCCTGTACTTAAGCACAGTGCAGCTTGCATGTGCTCAAGTTTGATCTTGGCTGTTGGATTAGCATCCAACGGCCAAGATAAAAAAATGAGAGGGGGTGGCCGCCGGCGCCGCCGCAGCAGTGACGATGGAGGGGCGGGAAGGGTGCCCGGCATGGCGACGGCAGGGGGCGGCGGCGACAGGGGACATGGTTGGTCCGGGGGCGGCGGCAAGGTGATCGCGGGTCGCCACGCGGGGGCGCTGTGCGGCAGGGTGGCGGGCGGGGGCCGAGGGGGGCGGCAGGGGACAGGGGTGGCAGGCAGGGGACCGGGGTGGGGGGGCGCGACGGGGTGGGGGGCGCGACGGGGTGGGGGGCGCGGCTGGGCGCCCGTTGCCGCGGTGGGGAGGGGCGGGGGCGGGGAGGTGGGCTGCTGGGGTGCACCGCCGCGGCCGACCTCGGCTTTGGGAGGGGGCGCGGTAACGGGGCAGCGGCCCCAACGGGGTGGGGGTGGTGTCGCCCAGCGGCGGGGCGGCGGCGGGGAAGAGACGGGGCAGCTGCAATCCGCCGCCCTGTCGCCGGAAAACCGCCGGAAGCCGCCGGAAAACCGCCAGCAGCTGCCGAAAAACCGCCAGAAAATTGGAAATTCTAGAATTCGCCGGAATTCACCGGATCTTCCGCGGGGCTCACCCAGTGGAGCCAGATCGAGCTTCGGACGCCGATGAGCGCCGAATTTGAGCTCCGAGACGCGCGACGGAACCCTAGCCGTCGCCGATTGCAGACGGCGTGAGGTATAATTACCTCTGATTGATTTATTTAAAATTGATGATAATTGTTAGCATAGCATGCTAAGGTTGATTTATTGATGTGATTGATAGTGATAAGTTACATGATGTGATTAATGACTAATTAGGGATGAAATGATAAGTTACACGCATGATCTGAATGGATGAATGTGGGTGATCTAATGAGATAGATCGAGTCAGATCATGATAATGGATCACGACATAAGTTAGAAAAACACAATAAAATTGGTATGACTAGGATGAGTTAGAATTATTTAAATTTATGACTATTTAACTGTTGCTGGATGTTGATGATTGAATTGTGGTTGATGTTCATTGTGTTTGATGCATCATTTAGTTAGCGGGCGTTAGTATTTAGTTTTGATGTGTAGGTACGAAGTAGGAGCTCGCCGCCTAGGCGCGATGACACGTTGGAGCTTCTACCAGGTCCGTTTAGGACTCGTCTTGTTTTACGCTCTTCCATTGTATGTTTATTTTATTATTGCAGGGCGGGTTAAGTGGCGTTTTATTGGATCCCACTTAACTCGGGCCATTTAATCGAATATTTCCGGATTAATAACCCCTCGAGGATGAGATCCCTCGAGGATGATTTCGAAAACAAGATCCACCACAAGTTGCCTTCGGGCCTATTATATGAATCCCTTCCCAGGCCTATATATATAGTTTTATCGAGTTTTCAGTGAGACGAGAGATGGAGAAACCGACTGCATGTACCATGCAGAGGATGCCGTGACAGTCAAAGCGGGCTCTGGATTAGTGCCAGCGGACTGTTCCATTCCCGAGGGATCCTGACAACTCCGCGTTTGAGTTCCTCACACCCGGAGAACGTGGAGGTTTACGGGTACTGTTTAGTACAGCGCATGTCCGGACTTGTGGTTCAAAGGGTACTAAAGGCGACTGCCTGAGAGTACTCGGCCTTCGTGCTCAAGGCCAGGAGAGATATGGAGGTTCGGAGAGGGCTTAGGATAAAGTTTCATGAGAAGTACTGAAAAGAAGTGCTGAGAGTAGCACAGTACCAGCAGCAGAGCAGTAAGTTCGGGATGCTACCGGGTCTGCAGCCCAGTGGCTCCTCAGTAGTGCCCTTCAGAGTGTTCACGTGGAGTATGATGTTTTCTTTCAGATGAGAGTTTGCTCTCATAGCCAGTTTGTTATAGTTATTTTATTTTCCGGACCAGTAACGCTTGTTACTGACGTTTTTCTTATATATATGTAGGTGATAAGCACGAGATGGATGAGCCAGCTTGGACGGAGGAGCAATGAGGTCTTGTGCACACACATGTTAGATTTCTGAATGTTTAATATTGTATTATTATGTTATTATATTGTGAATGACATGTTCAAATGCATGAGACATGATAGAATGTGAAATGATCAGAGTAGCGCAGCAAAAGTGTGATGGGTTAGGACCCAAAGTTCAGAGAATGATGAATATAATAGATCAGAAGTATGTGTGACTGCTATTGTTGCTATACGTATATATGTTTGAATATACGATTTTGACAGGGTGGCCTCTAATTGCATTTTTAGGGGAAATTCTGTTCCTTTCATTTTAGAATTTTTACTAATTTTGATTGTAATTGTGTTGGTGTGAAATTTAGGTTGCATGTCATCCATGTAGTACCATGTTAGGATTTTGCGCATTTATTCGTTTATGATGGATCGTATCTTCATCTTAAGACGCCGAGATTGGATCCGCATGAGTTAGGTTCGGGTTAGCCGACCTAACCGGGGCCTGTAACATGCCGGTTCGGTTCACGAGCGTGAACCGGATTTGAGGTGTTACAGATCTAGCCTTAAAACCCTGAGCTAACACAAGAAAAAATATATATACACCTCGAGTTTATACTAATAACTCCTGCTCTGTTGTAGCATAATTGAAGTTATCATCTGTCCATCAGGTATACTCAACCGTTATAACATGCTCATACGGTCATTTGAGCCCATACTCATAGTTTGAAAGTTAAATTAGCTCAAACTAACTCAAGATTAACCTAAACCGGGAAAGATAAACAAACTATCATCTTTCCATTGAGCATACCCAACCTCTATAATATGCTCATATAACCATTTAGGCCTCATACTCATGATCTGAAATCTAAATTGATTCGAACTAACTTAAGAGTAGCTCGAACCAGACAAAACAATACGTGATTAAAACCCTAACTCAATGTGAGGTTGTACACACGAGCCAAGCTAAGTCTTAATGCTTGACTCAACCACTCAAACCTAGTTCAAACACCGCTTGAGATCAAGCTTGACTCGAGCTCAGATTGAATTTGGGAGTTTTTCTTTAATATTTTTGGTTGAGAGTAGTTGGGCTCTTGAAAATAAAATTTTCTTACTTTTCTATAGTTAAGAAGCTTGCAAATGAATTATTGAAGTTCTTTTGTATTATTTTATATGGTTGATGGTATTGAAAAATAAATTTTAATATATATATTTTTACTTTAGGAATTGTAGTATATTGTGTATGATTGTAAGTAGGTAAGCGATAACCAATCTAGTCGAAATGTACTGACACCATTATGGTGCAATTATTCTTCCCTTTGAATTGTAATTTTTTATGAAATAATTTTTTTAAAAGAAGAGTCAATAGTCAAATTTTTTATTTTAAAGAAACCCTCGAGTCAAGCTTGAACAAGCTAACGCAGTTCGGGGTTTGGCTTGATTAGTTTTTGAGGCAAGCCAGCTTGGCTCTCTTACTTGCCACCTAAGCTAGGCGGTGGCCGGATCTCAGCCGTGGCCCGCCATACTATGGGTGACATGACACTAAAGTTATTTTTTCTTAAATGTTAGTTAAATTTATTTTAATTTTTTAATTGATGGTATTTTAGATAATTTGTATTTTTTCCCTTTTAATAATTAGACTTGATTTTTCCATCACTTAATAATATCAAAAAAATTTCTCCCATTTATATATATAATGTCTTACTTATCATGGATTTGAATTATAATATCACCGGAGCAGCAACTATTCACGTCTTGGATTCGCCGTCGCCAAGGCCCATCTACCATATTTGAATGCCCATCTAAGCGCAACAGGCATGGATTTGGTCTTGTCACAGGAATGTGCGGAATCTGATTGGGTCATATCCAAATGAGTACGAGCGAGAAGAAGATCGATGGTGTCTTATCAAATCAGATCTAACATTAAAGATCCACGCCATCCTCATCCAACTGTTGGGTTACTAGTTATCACTTATCTAATGTAAGGTCTTTAATTTGGGGCCCTTGTTGGGTTGTGGCCGGAGTTTTTTAACAAATTAAAATTGTCTTTCTCATGAGGATCAACGTATCCTGACAGTTCTAATTTCGTAATAGTTGCATTTTAAGAATTATGATGAAAATGTAAAACACAATTGATCGACTAAAGTTTAATAGACTTTCTAAAGTAAAAAGTTCAGTTTAAAAGCCGATCATCTATATTTTGGGGGTGCTTGGGAAATAGCCATGAAGTTTACGTTCTTTAGTTAGGATACACTACACATGATCTGTAGTGAAGCACGGCAGAATATCCTTGGGCCTGCTTCCTGCGGTTGCATAGACATGATGGCATAAGTGCCTCCGAAGCAAACATTTTAGCAGGTGACGTGAGAAGTGGTGCTTCTGTATATACATATCCCAGCTTATTACTAATAATAAAAACCACATTATAGATTCATATTTTATGGAGGAATATAATTGGCGGTGCCAATTACCAGCGTACATGGACAAGCATCTTATGTCGATCTCCTTCAGTGCCCATCTCGGGCACTCATTCATTTGTGCATGTCTTGCCTATTTGCCAGAGCAATATTTCTCATTTGTATGTGCGAAGTGTTTGCTCGCATATATTCCTTTTGGAACAGCGTGATGGACGTACTTGCAATCAAGATAAAGAATCATACACTACACTTGCATGCTTGGAGATGCCTTGCTTAAACAGTTCCGGCGTTGGTTTGTCCTATTTCAGCTGGCTATTGCTGCATGTTGGTATTGCCTGCATAACGTGCTTCACACAAATCAACAAATTCACGGAAATAATAAAAGTTTGGTACGCTAAGAATATCTACAATTTCCAGTCCACTCATCCATTTAACGAAATTTCGGCGCGTGGCAACTTAGGTAGCCACCAATCGGAGAAGTGGGGGGGGGGGGTGGAATTAAATTTTTTAGAAATTCATGAGTTTCCATTACATTTCATGATTTTTTTGGAGATTTTTCATGTAGCTAGCTATCATAATAGGCACCAAAATCTCCCCGTTCGATGAGATGTAGTTCGTAAAACATATTACAACACCACATGTAAAAGACGATAAATGAGGTCAATCAGGAATCTAGTAAGCAATGTCTTCCAACCAGCTATGCGACCATGGATCTAAGAACAAAATATTAACAGGGGAAAGTAGATTGTCAAGGTCCGTGTATATTGATAAATTATTAATAATCAGCTCTTTGAGGATAGATTTATGAAGGTCAAACAAGGCTTATATGCGATGAATGTGTCCCCTTGTTCGTGCCGGCGCCCATTGGAGCTCCCATTGGGGCTTATAGTGGACGCTTCGTTTTCTCCCACAAGTGACTGTCGTTTAGTACATCCACACTCTGCTACTATACACAGCACTAATTATGTAGATCGCGCCTGCTCATCCATACATTTGAAGATAAAAAATAGAGTTGGCTGAGATGGACGGCAAAACATCACCTCACTCCTCTTTTAGCAGAGATGGACGGCAAGCTAGCCGATCTAACTCTCGTGACACATGTGCATGAAATGGAAGCGATCGAGAAGCATACCCAACAAATATTCAAAGCAAGTTGAGGTAAGGATTTTAAGTCCCCAGAACTGGCACACGCAAAGAAATTAGACCAATCTAGTGGAGTTGGCAGCTCTTGCTTGCTCTGGTCATTGCACCTTTAATTAGTTACTTACAAGCAAGGAAGGCCGTCTAGCTAGAGTTGGGTATTAAAATGATCACAGGTAAAATAAAACCGAAAGGCAAAAGAAATATTGAAGCACCGCAAGTTCCGTGGTGTTTCCAGGCTTGCAGTCCCATTTTAGAGTGAAAATCGTGAGAAGAAAGTAAGGAATGGGTAGGCTTCTAGGCCAACCCATGATCGGATGTCCCTCCCTATCATCCATTTACTCAACTCCCCTTCCACTTCTGGACGAGAGTGATTCATCGTGCCTAGCTCTTTCTCTTTTTTTTTTACAGATCACCCTCTACTATTTTCAATCTTTTAAAAATAGTCATATATCTGCCCCAGGCTTGCGCTCAAGTAATTAAACTTATGAGTAGACGTATAACAATGAATTTCTAATTCGGGGCATGCTTGCGAGGCTCTAAGTCAAACGAAAGGCTAAGGGAGACTGATCATGAGTTATCTCTTTTGTAAATCCAATTAGTTAACCCAAGTGTTTGGAGTGGATATACATGAGAAGATATGTGTGGTAGGCTCACCATGACAACCTTGGCCAGTGTCAAAACTGTAAACAACCCAAATATAGTCCATTCGTGTAATTGGTTCTGTTGTCTCCTTCATCCTCGTTTTAATCTACACCACTCTTCAACAGGCCCCTCCATCTTATAAATATAAATATATATATAATTTACCTTTTTCATCTCAAAACATAATTGTTGGTTTATCTGTGCTTCTTTGCTTGCTGGATTATAACTTACGTTCATTCATTTTCCTAACCTTTGAAGGTTGGAAACGTAAGACTAATTCACGTTCATTGTTCATGGGGGCGGCTTTTGACTCCACAAAACTCCATTCCCCTTGTGTTAATTAATAGCAATGCCCACTCTTCCCTCCCTTTAAAAAGCTCTTCCTAATTCTCTCCTCCCTTCCTGTGTCTCATTCTCCTCTTCTCATATTCCTGGTTGTATCTTCTAACTGTCTACTCCTATTGATCTCTTCTTCTCTCACTTGTTCTTGTGATCAAGAGCTACAGCTTGTGCATGGAAGCTGTAATGGATCAAGGGCTTCCACGTCCAAGCACCTATGAACAAACTACCCACGTTGTGAAAGGCAAGAGAACCAAGAGGACGAGACTTCAATCGTCGTTCATGGCGGCGAGCAGCTCGTCGGCCAGCCTGTCCGGAGAAGATCGGAATTATGACAACATCGCCGACGCTGCCGGGTCTCCGGCCTCCTCCGCCGAGTCATCAGACAGCGGCGCCACCGAGGAGGAGCAGGACTTGGCCAACTGCTTGATCCTCCTCGCGCAGGGGTCGAGCAAGGAGCCTCCCTGGTGCAAGATGCCGGAGAAGATGACGACACAAAGCTCCTTCTCGGACAAAGGCTAGCAGAACCGGCGATGACGACGACAGCGACGGGGAGGTACGTTTACGAATGCAAGACCTGCAACCGGAGCTTCCCTTCGTTCCAGGCCTTGGGAGGGCACCGAGCTAGCCACAAGAAGATGAAGCTTGTCGCGGTCGGATCAGGAGTGGGAGAGGAGAGCCAGGTGAGCTGCTTGGCTCTTCAAGTCTACAAGCACAGCTCTAATTCGTCTTCTCCGTATAATGGTAGCAACGCTGTCAAATCGAGGGTCCATGAGTGCTCCATCTGTGGAGCCGAGTTCTCGTCGGGGCAGGCGCTGGGCGGGCACAAGCGCCGGCACCGAGCGGCCATGGCCGCCGGCAGCGAGTCAGTAGTACCGCCGCAGAGCAAGAAACAGAGGAGCAGCGCCCTGTCCTTGGACCTCAACCTCCCTGCACCAGAAGAAGACTACCCGAGCTCGCCCAGGAGCTTCACCTTCGCCGGAAAACGTACGCTAGTCTTCGCCGCGACGCCGCTCGCCACCATGCGCCCCATGGTCGACTGCCACTATTGATCTTATTTAATCTTGTTCATCCTTGGCAAACAAAAAAAAGTTTAGATTTCTCTTGATCTTGATCATGATCATGATCATGCAACTGTTGATTAATTAATTCGATTCTTTCATTGACGCTATAATTAAGATGGTCATGAAACGCTTTGTATGTTTCTTTCATTGATTGATTAGATCGTCGTTTGGTGCAAAGATAGTTGAAACATTGGATTTAATTTGGAAAACTCAGTTACTTTACACTTGTGTGTCGCTGCTTCATCACTCAATCTATTCGGTTGGTTGTACTTGTAAGATATTGGTGGAGCTGCTAAAAGCCTAACAAAAGCAACTACTAATAACTAATCTTCTCTTCTAATCCATCGACATCTTGCTATTTAGTTTAGTTTAGTGTTGTCGCCTGTTACCTCAATCTACACGCTTCTATTAGGCAGAAATTGGTCTTTGACAATGTTCGGGTCACATGGGCAAGCATACTTTCTCCATTGTTATTATTCAACTTATAAGCCAATTGCTATTCTTAATCACTCTTACCTCAACACTGTGTCATATACTGGTCAAGTATGATATGTCCTTCCAATTTGTCGCATTTTCTGAGATGGGTCAGTGGGGCTGTAAATTAGCTGTGTGAGGATGCCGGCGGCCTGATAAGGGGCACGTATCACATTCGCGGAAGGAAACAGAAATGTAGCATGAGACACTTTTGAAACAGGATGCGTCCCATAAAATGGACCATTTTGTATGAAACCTGTCTGTGATGTACGTTCTATATAGGCTTGTCTCAGTGTCAACATAATATTAAGAGTTGGAAATCAAAGTCTGCTAGCTACTTAATTATCTCCTAAGTCAAGTATCATTTATCCAATGCCGACCTGCTTGAGTGCTCCATAGAATTGGAGCTGAGTCCGTCAAAGCATTAGCATCCAGTTGTATTACAGAAGGTCTGGGAGAAGTTTTTTCTTCGCCGACCTCTAACTTCCCCTTGAATAGTTCGGTTGAAACTTGGATGATAAGGTCCACTAGACAAATGCTTCTTCCTTCACTCATTAAAATGGCCAAAAAATTTTCTGATTATTAATATGGTTTGTAATTGATAATTAATAGTGATAGTCGGCGAGTATTGTCCTCCCTCGTTGATCGCATGCATTTATTTAGCTCAGTTGTAATCTATCATCTGCCTTTCACTGGCAAGTAATTAAGCTCTGCTCTTAATTGGGACTCTTGGCTTGGGATAACTTCAATCCACAAATACATCATTATCATAATTTTTATTTTTATAGTTAATATATTCTTTATATACATGGTTTTCCGTACCTCTATATTAGATTTATCATAAAATTTATCATTCATATCAGCATTCTATTGGCTTACATGAGTACTCGTATTTTTCATTTTGATGTCATCGGCAGACTTTTCTGATTGAGGAATCATAGACGCGGGACACAGAAAGAGTCATAACACATTGATTTGTCAATCTCTACTATAAATATGTTTAACCCTAAAATTTCGTAGTCCAAGATTAAAACATGTCTATAATGTTTTGACGTTCAACTGATTTTAGCAATCTAAGATTTCTTGCTCTCGATAGCTAATCACTCGCCGTTATGTATGGAAATTTTCAAGTAATTCACTAAATACATTGTTTTGTCAAAATACTCGTGTCATTTAAAGAGCCTCCGGTTTTAGGGAACTCCCTATGCCCAGTAAACAAAAACACTTTGGAAACATGTGGGTCCCTCGCGTTTTCCCAATTGTTTTTAGCTGGGGCACATCTATGGGCGTGTGGGCTGTGGCATGTGCAAAAATTGGACAAACCATTAATTTTAAGTCCTACTAAAACAAGAAATACAAAAGTACGTTGCCTCCTAGGGGAAATCACCTGATAGGCCAAATCGAAAACGAATTTATCAATTTGAAGCATTATTTCCTATTTCGCCAACAATACCTATTAACTAATTACTCAACTATAAATCTCATGTCCTCGCCCTTAAAGTTCGTTCGGTTGTCTTTAAATTATATTAAAAAAATATATAATTTAAATATTAAAAAATTTTCTTATATTTAAATGTCCTGAAATTTAGTCAATCTTTTTTAATTTTCTATCAAAACAACTCTACATAAAAATTTTACATAATAACATTTTAGTGTAAGAAATATAAAAAAATTAGAGAAAATTTTGAGAGACACACGTGAAAAAGAAATATTTTATTTTCGTCTCATTTTCATACTATCTAAATATACAAAGGAAATCTTTAAAATTTTCTTCCGTTTTGTGGCATTTTTATTTTTTATAATTTTTTTTCGCTTACATTATTTTGATGCCCACCAAATGAACCATTAAGCATCTATTTTGTTGTCTTAAAATCATATAAAAAAATTTAAAATCTAGAGATAAAAACTTCCTTCCGTTTTGCTTATCCAAAAGTTTAGTTAAACAAAATCTTATTTAGGCTATGTACAAATTTACAAAATAACAAATTTTAGTGAAAGATGAAAAAATTAAAGAAAATTTTAAGATACATACTTGGAAAAGAAATATTTTATTATTATTTTATTTTTTTACTATCCAAATATGTAAAAAAAAGTCTTGAAAATGTTCATATTATTTCATTTTAATTTTTCATGTCAACAAAACAAATCCTACAAGAAAAAAAAATTCCATGCATGGCGGAGGCGACGACGAAGATATAATTGGTAAGATTCCGGACTACGTTAGATGGTAGGGAAGTTCAAGATGGAGAAGGCTGTGGCGGCCATGTCAGGGGCCCTTGGCCGCTGTTTGGAGGACGACGTCGACAACGTCATCGAGGAGGTCATCCCCATCGACAACGTTTCGTCCACTGTATTTGCCAAGGTCGCCGAGTACTGCAAGCATCACGCGGCGGTGCCGAGGAGGGAGAAGGAGGAGCTCGACGACTGGACGCCGCCTTCCTGCAGGACTTGGACGGATGAGCTCTACCTCCTAGTGCTGGCCGCCAATTACTTGGAGATGGACTGTCTGCGGGATCGGATTCTTGATAAGGTGGCGGAGATGATCAAAGGGAATTAGATGTCGGAGAAGATTAGAGCGGTGCTGGGCATTGTCAATAATCTGACCCCGGAGGAAGAGAGAAAGGGATCAAAGACAAGTACTCCTGGGCCTTAAGTAAGAAACAAGCTTATTAGATCATTAATCTTTATGACTTTGCTTTGTTTAATATCTTGTTTTCATTAATTAGCTTATTAGAATGGAAACTTATATAATGATGTAGCATGTACTAGTAGTACTGTGTCGATTTACAAGGTGTTTTATCAGATGTTATTATGTGTTCTTTTTTATTCTCATTAATAAAACGAAATTAATCTTTAATTATAATTTCTTGCAACCGTTTGTAATTGCACCGTAGGCAGTTAAGTATTCCAAGCAATCACTGCATATAAGAAGTCGGATAGAGCAGAAATTAACGGTTAAGATATTAAAATTTGCTATTCTCATTGGTTTCAAATGATAATTAGTTTGACACTAATCCAAACTACTCCGGGACTTCACCTGCGCAATGCATGGCAATTTCCAATTGACTTTTTTAGCCAAGTAATTGCATTATCTTTTATTTACCATGATAATCTAAATTTACTGAACTTTAAAAATACTGTTTAAATTAGAAGTGGTGGAGTTTATTCTAATATAATTAGATTTTTTCTATATTATCATTGATAAAAATGTTAATAAAGATTAATTAATTTACCTTTGCTAGAAAGGCCCTAAACATAGTTTTACGCAAGTTCAATCATAGATTAAAAATTTGGAACTTAGACTCGTAGTCTCAGCATCCCAGAAAGTGGAATAGCCTAAGAGTTAATTCCAAGTTGATTCGGGATCATCTATACTAGTTTCAATTGAGTAAATAAAATATTATATCAAATTAGCATATATTACTTTTTGACAATTAAAATTGATAAATATATTATTAAAATTACTTTAAAATATTAATTTAGCTAAATTAAAATAAAGTTAAAAGGTTATGATAACTTTTATTAATCCACCCAGAAAGTCTGTAATACCCTGTTTTAGTTAACCTGTGAATTAACCTAGAAATGTTACCGGCGATTGAACTATTCACTAATCTACTTAATTCGATTAAGTTGATTACGATCTACCCTCGACATCTCAAGATAGTGATACAATATACAAAGAATTGATGTGATGTTTAGGTTCTAATGTTATCCTGCATGCATGCTATAATACTCAATCAAGCATAAAACAAGCCAAACAAATGAATTTTTTTTTAAATACTTATTTTTAAAACAAAATAGATAGAATCTCCTTTACAAGTGTCGCCCTCTCAACAAGTAGTATATATTTATATTAATAAACATTAAAAACACAGTCTAATCACAACATTTTCGTCACATTCCAATTATCGTTATTTTCCTTATCATCTGAGCCGAGTCTGAACTCCATGGCTCGACCTGTTCATTTTCATTCACATGCAAAAATATTTATTAATTCACAAAATAACATTCAAAGTTCATCATTTAAAACAATTCAACACACATCATGATCATTAATTACACTCGGCAGGTACATGTGTGCCTAATTTTAATGCTGCTCCCCCATAGTCCCGACGATGCATATTCCTAGCAGTTGTCACTTATATATATAATAAAAAAGATGTCAATAACGAGCATTACGAGTTCAGAAATTACTAATAACAAACTGACACAATAAAACTGACCCTTCTGTTGAATGAAAACATCATTACTCTTCTTCATAGAACTCTCATAAAGGCAATAACTAGGAACTGTCGACCTCACGCGACAGTGTCTTCTTTCTATCTCATCCTCATTCATTGGCCACTTTAAATTATCCTTTGTGAGGGAAAATCATTTACTTCTCTTTCAGCCTTCTACATCCACTGTATCACTCTTAGCCCTGAGTATAGAGGCCAAATACTCTCACACATACGCCTTCAGTTGAAAAAACAAGTCTAGACATGCACTGTATAGCAGTACCCGTAAACCTTTACACTTCTCCAGATTTGAAGAACTCAAAGGTGGAGTTATCAGAATCCCTCGGGAATAGAATAGATACACACCAATTGCAGAGCCTATTTTGACGAACACATGCCCTATTTCAAGATGCGGTCAATGGTTCTGCTTTGTCTCACATCTCATTAAAAACGTGAAAAATTACATGTACATAGGTCTAGGTAAGGATTTCAATATAATAGGCTCGAAGGCATCGTTAGTTAGATTTAAGTTTCGAAAACAAACTCGAGAGATCTCATCCTCAATGGTTATTAATCTGAAAATCTCATACGACTAGATGTCCCGTGTAGAGTGGGATACAATAAATCCAGTATTTGACACATCCGTTTACCTATTAAAAGAAAACATGACAGAGGATAGACGTCAAACCAGAAAAGAGTCTTATACAAACCTGGTAGAAGCTTCAATCGTGTCCACGCACCTAGGCGGCGAATTCCTACTCTGTATCTACACGTCAAACTAAAAGCTAACATCATTTATGATACATTCACACATTCTATAGCACACACACATCAACACATACTCATATCAATTACACATCAATCTCAATTTATATATGATTTTCTACGCTACGTTGCATTAGATTACGATACTTATAACACCTTGTTTTGGTTCACCTGTGAACCAACCCAAAAATATTATCGGCGGCTGAACCGTTCGTTAATTTACTTGATTTGGTTAAAACTGGCCCGAATATATCATCAATGTCTCAAGATGGTAATATAACATGCAAAGAATGAATGAGATCTGTGGGTTCTAACGTTAACTTATATCCATTCTATAATATGCAATTAAATATAAAACAAGCCAAACAAACGAAAAATTTAAAGAAAATAATTATTTTTAAAACAAAACGGATAAAGTCTCTCTTAAAAGTATAATAGAGACCACCCTGTAAATAGCAAGCATTATATATTTATAACAATAAAAAGAAAAAACACAATCTAAACATAGTTTTTCCTTCACATTTTAGTTATCGTTACTTTTCTTATCATTTGAGCCAAATCTAAATTCCATAGTTCGACTTGTTTATTTTCATTCACATGTAAAAAAATATTTATTAATTTACATAATAACATTCAAAGTTTATCATTTAAAATAATTCAACACTCATCATTATCATCAATTACACTCGACAAGTACATATGTGCTCAATTTCAGTATTGTTCCTCCGTAGTCCCCGATATTACTCATTCCTCGCCGTTTTTACCTGCATATATATAATAAAAAGGTATCGGTCCAATTAACTTTCATCACTCATAACTCACGACTGATCTTAGCTCAACACGTAGTTTATAAAACTGACTCAATCATAAAATCTTTCATCAAGGAAGTTATGCACGGAATTTAACTCGAAAAGAGAGTTCTTAAGTTTAAAGTTAAAAAGGAGTTTTTAAACTGTGATCCGGCTACACACGCAAAGCCCATCATACAAATCCAACACAACAAAAGCCCATTAAACGCTGCTATCTCTGATAAAACTCTCTAAAAGTCATTTCAAAGGATGATAAATGATAAGCTTTGGCGGGGTAGGAATGATTATTTCTACCCGGTTGTAATTGAAACGTTCTTCATGGAGGTGGGGCCCACAAACTGCTAAACCGTAAAAAAGCAAAAAACAAGCAACCCGCAAGTTACACAGCAGCCAAGCTCTTTCCTTCCTCGCCTACTCCTTAGATGCATCTGTCCGTGGGTTTCCTCAGCCATGTATTACACGCTCTTCAAATGCTAAAATGTCACATACAAATCAGATATCTTCACGACTAGTAAAAAGAGCTTGAATTTATATGTAAAACACGGACAGAGGGTGCGTGCATGAGCTGAAAACTTGCAATATGCAAGTATTTTGAGACCAAATAACAGAGTAACAATTTTTAAAAGCAATATAGAAATAACGGGCTGGTCAAGTTTCACCAACTATTGGTGAAGATGGAAATGATAGTACCTGTTGCTTTGCAGCACTTTACTTTCATGCCCACAAAGTGAACCGTTATTTTTTTTTTAATTTTGCAAGTTCTCACTGCCATTCTAAATATACTGTTTATAAAGCCTTATGTTTATCACTTCTAAATATCTTCATAAGATGATTACTCAAATTTCTAGATTTTTAAGCTTGATCATTCCACCTAAAAAATGCAAAAATAAGAAGCATGCCAAATAAACCTTAAAAAGAAAATAAACAGGAAAAATTATTGAACATGATGAATCGCCTTTTGTTTTTTTTTTACTTCACCACCACTCCTTACCAACTGTGTTCTTCGGCACAACTCACTGCCACTGCAGGTAATGTCAGTCCCCGTCAATATATCGTTACCACCACACTTCTGTCACGGTAGCCTTCATCTGCCTCCACAGCTCTTCTTCTGTTGAGGCGTGAGCAAAAGTTTTCCCCGGATTGCTATGTTCATGCATTGGAGAAGTTCCAAATTAATGGAATTTGATGCATATAATAATCATTTATAATGCCAACGTAATATTAATTGGCTCAGAAAGCAGTATTATTAGATCAGGAGCCTATTTGATATTTATTCTACTAATCATAGAATTTTTTTTAATTTCATATCACTTTGAATGTATAAACTTGAACCCTTCAGAGACGGCAATCGAACTCACTTATGTTATTTTCAGTAGCAGGGTAAGATCCACGCATACACTCATCATGCAAGTAATCCAAATTGCTTAATGCCTAATGCTAACCGATGACAAATCCTAGAATGTTGGGTCCTTCGTTTCTCAATTTTTGAAGATTAATGGCCAAACTGACCAAGTCGCCATGGCGCCAACTGTCTATCTGAGGAATGACACAATTACAAAAATAGTTTTGCACGGTCAATCACCAACACTACTACTTGAAAACACAATGGTAAGCCGGAATTATTATCGTTCCCATTTGTCTACTAGCTTTGTGGCAGCTTGAGCTGGGTTGAGAAAACAGAGGAAGAGCTCCCATTTATTGTTTGTATCTTCGCTAGACATGAAAGTGTTCCAACTTAGGAAAACTCACTGCACTGTGAGGATCACAATGCATCTATAAAAAATCTCCAATTTTAACCATGGCGAGATTCAGATCGATCAAATAGCAGAGGTAGCTAGAACGTTGTAAGTCTCATCTCATTGCAAATTGCCCCTCGCCAAGGTTGGGGGCGAGTACAGTTTTGCTGCTGCTTGCTACAGCTGCTCGCGCTGCTGATATATTTATTGAATGAAATGTTGCTCTAGATTACACCATCAGGCCCGTCCGCACTGACCAACCGGTAACTCAAATACAAATATTCGAGGATGCAATGTTCGATTTAGTGCTCTCTTGGGCAAGTCAGTAGTCTTCATTTCATGACATATATGGTGTACGTTTGCATGTATGGATTTGGTGATCACAATTAATGGGATGTTTCCGGGGCCTCTTATCAATGCGACAACGAACGATGTTGCCCATGTTAACATCTTCAACAATCATTGATGATGCCCCTGCTCATGACATGGTACGACTACTTGTATGCTTCTTATGTGCGATAAAAATGTGCTAAAAAGTACGAAGCGTGAATAACAATATCTAGAGAATTAATGGCGGGTAAGAATGGGATACAACAACGATTCAACTCTTGGCAAGATGGAGTGTCTGGGACAAACTGCTCGATCCACACCGGAAGTAATTGGACATACATCTTCCAGACTAAAGACCAAATAGGAAGCTACTTCTACTTACTAACAACTGGTTTCCAAAAGGCTGGGGGTGGGCTCTGGACGACTCAGAGTGAACAACCGAAACGTAATAGCTATCCCCTTCCCCAATCCCGAAGCCGAGTATGACCTGCTTATTGGTGACTGGTTCCCTTTTTCATTCAAGGTCTGATTTGTTTTTTTCAAGCTCTCTCCGTAGTTACAATGTGAAGTCATGAATTAAACATTCTTATAAACAAAACCCGAAGTTGATTACATTTTGTCAATCAGAAAGCTCGTTATCTTACGGAGACGATGGAATATGGCCTCGGTGTTCCTCCACACATTCTTGTGATAAAGCACCATACTCAATGGGATCCAGCTTCGAGTCTTTCAATGTTACACAAGGTACCCACTATCCATGCATGTAAATCACTCAAAAATTAATGCATAATTCATTATAGTTGATCTCAAAAGCTAGAATTAATAATCGTAAAAAATTCACGTACTTAGATTGATGGGTGATGTTTGTATAGGCAAAACTTACTGGTTTTGATTATCAAATGTTGGGACAACGTTCAGCATCAACTTCAGGATTCAAGGTCATCAGATGGTCTTGCTGGAGACAGAAGGGTCTTATGTCAACCAGATTACTATAGATTCACTAGACTTACATGTAGGTCAATCGTTCTTGGTTCTTGTCACTGCTAACAAAGCCACTGGAGACTACTACATGGTTGCTTCTCCCACACAAGTCGATCCCTCTAATCTGAAGGAGACGATTGGGATATCAGTTCTCCATTACTATGGCTCAACCAGCCCTCCCCACCCTAACATGGATCAGCAGTTCTCTGTAGATCAAGCCAAGTCCATTAGTTGTGTACATCAACATAATAATAATGAAGCTATCTACGATCATATTCTGTGTTGAATTTATATATGGAAGGTGTTAATTGCATGGATAATATTGTTGCAGTTAGAACATGACAGCAGGAGCAGCTAGGCCAAACCCGCAAGGAACATTCAACGTAACAAATGTGACAATCTAGCAAACCTTCGTTCTCCATGCTTCCGAAGAGAAGATCAATGGATTCCCTTACTACACCGTCAACAACGTATCTTACCTCAACGCAGAAACTCCATTGAAGCTCGCGGATTACTTCGTGAATGGGTCCGGCGGGTACCAGCTCGACGCTTTCCCCGTGAACTATAAACATTGCTGCCTCCTTTGGAACCTCCGTCGTCTCTGTTCACCACAAGGGTTGGATCGAAATTGTCTTCCACCTCGATGCGATTGATTCTTGGCATCTTGATGGCTTTGGCTTCTATGTGGTTGGGTACGTATTTTAGAAACTCTCAAAATCATAGTTCTCAGTTCTTAATTACTTACCTATATCGATTAATTGTGATCATTTATAAGAAATGTTATTGTTCATTACCAAGATTTGGAGATGGGATTTGGAGTTCGGCTTCACGAGATGAGTACAACCTTTTCGATCCTTTTGTTCGCTCCTCTGTTCAGGTGAACTGGTGCTCCTACAACGAACATCTGATATTGATCTTAGTCAATCTGCATGCATCTCTTATATATGAAGCTATATATGTAAATGGTAATTCAAGGATAAGTTAGATATGATCTTTACATAATCGTGATGAAATGATGCGCAGGTTTATCAGGGGGATGGACTGCAATCTATGCGTATTTGGACAACCCGGGCATGTGGAACTTCGTATCTCAGCTTCTAAAGAACTGGTGGCTAGGCCAAGCACTATACAAATCGGTCCTCCTTTGTGGTAAATCTTCTGTCTCAAAACACTATATACATTAACTGAATGCACTTAGTGAATCTGTTATACACATTAAGCATTTCCCAGTAATATATTGATCATTGTGTTATCTACTTTGACCTCAGATGCAATGTATGACATGATCATCTACGGTTGGTTTTCATTTGTAGGGATTTTTGCGACACCAGCTCCTAGCACATCCCAACAACCATTCATTTCTCCCAACCCAGAAGGTTTGTGATCATCTTGTTCCACAGTATTGCTGAAGCAGCACCATAATGAGTTATTTTTGTTACCACATAATGATCTAGATATTCCTTTTAGAAAAAGAAAAGAAAAAGACAAAATTTTACGCAAGATCGATGATTGAATCATTGAGCAATGAATTGTCCAACGTGGAAATTGTAACCTCTACCATAGAAAGCAAACAATAACGTACACAGAGTACAAATCATTGAAAACAGACCGCAGTTACTGAGCTAGCTAGCATATGCAAGAACGATATAAGTATTGGTTTTCTGGATTCTATATAGCAAACATCTAATGATGTTTTTTAGAGAAGTTATTGAGAATTTTAATGATTTAAGTCATTTATTTTTACTACACAATAGAGATTTAATTTTAATTTCTCATAATTACAAAAAAATTATTAAAATTATTAATTTTAGCACGAAAGAAATATCATTAGCCATAACAAAACTATTGATAATTATATGAGAATGAAAATACTGCGCTGACATATATCAAATGAGTAATAAAAATTCATTTGATATATGCATTAAGGATGTAGCATTAGCAATATGTGAGGATCGATTTCGATTTCTATAACTTGCGTTCCTGCGTTCAGATATTTACGTGCTTATTTTTGGGATAATTTTAGTTAAGTTGGACATATTATGCAGGTCTTCTCTTTTAAGTTGCGGGGAGCTTATAACATGATGGCCAATCTTGCGAGGGAACAGCTTGATAGAGGTGTTATCTGCTCATCAGCTGGCAACCATGCTCAAGGGGTGGCGTTGGTGGCTGGAAAACTAAAATGTAATGCTATCATTGCAATGCCGGTCACAACACCAGAAATTAAGGTTGAATGATCTTCTATTGGTGAAAAATATTCGACTTCACTTGTTTTTATTCATTTGATGTAAAATTTTTATTTTCAGTGGACATCTGTGCAAGCGCTAGGTGCAAAGGTTGTACTTGTGGGTGATTCATATGGCGAAGCACAAACATATGCAAAGAATCGTGCAGAGAAGGAGGGTCTGACATTCATTCCACCTTTTGATCATCCGGATGTCATTGTAGGTCAAGGAACTATTGGAATGGAAATTGTAAGGCATGCACCTGGTCCTTTGCATGCAATTTTTGTACCAGTGGGTGGAGGGGTCTAATAGCTGGTATAGCTGCTTATGTGAAGCTGGTCAGACCAGAGGTGCATTAACTTTTCTTTTTTGTTTCTCTGACTTGTGTTAAATTTCAGAGGATGTGCTTTTTCTCATTTTCTCCCTGGTAAATATTAGTGGAATGCACTTCCCGTGTTGGTGTCTTGTTCTGGTCCTCGTATGGATTGTGTCTTGTTCTGGTCCCCGTATAGATTGTTTAAGAACTTAGTATATATATTCTGGCACGTAAAAATTATTGGCGTGGAGCCGTCTGACGCAAATGCTATGGCTTTGTCTTTGCATCATGGAGAAAGGGTTGTTCTGGAGCAGGTGAGAGGTTTTGCTGACGGTGTAGCAGTGAAAACGGTTGGAGAAGAAACTTTTCGCCTTTGTAGAGAATTAATTGATGGTGTAGTTCTTGTCAGCCGAGACGCTATTCGTGCCTCAATAAAGTTGACTTTTTTTCTGGTGATGTGCATGTCAACATGCAAACTTTGGTGACTTAAACCATTTCTTACTACATCATGGGCATGTAAGACATATTTGGTGAAACAAGGAGCATTCTGGAACCAGCTGGAGCTCTTTAACTTGCCGGGGCAGAGGCTTACTGTAAATATTATGGTCTTAATGGTGAAACTGTAGTGGCAATTGCAAGTGGAGCAAACATGAACTTTGACAGGTTAAGGCTAGTCACGGAGCTGGCTGATGTTGGTAGACAACGGGAGGCTGTCCTGGCCACTTTTATGCCAGAGGAGCCTGGAAGATTTATACAATTTGTAGAGCAATTTGTAGAGCAAGTAATTTCCCTTTCACCTTGTTAAGTGGTGTAGTCTGGATAAGTCAATAATTTATCCGCATAAGTTCTAAAGATCCAGGCATATAAATACCGGTCTAAATTGGAAGCAAGTTGTTATGCTTATGGGAAAAAGGCAATGTTTGTGTTATGTAGTCATTTGCAAGAAAGAACAAGGATTTAATTGTGGGAGGCAATCTTACACAAATGTTTGTACACAAATGCTTATGGGAATAAGCCTTATGAGGGTCTTTTGGTGGAATTTATGCATGTAAATGGAGAAGTGCCCTGTCCATTTGTATTGCTCGTAATTTATTAGTAAAAAATCCTTTGCATGAAGCTTCTCATCTGTTAAAGTAGCTAAGTTACTTCAATCATCAGCTCTTACGTTGGTGTGTGTAGGTGGGGAAGATCAATATCACCGAGTTTAAGTACAGATTTGATCGAAGCAGGAAGGAAGCCCTAGTTTTTGTACAGGTCTTTTGTCTTCATATTTCTTGGCTTTCTCTTGGCCGAATGGGAGGATACATAATTAGAAAAAATCTATCCCTTTTTGTAGATTTTTTATCATTGAAATACTATTTATTTGCTTTTGCAGTATTGGTGTTCACACGATTATGGAGCTTGAGGCAATGATGAAGCAAATGGATTCCTCCGGACTGCAAACTGTTAACCTTACTAATAATGACTTGGCAAAAGATCACCTTCGGCATCTTGTAAGCATCTTGCTTGAAAAGTTTATTGTTATTCTTAGAGTTACTGAGATTGATTTAGTGAACAAAATGTTTTGACCGAATTACCATGGTCATGATTAAATTGCTGTCTACTTTTTATTAGGCTATTGTTCTTTTCTGACGTTGCACAAGATGAATCAAATATGCTCAATTTACACCCTTAATCCTGAATGAACAAGGAATTAAGTGTGGGAGGCAATCTTACACAAATGTTTGTACACAATGAATAATTATTCATTGTGTAAATGGAGGAGTGCCCAATCCATTTGTAGTCCTCCAATTTATAAGTAGAAGTGTGCTGCGCGAGTTTCTGCCTTTTGTGGGCATAAAATGTAAGTTACAACTATTTATAAAGATGAGTCATTTCCAGAAGTTTAGTCATTCAAAACAATCCATCTTCTGGAAAAGAGGGAAAATTAATTTTATTCATTCTTCAATCCACCCATATTACTTGATGATTTTTCAGTTCTTAATTTTCATAAATAATTTAGGTTTTTCAAATTATATTGCTGACTATTTGAAGTATATTCTTGAGTGAATATTTTGGTAAATTGTCATGATATTTTGATTTCATTAAAGTCACTCTATGTAGCTTCATTTTTGAGGAAATTTTATTTCAGTTCTGTGGAGATTAAATAGGTTGGAAAATCACTGCTGTATTAGGTGTTTGCTAACGTATGTTCCTCATGAAAGGTTTTCTTTGGTTGGACCTGATCGTATAAGTTATTTTCTTTATAATGCTTATTTTCTTCTGAATTGCTTGACGTTTAGGATAATGCTTTGGGCAGTCACATAACATATTGTTCAGTAAGATCTCATGTACTTAGTAGCTTATATATGTATCTGATTTTGACAGATGGGAGGGCGTTTAATTGTTGAAAATGAATGCCTCTGTAGATTTATGTTTCCAGAGAAGCCGGGTGCCCTTATGAAATTTCTGAATGCCTTTAGCCCTCGTTGGAATATTAGTTTGCTCCATTATAGAGCGCAGGTTAAACTTCACACATTTTTTTATCAGTTCCTAAGTAGCATAACATTTTAGCCGGAGTATTATGAATTGGTGATCCGCAAAGCTGAGTGAGAGTCATGTTTTGGTAATATTTGACAGGGTGATACTGGTGCAAACGTGTTGGTCGGTATTGAAGTTCCTAATTATGAAATGTTGGAGTTTGAATAGCGTGCAAATAACCTCGGATATGAATATGCTCTGGAGATGGATAATGAGGCATTCAAGCTCTTGATGCGCTAAGGAGTAATGGCAAGTGAAAAATCTGAACTCACGACCCTCTCTTATGCCTGTTATTACAAGTTGAGGAATATTTCAATCTTGAAGCTTTAGCTTGTGATTATGGAGTTGGAAATCCGGCCATTGTAAATTAATTCTTTAAAAATTGGGATGCCAATCCTAATTTCATTTGTCTCTGGGAAAATGAATATTTCTAGAAAAGATTTTGAGTTTAATCCTTTTTTTTCTCTCTATCCACAGACTAATCCACCTAGGCCTCTCTATCCAAAGACTAATCCACCTAGGCTTGAGCATGGTTCGGTTATCCGACCGAACCAACCAAACTAAACTCTATTCAGTAGTTCGGTTCGGGTCTAATTCGGTTTTCGGTTTTATTTCGGTTCAACCGAAATACTCTTATTTGGTTATGATTTATTTAGTTCGGAATCCGGTTTCGAACCAAATACCCAAATCCAAATACCTGCCCTTTTATCAACTTATAGTTGATTATAAAATAAAATATTTTTTAACAAGTTGTATAAACTTTGAAGTATTAAATACATAAATACAGGATAAAAATATGAGTAACAAGAAGATTATAAATTGATTTATCTTATATTTTACATATATTAGACACTTATTTATTGTATAATTATCAAATATTAAAATATACAAAATCTCGTAATAATGATGATTCATTTATAAATCGGTCAAAATTAATTTAAATTTGGCGATTCAAAAACCGATCAAAACGATTCAATCTAAATATGTTATTTTGACTCGATTTTTAATAGAGTCGAGTTAAATTGACCGAATCAAATAGGTTTAAACCGATTCTCACGACAAACAGTAGCAGTAAAAAAATTGAGCGACCAAATGGCATGCAAGGACAATGATAATAAAAACATTAAAAATCTTAATATTATCGTCAAAACTCAAATCTTATAAATCTTTGTTTATACTATAAAACAAAGATATAATTGAACTTGTGGCTTTTATAGCATCCACCAGACAAGTAAACAATTATTTTTCTCACTCTTAATCTTTCTAGCATTTAGGTGAATGCGTGGCCCGAAACCAATCCGGATAAGTTCACAACCTCAAAAGATTTTGTGAACAATTTGCTAAAATATGTAACATATTTTTAAATATTATATCTACTGGATTTATAGCGATTAAAAATATATATTTTGTTTAAATGGGTCGAACCAAGTTCAACAAGATTATGAAATTATAAATAAAATATTTTATTAAATACCGGTTAAAATACCTTATTTTTTAACAAAAAAAGAGAAATTTTTTGTGCAAATTTAAAATTCAAAGACCATGGATCAAAATAGTACAATAATTTTTCCCCCATCTTACTGCAAAATAATTCAATATCTTATTTTTATAAAAAAAGAGTTGAACATTTTAGATGAGCATCATAAAACTAGTAATAATTCCTTCAAAAATATTCACCATTATTTCGAGCAAAAAAATATTTTAAGAAATCTTTAATTATTTTGAGCAAAAATATGTGGGTTGATAATAAAAATATTAATGAGTCAGTTATAAATTCAATTATATAGTAGTAATGTTGTGGAAATAAATAAAAAATGAGGCTGGTTATTATTTTGGATTATTCAGTCAAAATTCACTTAAACTAAACTAGACCAAACTAATTCGGTTTGGTTAGTTCGATTATTAGTTACAATTCAGTTCTTGTTTAGTTAACCAAACAAACCCATTCAATTTGGTTCAGTTTCGGTTTAGTTTCACCCAAACCAACCAATTGCTCGGGCCCAAATCCACTTACCTTTTGTATTTAAGGCCATTGGTTCATTATTTTTTATTTTCTCTTTCTTTTTTCTAATCTTTATTATCATGGTGTAATCCAATGTTTTAGTGAAGTGGTGCTCTCTTTCACGTTAAGATTCGATTTTACTTTCGTGAGTATGATGCCGTGTGTACGACTATTTTTGGAATTTGTGAAAAAAAACTAAAATTGGTTATAAAGTATGCAAGCTATGAATCACCGCCCCTTACAATAAAATGTGGGAGTTTTTAAATGCTTTTATTGTGTATAGGTCTTTCTTACATTATAATTGATTTTAGCTTTTTAGTAAGTTTATGAATTTATAAATACCCATTTAATTTAAAGTTTATAATAATTATTATTCATTTAAAAAAACCTTGAAATATATGTCCACTTGAATTAGAAGTCCTAATAAAATTAATAAATTCTATATAAATATTTTTAATTTAACTCTAATTAATTTTTTCTTATTAACATCTACTTAATTTAATATTGCTTCTTGTTTTTTATTTTATGGGATATTAATTACTTACTTAATTTATGATTTCTACTTTAACTAGAAATCTTAAAAAATGATAAATTATATTTAAACATTTAAAATCTTATTCGAATTAAAAATTGTGTTTACTCATACCTACTTAATATAGATTCTATAATTACTTTAACAAAAAAAATTTCTCAATGATTTTAATGTTTCTTATATAACTTTTATATTTAAAATTTTAATTAGGATATTTGAAAAATTAATGGAAATTTACTACTTTCAAAAATATTAATTTCAGGGGGCAGCTTGCTGCGTGACTATTATCCATGGGCTTGAATGTTACGGATTTCAGCAACTTAATGTTGGTACGAATGGGCCTGACAAACAAATGATGGGCCGTGATTCTAATTCTAAAGCAATTTTTATTTTATTTTTCGTGTTTTCTGTTTCTAATTCTAAAGCAATTAGGACTTTTTAATTTTCCTTGTTTGCTGTTTCTAATCCTACTGCAATTAGGACCACACTTCCCAGGTTTGTCTATATAATAAGTGGAGGGATTGATTCCTTTGCACTCATCGAGTTTATCAGGTTCCTCTTTATATACGGGTACGTTGAAGGCTGTGTTTTCATTGCCGCTGATCATGCAAGATAGACCCCCGCCCATGAATTCTTCTTTCCATCTTCCCATCATGCCTTCCACATATCCTTTACGTCACTGCCCTGATCTTCATCAACTGTCACACCTCCCCATGCATATACCTCGTAATCCTTGTTTAAATCTTGACCAGGTGCGTTTTTGTTTGAAAAAGCAAATTGAGTATTATTTTAGCACAGAAAATTTGTGCAAGGATAAATACTTGCGCATGCATATGGACGAGCAAGGCTGGGTTTCCGTTTATTTAATCGCAGGCTTTCCGAGGATCTTGGAGTTGACAAACATCATTGATATTATATTGGATTCGTTGAAATCATCTGGAGTAGTTGAAGTTTGTGGTGACAAAATAAGAAGGCAAAACGATTGGAAGAAGTGGATATGGCCACTTGATTTCCACCCAACTGGACAGTAGATTCTCGAAGAAACAAAAAAGAGAAAAGCAAAGAAAAGAGCAAGTCCATGTCAAGAACATCTCCAATCAAGAACAAGTTCATATCTTGTTAATCTCGACATCTCCATGCTTGAAAGTGTCATGCCGGAGCGAAATTTTAACGTTCAAGTTCGTTCTCCAAAGAAGTTATTTTTGATATGTATCATCACAAAGAGAACAACTTTTGAGGAAATTTCTACATACTACCGTCAACTAGTCGCATCTCCCATGCATCACTCAAAAGTTCCTATCACAAGGCAACCAGAAAGTGACGAAGTTAAGAGTTCTTGGGCAAGCGAAGAAGTTCAAGTTCAAGAGAAGGGCTTTTTGTTCCCCCTCAGGCTGATCAGCGATCTGCGAAGGCAATCAAAGCCTATTCCAGAAGTAGCACTCATTAGTCGTCTTAGGTATTTACTTTGTTTTAATTGTTCAAGTCGTATTAGAAGATTCTTAATTTAGATAGATTTAGTTTGTCTACTTACTTTCATGTAAGAAGTTTAATCCTTAATTAGATTATTATGTTCCACCGTGTCTTTATCATCCTTAATTAGAAAATTACTATGACTTACATGACTTGTGTGTAAATGTATATACAGTTTTAGTTTTTCTAAGGAAAATTAACCAAATACGTTCACAATGTTAATTTAAAATTTTAATAAATATAGTATATATTAATACCATTTAAAATTAAATTCTAAAAATCATGTACCATAATTTAAAACTAAATTCTTAAAATATATTAATACCAAATACAATGTCTAAAAATTTTAAATATGTTAATTTAAAAACATAATATGAAATATCTATTTTTATTGTACAACTCCCATATACAAATAATAAAATTAATTTTAGTTTTATTTACAAATAAATAACAATATTGAGCAAGTGTTTATGATTAAAAAGATTTAATCAAAATTTACCATTTTTAAAGATAATTAATTTGGGTAAAGTATATTTCAAGATTTTTCTAATGATAAATAATAATAATAATAATAATAATAATAAATAAAATAAAGTTTCAAATTAAATACATAAGTTCATAGAGCTATTGTGGAGAGCAAAAAAATGTTCCAACGCTTTGAATGTATTAACTAATTAACTAAAAAAGCGACTGATTTTTAAAGATTTCTAATTTAATTAGAATTATATTCGAATATTTTTTTTAATATAGAAGTTTTAAATTAAGTAAGCCCATATTGCTATAATTGGTCAGAGACTCAGAAACAACCACAACCACAATGCAAAATGTGATACAAGCTAAAAAAAATAAACTATGTAAGGGGATTGATGATTATTGAGAGTACTAGTTCTTAGTTTTTTTATAAATTAAAAACATATGAACTTTGGATTTTGGAGACCAACAACCCCCATTTACACCACATGCGATGCTTAAGAGAACCCAACAATCTGCCATATGATCATGGCAGGTGTTACAGCCTTGATTCTGTGGACGATCCGGGAACCAGGGTTTGGGTGTTGTTCCTGGATTCCCAACGTCCATGAAGGGGATAGCAGTGGTTATCCGAGTGGTGGAAACAATACACCGAGGCTAACCCGTGATTATGTTGCAGTCCAAACCGAGTTGCACGACGCTGCTGGAGGACCGAGCATGCCGGTGGAGCAAGGCGTCGGGAACAGCAGCAAGGTCCGGCATTTGGGTCGGTACATGGTGTGCCGAGCAATGCCGGGTCTGGGTTCGAAGAAGCCTCGAAGCAGCAAGGTCGGATCGAGGTACGCTAGCGAGTGCTGTGATCGAGCACTGGCGCTTGGCGCTGCGTGGTGATCGGTATTTGGACCGGATCACGCTACCGGGAGCAGCAGCATGCGCGCGCGAGCGAGTGAGCGAGCGAGCGCGCCGAGCGTCGCACAAGTGTGCGCACAGGCAGACGCGCGCGGCGGGCGCGCGCGCATCGAGAGCGCGCACAGGCGAGCGCGCGCGGGCGAGCGCGCGCGGACGAGCGCGTGCGAGCGCGTGCGGACGAGCGGGAGCACGGGCGCGGGCGCGCGAGCGCTGCATGGTGCATGGCGCGAGCATGAGCGGCAGGCGGGTACCGCTGTTTGGTGCGGTACTGGGTCCTGATCGGTAGCGATGCGCAGATTTGGGCGACGCAGCGGTGGACCATTGCTGGCAGTTGGTGGGTAGTTGCTGCGAGGTTGAACCAAGGCCTAGGGTCGAGCCGTGGTGATCGAGACGGGATCCTAGCGGTGCAGCCGACGGTTAGGAGGAAGCTTCTGGACGTTGCTGGAGTATCTTGGTGAAGATATGCAGTTATCCAGATTGAGCGTTGCAACAAACTGCTGAAGATAAACTTGAAGGCCGTTGGATGAACCCTGGATGGAAGATGGTCTAGGTTGCTGAACACGGTGGATCTTGCAGATCTCTGGAGTTGAAGATGCTGGCAGATTCGGAGTTATCTTGGAGCAGCAGTTCGTGGGTATATAGGGTTAGGCCAGACGTGGAGTAGAGAACTCTTCGACGGACTGAAGAGGGGCCGATTGGGTACTTGTTCTCGTGGTGAGACTTGCTGATCGGTGTGCAACGTGAGCAACCCGGAGAGGGAAGAAGCGAAGGAATTGCTGCAGCCGGCGCTGGGAATAGTGCTGGAATTCCAGACGCTTGCTTGAATCCAAGGTGCACGTTGTGAGGTTGCTGGTGTTGGCAACTGGGAGGGTTACTCGGGCCAGGTAATCCTTGTGTGAGTTCCTTTGTATTTTGGGTACATTGGGGCGAGGCTGTGGGGCTGTCCACAAGCCGAGCAGGTACTTGAGAGGAGTTCGAGTGCTTGTAATCCTTATAGTCGGTTTAATGATATAAGGTTGGGGTTTCCCGTATATCTGTGTTGTGTTCGTTGTCTGACGTTTTAGGCAGGGAACCTTAGTACCGGGTCGTGGTCGAGGTTTACAAGGCGACGGTGGTTGCTGAGACGAACAAGGACAGAGGCACGATCTCTACCAGGCGTGTTGCTGGTGGGGCGATCGGGCAGTGCTGCGGTGGTGGTGCTGTTTGACTCCTGGAACAGCCTATCGGCAAGGAGTGCCGATAGCCAGGAGTGCTGTCGAAGTGCTGGTTTGTGTGGCCAGACACGGGTGATCGATCAAGGGCGCTGTTTGAGGGCAACACCGAACGGGTGGATCTGCTGGACGTGCAGGGGTCAACCTCGGTGGTGCGTATTGCGGCCGAACACGAGTGTAGTGTTTGTGGCCTTGGCTCCCGCTATTGCGTGTTGAGTAACAGGCTGAGTGTTCCCAGGGAGGGGAATACGCCGCACAGGCAGGGACTCGGAGGCGAAAAATTCGACCTTACGAACGGGCCTGTGACAGCAGGCAAAGAAAAGGTTAGGGGGTAGGCAAACATACTAATTGATTCTAATTATCATTTATAGGCAACACTCTGGTCTGGCCTCTTACTTTCTGTACCGCACACTATATAGCATTTATTTCACTACCGTTAGCTCAACCCATGAGACGGAGAAATCGGCCAATTCTATTCAGAATCAAACAATTTTAATCAGAGTCAGAAGATCTTCTGATCCAATTTAAATCGATTTTAATAAGAATCGGTCTATGAATCGGCCGATTCCAACTGATTTGAGCTACGTCCAGAATCGGCCCAAATTGGCCGATTCCAGATAGCGGCAATAAACAGGGTGGGGAGGATGGGATAGCGATGGTGAGCGGCGAGCGGTGAGGAGGCGATTGGGCAACCAGGGTGCAAGGGGGAAACGATCGGAGGGGCGAAAGGGGTGGCGGGGCAGGGCGATGGCGGGGGAGCATGGCGAGGCGGGGCGAGGGGCACAAAGGGGGCGATAGGGTCAGCACAGCCGTGCCTGGTGGGGTGGGGGGCACAAGGCACAGGGGGGACGAGGGGCGCTGGTAGTGGTGGGGGGCATAGGGGCAGGGCGAGGAAGGGCTAGGCGACGGTGGCGGAGAGGGACAGGGACGGGGCTGACAGGGGGAGGCAGGGCACGGCGACAGCGGTGACTAGGGAAAGAGGGCGACTGGTGTGGGAGAGAAGAAGGGAAAGAAATAAAAGAACTAATAGTGACATTTTCGTTATTAAAACTTGGTTCGAAATAATTTTTAAGAAATCTTAAAAAATATTATAAAGATAATATATATCATGATATCAAATGATATATTTTATAACTTAAAACCTACAATTTTAACTAAATTAAAACTTTATGTAGGACTAATTTTTACCGATTCAATTAAATTGATTCCTGACCAATTTAGACCAATTCGATTCGATTCAATAATTTCAAAAATCGATTCTAATTTTGATTCCGATTTTTGCAACTATGGCGAGCTCAACCATATTTGCATTAATTCCCATTGTTCAACGAATAATATGCCCAAGTTCAATTCCAACCAAGCAACGTAAAAATGAGGAAGCAGGTTGGCTTGACGCGAATTGCATGCCACTTTTAAATCCTTTTTTCTCCTGTGGAATATACGAGTTAATGATCCAAGTATAAAATTGTTTATCTTATACTGAACCGCAGTGTGCAACCAATGGAAGAGCGAGAATATCGATGATGAGAGTTATGAGAGGGATGAGGTAGGAGAGGACGGACTGTGGAGGTGGGGCATTGTTGCCGAACACCATACCAAAGTCACCGCCCCCGCCGCCGCTGGTGGCCTCTCCAACAGCCCCGCTGTTGGTCCCGCCTGTGTTGAATCCTGGATAGCCGATGCTCATGCTGTTGTCCCTGCCAGGCCACCAATTAAAATATCTTGGTTAGCAATCAATCATCATTCACCTGGTCCTCAACAAGTATTGCAATATTAGTACTGTTTACTACAAGGGACTGAACGATATTATCTATCTGGGATGATGATCACTACTAGTCTTACAAGCAAAATAAACAATGATTTGCAAAGAACAGGAGTAAAACAAGTGATAATAATGTAATTGAGGAGAGCTTCGAAAACGGGTGGAGTAGAAGTAATTTAAAATTTTAAACGAGAGCTAATCTTATTCTTGACACGGATGGGATGACCCTGAGAATTGGATAGGATACGCTGCCCATGTGATGAGTGTAATGAGTGGAAGGTAACGGCCCTAAGCGGACCCTCCAAAAGGCCAAACGATTGAAAGACTCATAAGAAAAAGTGGTGTGAGCAAACAGGAAATTCCAATCTAAATAGAATATATAAAATACAAACTTGATAGTCGACCGGACTTGGCATTTACTTTCAAGAGACTAGTCACCCACTACATTCAAGAGGGCAGACAGAGAGACCCGAGCACCAAGGGAGGCAGACTTCCACAGACCTCTTTGCAATCTAAGTAAATGGCCCAAAACATTTATACCGAGACACGAGTCACGAGTGCCAATGTCCCGGAAGCATGCTCGACGATCAAGTAGCACTTCTTCAAGGTTCAAGTGTTAATGCATGTATGGGCATTGTGGCCGACCATACGAGGTACTCATGCATGAAAGGCGTAGCATACAAAAGACGATCAAGAATAAACCACGACAACTACTGAGACATGGTCCGAAGAAAAAAGGGAAAAGAAAGGAACGAAAGTCCTAAACGGCTAGGCCACCTGAACAGTCAGATGATATGCCCCCTTCACCCAGCACACCCAAAGTGTCTCAATTCCTACTCCTATTGGTCCCCAACGGATTATACACATATAAATTTATAATGTACCACACACCAAAGACAAACAACTTTCAGAGATTTCATTACTAGAGTTTGAAAACAGGAGGAGGTGGTGCTGCTGCCATACATACCTGGACCCTCCAAGGACGCCGGCGTTCATGGTGAGCTGCTCCACCATGGCCGCCGACTTGGGCTCCAAGCTCGCCGCCCTCGCAAACTTGGCCGCCATCCCCTCCCCCGACGCCACGAAGAACGCCCCGTTCACCATGATGTCCCCCTCCGTCCTCCAGTCCCAGCTCGTCCACTCCCTCTCCTCCGTCTCCACCCTCTTCGTCACCTGCCCGCGCGGCATGGCACCGGCAACGTCATATATTATAGTTAACGACACTAAATCCAATCCAATCACCACTCAATTTAATTAATCGATATTTTACTTAGTTTGCAAATCAATTGCTTGATTGATTGCTTGGTTTCGTATCTCCCTCTTCTACTACTGTTCTTACTATTTGAAGAAAGAAGGATTTTTAAAGAAATGAAACCGGTACGAATGGTGGGGATGTTCTTACCTCTTTGGCGTTGGGGGAGGAGGGGGCGGTGTAGCGGTTGCCCTGGCTGTTAATGGTGGGGTTGGCGCTGCCGCCGATGGCGTACATCTCCCACTGGGTGAAGTCGTTGTTGACGATGTGGATGTAGCCGCGGCGGCACCGGGGCATGCGCTGCACCAGACCCTCGCCGAAGTGATTGAAGGCGATGGTCACCTGCATGCCGGAGTCGGGGGCGTAGTCGTCCCTGTGCCCCAGGAGCATCACCTCGTCGTGGTGGGAGAAGTAGCTATTGGAGATGGTGACCGCCGTCGACCCCATGATGGCGTCCACCAGCCCGTCGGCGCAGTAGGAGAGGGAGCAGTGGTCCACCCAGACATTGGACGCGCCGTACAGGGAGATGCCGTCGCCGTCCGACCGCGTCCGGTACCCCCAGTGGCTCGGGCTCGACCGGACGTTGGCGTTCCCCGCCGGCACGCAATGGTGGATGTGGAGGTTGTGGATGATGACGTTGGAAACGTACTGGAGGGTGATGCAGGCGCCGCCGGCGATGTGGACGTTTCGCCCGCGGCCGTCGATGGTCTTGAAGCTGTTCACCAGCAGCTCCTCCCGGAGGTGGATCAGCATGTCCGCGGCGAAGATGATCCAGAGCGGCTCCTCTTGGATGACGCCGAACCGGAGGGTCCCCGGCGTCGGGTTCACAGCGTCCTTGTCCGACGAGTCAGTGACGACGTAGATCTGCCCGCCCTTGCCGCCCAGGGCGTTGCGGCCGAAGCCGATGCCGCACTCGGCGAGGCGCTGCCGGTTCGACGCCCAGTTGGCGTCACACCTCCAGCAATCGTCGATGGGGTTGCCCGTCATGCACGACGAAGACGACGACGACGACATAATCATCTTCCTCCGATGCACCATCATCGATTGATTCAACCTCCTACCAAACCAACAAAAACAGAGTGATGAAAACAGAGAACAAAGACGGAACCTTTCTCGGTTGTTTCGACGTGCAGAATCGTAATGTGGTAACCAACTCACCGTTGGACATCCTGGACGACGGATTCCGGGTCTGGGTGCTGGTGGGGGAGGGACAAGTTGAGCGGCGCTGCAGCCGAGCTTTGGATAGCTCCTCGTAGCCAAACCAGGAAAATGCAGGCAACGAAAAGCATCTTGGGTTGGCCTGGTATTGAACCTCCACACCACCCTTCCATCACCTCATAGCAGGAGAGCTTGTGGGGAAGGAAACCGAAGATGTTTGATTGATGGGGATAATGTGGGGTGGGGAGGCTACATTCGGAGGTGGTCCGATCTGAGGATGAGCATCCTGGGAGAGTGAAGCACGCCAAGTTGCAGTCTTGCAGACATGGAGCTTCTCTCCCAGCCCCCAACCGAAGCGTTACTTGCTTATATTCCCTCAACTCTGACACCCAAAAGCCCCCCAAATAAAAATAAAGTAGAAGTCCAAGCTTTTATCAATGTAATCTTAGGCGCGTCAAATAATCCACTGATATGATTGTCGTTCATGTCATCATGTGAATGTTACTAACGCCCTCCCTCCCCTGGCAAACTATGTGTTTATTTCGGCTAATTTGTGTGTTCTTAGTCTGTGTTCGTATTCATGTCACACGAGGTGTAGCGGTTGCTGCGTTTTGGTGACTAAATTGGATGGGGATTAGGCGTTTCATGCGTTTAATTTGATCCGTGAGGGGCTCGTGCTGTGTTTTATTGTCCCGCACTTGCAGACCGGTCGTCTTCAAGCTCGAGTCCGGAGCTTTGATCCATGGCTGTCTACGTCTTCTACTAGTTTATGATTGGGGCCGCATAGATTCCTACTCAGCATATTCGCCAGCATGTAGCTTGGACGTTTGCTTTATGTTCTTGAATTGTTGGGTTTCTAATTTTTATTCGAGTTATAGATGATCTGTAAATGGATGTGTAGAAATCTCCTTTAGGTTATCACTAGTCAAGCTCTATCTGTAAATGTTCTCTTCTCCGTCTCTTCCAGATGTCGTGGAGAAAGGTAATTGGCAAGATTTAGCAGTGATAAAGCCGCTGCTACGTGATGAAAAGAGGGTGGTTATGCTATAATTCACAAATTTGTTGCCCCACCAATGCTAGAGCCCAAAAAACAGCGGCTGGTTATAATGTGAAAGAGAAAACAGAGAGAAAATGACATGCGAACTACAGAACAGACATTGTGGATCTGAGCAAAGCAATGCTCTTGAACACCAAGTATAGTTGTTACTTATTGGCTTCTTAAGAACTCGGTTGCCCTTGATGTCATGTAATTTAAAATCATAACCTTCAACCACCGCCATCGTTATCAGTTCAGACGTTTGCTTCAATTATGAGATGAATAATACTTGGGCATTGCTTCTTTTTTCCTTTTGTTTAATAAACCTTTATTGTTCTTTTGCTGCTCTTGGCTTGTTAAATCAAATGAAATGTTTGTTTCAGGGAATAAAAAATGTTAACAAAAGTAGCAAAAATTTACAGCTCGGAGTTCAACTCTGGAGCATTAGAATGGATTGTAGCATTTTGGTAAGATGAACCAAAAAAGAACTAAACGGTGCCACCATGAGCGAGAAACTTGGACCTTACATCTTGCACAAAAAGTGAAGACATTTGTGGAAGAAACCTCTCTCTAATTTTTGATTAGCGATAGCTAAATTACATGTCAACAAGTAGCTCACCATCAAGAAGAAATTAATCCAATGAACAGGACAATGATATATGAATTTTGTCTGTGGAAAACAAAAAATTGCACATTTGAAAGGCACACAAGTAGCAAAAATTTACAGTTCGGAGTTCATCTCAGATGCATTAGAATGGATTGTAGTATTTTGTTAAGATGAACCAAAAAAGAACTAAACGGTGCCACCATGAGCGAGAAACTTGGAGCTTAAATCTCGCACAAAAAGTGAAGACATTTATGGAAGAAACCTCTCTCTAATTTTTATTAGCGATAGCTAAATTACATGTCAACAAATAGCTCACTGTCAAGAAGAAATTAATCCAATGAATAGGACAATGATGTATGAATTTTGTAATTGGAAAACAAAAAATTATACATTTGAAAGGCACACAAGTAGCAAAAATTTGCAGCTCGGAGTTCATCTCCGATGCATTAGAATGGATTGTAGCATTTTGTTAAGATGAACCAAAAAAAGAACCAAACGGTGCCACCATGAGCGAGAAACCTTAAATCTCACACAAAAAGTGAAGACATTTGTGGAAGAAACCTCTCTCTAATTTTTATTGGCGAAAGCTAATTACATGTCAACCAGTAGCTCACCATCAAGAAGAAATTAATCCAATGAACAGGACAATGATGTATGAATTTTGTCTGTGGAAAACAAAAAATTGTACATTTGAAAGGCACACATGTAGCAAAAATTTACAGCTCGGAGTTCATCTCTGGTGCATTAGACTAGATTGTAGCATTTTGTTAAAATGAACCAAAAAGAACCAAACGGTGCCACCATGAGCGAGAAACTTGGACCTTAAATCTGGCATAGAAAGTGAAGACATTTGTAGAAGAAACCTCTCTCTAATTTTTATTGGCGATAGCTAAATTACATGTCAACAAGTAGCTCACTATCAAGAAGAAATTAATCCAATGAACAGGATAATGATGTATGAATTTTGTCTGTGGAAAACAAAAAATTGTACATTTGAAAGGCATACAAGTAGCAAAAATTTACAGCTTGGAGTTCATCTCCGGTGTATTAGAATGGATTGTAGCATTTGTTAAGATGAACCAAACGATGCCACCATGAGCGAGAAACTTGGACCTTAAATCTCGTACAGAAAGTGAAGACATTTGTGGAAGAAACCTCTCTCTAATTTTTATTGGCGGTAGCTAATTATATGTCAACAAGTAGCTCACCAACAAGAAGAAATTAATCTAATGAACAGGACAATGATGTATGAATTTTGTTTGTGGAAAACAAAAAATTGTACATTTGAAAGGCACATAAGTAGCAAAAATTTACAGCTCGGAGTTCATCTCCGGTGCATTAGAATGGATTGTAGCGTTTTGTTAAAATGAACCAAAAAAAGACCCAAACAGTGCCACCATAAGCGAGAAACTTGGACCTTAAATCTCGCACAAAAAATGAAGATATTTGTAGAAGAAACCTCTTTCTAATTTTTATTGGCGGTAGCTAATTACATGTCAACCAGTAGCTCACCGTCAAGAAGAAATTAATCTAATGAACAGGATAATGATGTATGAATTTTGTCTGTGGAAAACAAAAAATTGTATATTTGAAAGGCACACAAGTACTGTCATCTACATCTACCAGCCAAGAAAACGCGTGCTCAGTTATGTGGTTTTAGTCATATATTTATAAATTCGCCAAGATTTCATCAATCGAAAGAGCCCACAGAAATCAAATTGTAGCTGCATAAGTCCACCATGTGATATTACATGAGCTTTTATGATATTGGAAAGACAACCCACGAAGTCATGAATATCCGAACATGTTTAGTGTCGTTTTCTACACCATGTATGCGGAGTGTGAACAGCACAATTACATGATCCAATCATCCAACAGAGGTGTATCGAATGGCAACTTGATAATTCCAGATGCAACTAGGAAGAGGAAGATCCATACAGGCAAGAAGTACAAGCACACTGCCAAGAGTATTCTCTGCCCTGCAAACCCAAAAAACATAAAAAAAGCATAAGACAAGTGAATTCAGACAGCTTCAAATACATACAATCAGAAAGTAAACGAGAGAGAGAGCAAAACCTGAATGAGAAGATTCCTTAGTGCGCTCAATAAGCCATTCCCCTGCTTCCCGGAGCTTCTTCTCTGCTTCCCCCTCCGGCTTCCCAACCGGACTCTCCGACATTAAATCGAAAAATGTTCCTCCTATGCTGTACCATTCAACAAAGAGCATAGCAACACAAGCATAAAGCTAGCAAGAGAAACTGGCGAAATCAGAAAGATGGTAGTATCGTGCCTCGTGTTATTATTGTCCTTGAAGATGCCGGCACCAATGGCTCTTTCTATCTCTAAAACCGAGGGCTGCTTCGGTTTTGCTCTTGTTCCGTCAATATGGTGACGGCTGGGCTTGTGGTTTCGAGGTGGTAGTTTGTGTTGGGGAGTGTTTGGGAGGGAGGAGGAGATAGGGGTGGAGCAGCCGCTCCATGAAACTGCTCTGCCTATGCACACCATGTGAAGTGGCTTCTCCTCTACTCCGCTCTATCTTTGCACAACAAGAGCTAGCCCTGTTTCGCATCTTCTCAACCAACTGTTTCCTATCCGCAAGACTTTTTTCCCCGCTGTTTGGACTTAGAAATATAAAAATCTAGGAGTAAGAAACCGTGCACCACTTGTTTCTGTTTTACATTTACAGTGTAACATTCACTGATTTTGACAATCTACCCTCTTGGTGATCGGAACTCTTATATTTCCGAGATTGCAATACCCTTACAACATAAGAATGATTCCCCACCAGCTCAAATTATACAAATACAATCGAGAAGTATAATAGGGTGATCAAAATATCCAGATCACAAGCTCGCTTTGGTCAGTGCCTCTCTTAGCTAGAAGATCAGGTATTTGCGAGATTACAAGTCATTGGTTTTTTCAATTGATTGGCTAATTTAAGCTTTGAAACAATCACCATGTAATTCTCTTGCAGAGCTTGAAACCGGAAATAAGCATGCAAACTGCCATGGCAACAAACGCAGCGAAAGACATACATACAGAAGCTATGGCTGCCTTCTTCATCCTACCCCACACCATATGGTCTGTAGCAGACGCCGCCACTGAGGAAGAAGAGATCAGCAGGTAACCAGCTAACTGCAACATGCAATAACAGTGTTAAAATTATACGATATATGCATGCAAATAAGGAGTAAATTGCTCCAACCTGGTCCGAGAAGAAGGTGATATAGTCATAAGCCTTGTCGGAGATGGCACGCCATTGAAATGCTATGTCACATATGCTTTTGAAAAGTTGAGAAGCCGAGTAAATGGAGACAAGCATAGTGACCCAAAATGCATACCTGCAACCAATTGAACACCGACATAAATAAAACTTATTTAATGACCATGGGAGTTGCGATTATCATAGTTTCCAATGTAAATTATACTATTTACTATTTACTTGAGTGTAGGCTAGGACAGTTTGTCAACTCATGGCATACTTTTTACAACAAGAACAGAGATCTTACTTGAACTCCGGCACCTGGTGAAAGCTGCGCTGCTTCCATTCCCTACCCTTGTCAGGCATCGGCGCTTCTAAGGAAAGAGCGGCTACGGCCGAGAAGATGAAGACGAAGGAGCGAAGGATAAGATTGAAGGTGTTGAGGCAGGCAGGTTGGGAGCCGAAACCGACGTTGGAAGCAATAGAGCGTGCCATGGGTGACGGACTGGGAACAACCTGTTGTGATGTGGGGGAGTAGAAAGGTGAGAGACCCGCCATTTCTGGAACACAAATCGATAGCTCGTTTCACATAACGTTGACTCGATCTGGATTCCTCAATTTCTGCAAAAACTAGTGCACCATAAACAGCAGCTCTGTATTCTGTAATCCCTCACCAAAGATGTAACAGAGGAGCATGAGCTGAACCCTCTTCCTCTTTCACAAAATAAGCTCATTCATAGGATAATCAAGCCAACATCTTTGTTCACTTCGTGGACTTGACTTGTGTAAACAAATGAATGATAGTTGCGACCAAAATTAAAAAATGGCAAGTGGCGTGGTGGCTGACTATATACAGATACTTAAAAGACTAATGATGCCATTACCATATTAATTATCGGCTATGTGTGCTAATTACTAATTTCAATTAGAGAATTAGTTATTTTCGGCTCGTTATATCATGGAAACTACGCCTAGACGGGGAACATAGGAAGATGCAGTTATATAAGCAAAATATTGTCGTGAGTTTATCGTCGTCCATTCACTCTCTAGGGATTTGTTTTAATTTTACAACCATTCGCCTAATTTCGCAAGGGGAGTGATCTCGGTAGACTTTTGACCGCTGCCGATGTGTGTAGTCACTTCTTATTTCCTACGAATGAATAAACCATTCGAACCTCATCCCTCTTCACTTTCTTCATGAAAGCCACTTCATTGACGCTCGATCACAGTTTGGAAAAGTCTTATTTCATTCTTTTTTCACCTTTCAAAGAGTGCGCGCAGGTCTTTAACGAGAGTAAATTTGATTAAACCGGTTATTTGTCAGCCAATAAAAACTTAGGTGTTTGAAAGATATGCTAGGAAATGGATGGCAACTCTTACCGCCTTAAGTTCGAGGACAGGCCGGGAGCTAGGGTTTGGCGGTTGTTCCTAGTCGCCCTGCGTCCAAGACGGGTAGTAGGGATTGCCCAAGTCATGGAAACAACCTACTGTGCTTATCTGTGTTATAGGTGCAGGTATGATCGAGCATTGGTGCGTGGAGCATGTCGGGATACTGAGCAGGATGCTGGAACCTGATGTGCGTGTAGCGGTAATATGATCAGTACTTGGTGCCGACCATGTCGCTGCAAGGAAACCTCAAGATGGCGAGCATTCCAACGTTTGGAGTGAGCATGGTGTAGCGACCGAACACCAACGTGGCGCTAAACATAGCGGTCAGATTATTGGTGGAGCGAGGTTGCTCTCAACCAAGGGTACCAATAAGCTGTGCCGAATAGTGCCGAGCCATGCACGAGCAAGCTGTGCCGATCAATGCCGAGAGTTGGTGTAAGCAGTGAACGGCAGCATACAGCGAGCGATGGCGGGCAGCACTGGGCATACCGACCCAAATAGCAATACGTGGGCACGATCAGTCAAGGGTGACCTAGCCAAATACCGGTACTGGGGTATTTGTCTGAGGTTGATACGCGATAAGGAGGTTTAGCATTATGGGAGTCTGCCGGTACTTGTAGCGGTACAAGTGCTGGACTTGCTGAGAGGTGCAGCGTGGGCTGGGGTTGAACCAGGTGGGTTCGATGATAACTCTGGAAAAGACTTATTATTATTTGCATTTTATATTGAGTTTTTGTCATGTTTCGAGTCATTTATATATCAATTTTATTAGTTTAGAAGTTTATTAGATATTATTAATAATGCGAGAAATTATTATGAGTTTGTTGTAAAAAATGCTAATTAATACTGTTCTAACAGGGTATAAAAGTTAGAAGACGATCCTTAACTAATAAATGGGAGTTTGTAGCAACTGACTCTAAGGATAAGCGAGATCTGTTTAGGGATAAGCGTGATCTTCATGAAGATATGTTGTACAGATCTTTTGAGATAAGGATATCCTTGGATGTTAAGGATAAGCATGATCTTTATAAGATATTTTTAATGCTTTAGAGTTGCGGATAAACACATAGAAGTTTTATATAAGGGGACGTCCTCTTGTGAAAAAAAGAGAAGAACAACATTAAAAGGCTAAGAGACGGCATGGAAGACAAGAGAAGAAAAATGAAGAAGTTGGATCAGAAGAAAAAAGACGATTTCTCCAAAAGAGTTTTTTTATTTTGATTTATTTTTCTTTGTAATTTAACGATGTCTTTCATATCATATATGAATTTTTTGTGTTTAATTGAATACTTTATGGAGTAATTCTTTAGTAGGATTTTTAATGACACTTAGTGCATGGATTAATAAAAATTGTTAATTTTTATTTATGTGATTGTGATGTTGGATTATCTATTTTATTCTGTTCATTAATGATATTATTAGCTTAATCACCTATTGATTGATCTAGAGATTTGATCTTGTCTAGAGATTTGATCATGTCTAGAGATAGAAAGATTAAATTTGTTAGTGAATAAAATAGTCTTTGTTCATCTATTTTAGGTGATTCACATATGAGATAGAGAAATACTCATATGTCTTGAGTAACTGTTAAGGAATTAAAGTATTATTTTGCATATATAATTTCATAGAGATATAGGAGTTGGGTGCGAGTAATAAGTTTATGGTAAATCTAAGAGGTGTCATAAATAATTAATTCTCGTGGTTAATAATCCAAGTGCGTAATTCGTAGGTAGAAGTTATAACTTTAATTATATAAAGCACTAAGTAATATTGAAAATCCTAGGTTTGTCGTCTTAAAGTAAATATTTGATTTAAATATTGCATTTTAGATTAGTTTAGTCTTAAACCATAATTTAATCACTCTTTGAATTTATTTCTATTTAAGTATAATTAATTAAATTAATTTTGGTAACTGAAAATTTCTACTAATAATTCCTCGTGGGATGATACTTTCTAATCATTTTATTACTTGATTCAGCATGTGCACTTGCGTTATAATTTTCACATCATTCGACCATGCAGCGTGTACGTGCCTGGGATTTGCTTGTTCAAGAGAATACCGATAAGGATGTTGACGGTGTATCCTTATCCCTATCCGGCAAGATGGAGATATGCAGAATATTTGGTCGTCAAGATATGGGAAGATTTGGTTTGAGGTTTATCCAAATTGACGAACCTGGACTTGATATCAGGCAGATTCAAGATTTGAGATCAAGTCTGCATATGGTTGGAGAATTACACAGATATCTCTGCATATAAATTAGGGTTTGTGCAAAGAAGAAAAGAAGGACGGCTGGAATTATTCTAGTGCAAGGTCGTGTCTTTCCTGTGGGGTGGAGAGAAACCTTGTCGAGCAAGGGAGCGACATAAAGTGCTGTAGGCCAGTTCTGGGAATTGGTTCTTCATGGTGGACGACTGCATTGGCTGATCGAGTTCGCCTTGGATTGAGGTACGGCTTTGGTTCTTCTACAACCTGTTTGCAATTACTGGTTGAGGGTTTTTGCATGTAAACAAGTTGGTCGTAGGCGGCAACTGGGGGTTGTGATTGTGAGGACTTCTTGTGAGCGAGATGCCCTAGTTATTGCTGCTCTTCAGGGGAAGAGTCAAGCACCGTGGGGTTGCATGTCCATGGTGTCAAGCGATCTGGGTAGAAGATTTCTTGTTCCTTGTTCTCATTAATAGATTCAAGGTTGGGACAGGGGTCCTGTAATTTGGTGGTGTCGGCGTCTGATTTTGTGGTACCAGCAGCGTGTTCATTAATTTCGGAACTTGCTGCGATACCGACCAAGGGGATCGGTATTTAGATCGATATTGAGTGATCGATCAGGGTCGCTGTATACTACGTACTTGGTGGAGATTATATTATCTGCATGTGGATTGGTCGTGAATTACTCACTGGTAACCGATCAACAATACCGGGCACTGGGCAGTTGAGTGTCGATAATTATGATTGGTGTGCGTTGTATTTGCAGGAACGAGTGGGAACCCTCGTGCCGTTGTTCTAAGCGGTAATCTACTATGTCGCTATTTATGGCGGCATTATCCAGGCAAGGGGATTGCTTCGTGCCGCTGTTTGGAGCGGTAGCTACGTGCCGCTAGGCGTAGCGGCAACGTGCAGCATCTGTGCTACTACTTGTGTAGCAGTGTTCTATTGCAGTACTCAGGTTGAAGTCTGGTGTTTTGGGTGTGAAACACGCCATGCGGGGTGTTGTTGGGCGAAAAATTTTGGTCCATAGTGTGCCCTTGTAACAACAACCAATAGAAACTTTTTATGAAAAAATAAACCAATTAAAGCTTAGGTGTTTCATATTGCGGATTTAGAGATACAAATAGGGTAGATGTTAAGTTTGGTCTAAAATAAAATATCTTTCCATTTAAAGAAAGAAATCTTTAGAAAAAGAATACCACTGGATTTGCAAAGAGAAGGTATGTGTTGAAAACTTTCCAAGTGCCACTGTGATGTCAGAATAAAGATCGTAATTAGATATTCCGGTCCAATTATATTGGACACTGGTCTAGAAATTGAAATCTTTATCGGTATCAATTTTATAATGGGTCTGGATTCTGGATCTCAAAAGACCCTATACAAACCCAAAAGTATTTAATTATTTTATATACATATAAAAGGCTAGGTTACCTTTTAGCCCATTTAGTCTATGCTCTATAATTACAAGGATAAAGACAGCCACCCATGTGATACCCTAAATTCGGTTCACTCTTTAAACCAAACCAAAATGTTATGGGTAATACCCAAGTAAATCGGTTAACTTGAATATAGACCTAAGGGATCTATTCTTGGCATCTTAAAATGAAAAATAAATTTCGAATGCATGCATAAGATACAAAGATACCTTAATATGATACTATGGACATAATAAATAATTAACACTAAAAATAATCACTATGATATCGACAAAATTTCTAAAACTAAATGGACAAAATCACTATGCAATATGGGACTAACCTTTCAAAACAACAATCTATAAATATATCTCATCCCACCAAACAAAATTCTTCATTTATGTCATATCATAGTTTCCATAGTTAGAACATCAAAAACATAAATTGGGGTATCATATCTATCACACTCATTTATCAATTTCACAAATATTATTGTTATTTCATCATGATATATCATATTATAAATTGATATATCATAATTAAAACACAACAATCCAAACAAATTGTGTCAGGTTTGTGTGCACATATAATAGTCATTGCTCATCTGTCCAAGCTAGCATATCAGACTCTTAATCATCACCTACATATTTAATAAAACTCTTAATCTATCACCTACATATATAATAAAAAATCAATAACACGTGTTACTAGTTTAGAAATAACTATAGCAATCTAGCAAATAAGAGTTGACTTTCATTTTCAAGAAAACATTTTTATACCTTCTGCTAAACTCTCATAAGAACATCTATTGGGAAACTATTAGGTCACAGACCCAATAACTTCTTGAGCTAACTAGTTTGATGATGCCTCTCTCGTCATTTTTTCATTTTCTTTTTGTCTCTCAGGACTACCCGTATATCTTAAGCCCTATCAATTCCTTTATATATATCTCCCAGCCCTAAGTACAAAGGCTGAATACTCTCAGACACCCGCTTATGGTACATGGGAGTTGGTTTCACAATTTCTCATCTCACTAAAAACTTGATAAAAATATATATAAGCCTGAGGAAGAGATTTATTATTATAGGCCGAAGGCAACTTACAATGGATCAGGATCTCATCCTTGAGGGTTATTAATTCAGAAAACTATCAGCTAAATAACTCAAGTTAAGTGAGATCAAATAAAACACCACGTAACTCATCTTACAATTACTAAAATAAATCACAATAGAGTGGGCAGTAAATTAGGGATGAGTCTTAAACGAACCTGGTAGAAGTTCCAAGCGATGACATGTGCTATGCGGTAAGCTCCTACTCAATACCTACACAATCATAACTAATTGCTAATGTTCATTTTAACTATATGATATATGTATGAAATATATGCATGTAAATATAATCATAATTCTAATACCAAAACTAAACATGATATACAACATCATCAATTTGCAATCCGCATCAAATCAGATTATTAACCCTTATGTTGATATTTTTCATTTAGTTAGCTCACTAGCCTTACTTATGATATTTTGCCCTTAATTAAATTTAATAATCCTAATTACATTATTTCACATTTAATTTCTATCATTAATTAACTTCCTAATCACTAACAATTAACTAATACAATTATAATACTAATATACGATTATCACAATTTTGAAATTTATCTTAGTCTCATATCAATTCTCATTTTGAATTAACTTTCTAATCAAATAATTTATCAACCTACACAATTATAACTCTAATACCTAATTTCACAGTTTTTAATATTATCAATATCATATTAAATTTCATAATCAAATAATTTAAATTATAATTAATCGCTATCAATTCTTAATTACATACAAAAATTTATTTAATTGCATATAATTATCACAAATTTACAAAATTGATATATTAATAAAAATATGAAAAATTCATAAATATTATAAATATTAGGCATAATAATTAAAATAAATTGAAAATAAAAAATTTAAGAAACAATAAGTGTCTAATGGTGATTTTGACTTGAACCAGCAAAGAGACCTCACGGCTGCGGATGGTGCCTAGGAGTTGCTGTCATGGCTAGGAATTGGCCGGCATGGAAGGATGAGGGGGCTAGGTGGGTCTAGGTAGTCTGGCCAGGGCCACTGGTTGGAAATTGGCTAGAATTTGTTGTCGGTGATGGTGTTGCCGAAGGTCAAATTAGGGAAGAAAGGAGTGACCGGGTAGAGGAGAGGGAAGGGGTAAAGAGGAGGAAAGGAAGGATGATTGGCGAGGTGGGTTAGATTGGCAGCTGTCGAAAAGCGGCATCGCTGCAATAAAACAGGGGTTGTAGTCGGCGTATAGGGAGGAGGAGGAAGAAGGGAAGAAGGAGGAAGGAAGGGAAGGGCGACGACGGGGTGACGACGTCACGACCGGGTGTCGGCAGTGATGCTGTCTTCGACGGCCATCGGCGGCAGGGTGAAGCAGGGTAGGCGTCAGGTGGAGTTGATCGTCAGGAAGCAGGAAAGGATTGGGGCGTATCAGGTGATGGCAGTTTCATAAATTAAACTTGATTCTCTCCCGTCATTACTAATAAATAAATTTTTAAAAAATAAAATACTATAAAATAAAATAATCAAGTTCTAACTCAATTGACATGCTCTAAGCATACTAACTCACTCCAAATAATAAATAATACGTCCTAACATAATAAACGACCTTAATTTAATTTTACGATATACTAAAAAATCGAACATATTCTCATGTACTATAATAACTCATTCTGATACTGCACTTATTGACATTAACATTATATATTTGGGTACACATGACCTTTATGACTCATAACACATGGTCAACCTTAGCTAAGCACACATGTTCTAAAATTGACTTAACTGAAAATAACTGATCGAACCAACTAAGTTCTAACTATAAACACTAATTCAGGTCATAGGTTTTATAGCCCATATTAAAAAAAAATTTTAAGAAAAATTTATCTACTCCCCTCCCCGAAGTGCCCGCGGCATAAAAAAAGGTATGACAACAGTCAGAACTCCTGTCACCCAAAAAATAAAAACTTTTTCAACTCCAATGGTTGATTTGGCATAGTTACAAATATTTTTTTAGCTAGTGTGGTGATTGGATCGGCCGCCGGATTAAATATATGATATATATATATATATGTATATATATATATATAATACATGTTATATTTTATTATAAATAAGAATTATTGTCATAAATATTTAAAATTTTAGGTATTTTTTTGTAAACACATGTCATGTAGTGTAACATCGGTCTTTCAAATCTGTAGTTTGTTAGCAAGTTTATGTCAAAAAAAATGTATATATAAAATTGGGTTCAGGTTAACACAAAAGAAATATAAATAACATGTAAATTTTTAATGGTCAACTTCCTAAAACTAATGTATATACAATATAGCTTTGGAAAAAATAATATTTTTATAATGTTGGGTGTAGATTAAACATGATTACTTAATGTCCCACCCAATCTCAATTGATGAGAAGAAGAAACAATTTTTCTCACTCGTTTTAAAGAATATAGGTGGGCCACAAAGTTAGTTATGATTATTTTATATTTTTTAAAAATATAATTATATTGAATTTGCGTGGATGGTGGATGGCAGATGTAGTGTGGGAGGTGGGTGGAAGATACGTGGGCTCCATTTATTTTAGGCCGTTAGATTACACCAGCGGCATGGACTAAAACTTGTTGCAAGAAATGTTTTCCTGGCTGCTCTCCCATTTCACCTGCGCTGCACTGTTTAGAGTGAAGTACATTCGTTGAAAAGAATGAGGGCCATTGAATGATGAGTGAATGTCAAACGGTGATTATTAGAAGTGCAACTTTTTTTATTTTTCTCAAATCTGTCCTTTGTCATCTCTAAATCTTCCATGGCCTCCTCTCTTGGCTTCTCGTTTCTTCCTCCACCAATACTCCTTATCGGTGTCTATATACAATTTTCCTCTCTATAAGTTTTTTATTATCGTTTTTTTACACCTCTCAACGCCAAATAAGACGGCACCCTGAATGATGACCGAGATAAATTAAAGTTGTTTTTCCATCACTTCGAAAAGCGGGTGTTTATTTTCTTGGCCTCCTCCACGTCTGCTAACAATAGTTGTATGGATAGCAAATACGGATGCTTTTTTTGCACCTATAAACAATCATACATTTGAAAATGGGAAGGCATAAAACATAATCTTTACAAACTTTGAACATCAGATAACAAACATGAAAAATACGAAAGGTTAGGCCTTTAAAGGATAAAAAAAAAGAAGCATCGGCCTATAGATTGAAAACTAGATTTGTAGATAAAGGATTGGTATTGGAAAAAATTAAGGTTGC